>JAMWET010007787.1:0-57500 GCA_024036415.1 Prochilodus magdalenae | reverse complement strand
CGTTCATTTGGAGCAGCAGATGCGAAGGAAGGAATGCTAGAGAGTTTGCCTGTATTTGGACTTTGTTTCAGCAACATCACAATAAAATTCTTTTAGCAGCCTGGGAATGTTGTGTACACTGGCAAGCACCAGTGCATGCAAATTAAAGACAGATTCTGGTCAGAATGGCAGAATTGGAAACCTAATTGTGGAGTATTCTTGGAAAAGCACGGGTTCTGGCAAAAGCTAGTCCCCGGTCGGAACTGACATGCACGAGGTCGCACCAGTATGAAGGCTTAATTGTTGCTCCCAGAGCTGCCTGTGACAGAAAGAGAGTGCAATCACATTAATTACATCTTTGGAAGGTGCAATTACATTAATAACATCTTCACAGAGTGAGGCTGAGCAACAGGGACACATCCCTAATGGGATCAGACAGAACCGACTGGGCCCAGAGGGTGACCCAGTGCATTGGGCTGAATATTCCTTATACCAGCAAGGGTGAAGAAAGCCTTTGATAGCAGAGCTGCAGCTTAAGGGCTGTTGTGTGTTCATTCACCCTTCTGTCCTGATTTAATGTTACACATTATTGCCAGGATAAAATGTTGTGGATGTGGTGAATTTGTTCAGGCTGTTTAGCACTTTCATCATTATGTTTTGTGGCCATGGGTGTCTCAGCATGCACTGGGGAGGATCATCCTTCAGAGACATTTGCTGTGATGAATAATGACGTGATGCTCTTTAAGGGCTTTTTGCTGGCAGCAACTGAAAGGTCTTGAATGAATAAAATGCAATGCATACTACACAATATGTACTATGTGTACGGGCACCTAGAGCCGTTCTTCCTCAGATAGAAAACAAAAAAGAGTCTGTAAAGAGTCAGCAGAACATGTTTTATTGGCTGTTTATTGGATTTTTTCCTCTCACATCTGATACTTCTGCCCTAAGGGTGGGACTTGAACTGAAGGGAGGCTTCCATAACAGAAAGGGACCATATGTTTTTTATACCTTTTCTTGAATTTTCTGACCAAACGAATGCACTCCAGCAAAATGACTGCCTTCTATTCTGTGTTGTCATGGTGTGTAATGCTCCTTGGAATAAGCTGTGAGCTTGCTCAGCCCAGATGCATAGAATATAGTGCGCCGAGCCTCAACACTCCAGTTTAAAACTTAAGAGGCTTAAAGTCTGTTTGTATGTGCTTGACGTAAACTTGGCAGCAGCCTTGAAGACACAGAGAAAATAAATGTTGGTGGTGGCCATGCCATTTTGTCAACAAAAAAAGCTGTTCAGTAACATGCAATGAGTAACATTTTCTCAAGACACGTTACCCTCATGTAACTTGTGAATACTGGCCATTCTGTCTTAAAGCCTGGCCTAGAATAAAAAAAATGTCTCTATAAAATATACCATGTGAATATTTTACATAAATTATGTTATGATCTATCTTTAATTCCTTTTATTTTGTAGATTAAAATTTAGATTACATTAAATCCTTTCTTAAAATAATAATTTATAAAGTAAATAAATAAAGTAAAAAAATAAGTAAATAAAAATAATATTATACTTCCATGTATTTAATAAAAAATGTTTTATCAATTAATCAATGTTTATTTGTATAGTGCGTTTTACAACCAACGTTGTCTCAAAGCAGCTTCACAGACAATCAATTTGTTATAAAAAGAAAGAAAAGGGAAAAAAACCCAAAAAGTTAATGTACCGACATTCGAGGGTTGGGGGTTGGGGGTACGGGGTCCAAGCCCCCCCTGAGCAAGCCAAGTTTTAAAAACTTTCAAGTTTAAAGTTTATTTGTCATTTACACAATATGTCCGGACAATTATGCATTGAGAAGCTTGTGGTAAGACACAGGTTATTACATTACAGCAGGTCAGCATTTATATACGTACTAACCAAAAATACACTTAAATATATACAAAATACACTAAATGTACGCAAACATGTGTACAGAGGATAATCTGAGAGAGTGAGAAAATATAGACATACACATCATGTCATTGCTATTGTTAAAATACCACAGAGTCACTTTTTTGCTGTGCCATCAAAATAACTTAGCATTAATTAAGCCATTAATATCTAAACTGCTGACAACGCAAGTGAGTACATCCCTCAGTGCAAATGGCCATGTTGTGCCCAAAGTGTCAATATTCTATGTGGCCACCATTATTTTCCAGAACTGCCTTAAGTCTTCTGGGCATGGGCTCACTAGCGAGTCACAGGCTGCCACGGGAATCCTCTTCAACTCCTCCATGATGACATCACAGAGCTGGTGAATGTTAGAGACCTTGCGCTCCTCCACCTTCCGTTAGGGGATGCACCACAGATGCTCAATAGGGTTTAGGTCTGGAGACATGCTTGGGCAGTCCAGCACGAAAGGAGGAGATCATGCTCTGCTTCAGTATGTCACAGTACGCGTTGGCATTCATGGTTCCCTCAATGAACTGTAGCTCCCCACACCATCATTCATGCAGCCCCAAACCGTGACGCCTGGCTGTAGGCAAGACACATATGTCTTTGTACTCCTCACCTGGTTGCTGCCACACACACTTGACACCATCTGAACCAAATGAGTATATCTTGTTCTCATCAGACCACAGGACATAGTTCCAGTAGTCCATGTCCTCAGTCTGTTTGTCTTCAGTAAACTGTGTGCGGGCTTTCTTGTGCATCATCTTTAGAAGAGGCTTCCTTCTGGGACGACAGCCATGTAGTCCTATTTGATACAGTGTACGGCGTATGGTCTGAGCACTGACAAGCTAACCCCCCACCCCTTTAACCTCTGCAGCTATGCTGGCAGCACTCCTGCATCTACTTTCAAAAGACAACCTCTGGATATGACACTGAGCACAAGCTTAATATTAATGCTGCTAGTGTTTTCATGTCAGGGGGCTTATTTTAGCCACACTCCTGCAGCTTACAATATTTTATATTAATACTAATTATAGTCATTTTGTCCAAGTCAGATGAAAGTGTGAAATGTGTTTTGAACTCCAGATTTATCCATATATAGCCAAAAACGTATTCCAGTTTAGCCCTACTTGCCGTGTCCTCTCCTCTTGGTGAGTCTTGAACAACAACACACTATTGCAGTTGAATTTACGAATGAATGAAATATCTTGCCTTTTTAACTGTGGCATGATCCTGACCGTGTATGAGGAGGACATTGACATGAACACTGGATTTCTGTCACTTTAAATCAGTAATGTGAACGTAGCCCAAATGAGAGGCATATATTAGAGTCAGCTGATAAAGAACCGTGTGCGATTGTGGACTGCAGGTGCTCTGTGTTACACCTCTGTGACGCCTCCCTGGAGAGAGTTTTTATTGCATAGTGCCGCTCCTGTGGCTAATGCTGTGAGTAGTCACGTGCCTCGACTGTGACTGCCAGTTTGAGCGGTGCTTACATAAGAGAGAAAGGAGTATGAAAAGAGCTGAATAGCACTGGGTCAAAGCAAAGGATCTGACTATGTGTACACAAGACAAGGCCATCGCCACAGGCTGGTTGACATAATTTGAAGGCTGCTAAAGAGTCACCAACCCCAAGATCTTCCAGTACACTGCACACACAGGACATGGGCCAGTATATGTACTCATCATCAGAAAAATAGCTTCACCCACAAGGAAGTGTCAGACTGCAATGCTATTGGGAAGGAAGATAAAGTTTACCAGGAACAATGAGTTATGATAAATTTAGACTGATATGGGAAATATTTATGGAGCTACACATACAGAAGTAGTGTCTCTCAGTATGGTCTTGGGCCACCGTGTTTGCTAATGCAACAAGCCAGGCGTCTTGGCATTTGTAGAGGTAGCAGTTGTAGAGGTTCTTAATGGTGTCCTGTGAAAATCCTTCTTATGCAGCTTGAATATTCTCACACAGTTTCTGCAGATTATGCAGTAGAGTGGATGTGGAGTAGAGTGGCCTTTTGGATGTGTGACATATGACAGCAAACCCTTCGTCTTGGTGCTGACCACGGTTTATCCACAGATGAATTTGTTGCTCATCTCTAGCAAGGCAAAAGCTAGACTCATTACTGAAGTTGACCCTTTGGAGTCACTCCATGACAGTGTGGTATGTCACCATTGCTGTTGTCTTCAGCAACATTGATGTGGTGTTAAGGGCAGGTGTTGTAATGGTCTGTGTGTTTGACGTAGTAGTCTTGCAGCATGCAGCTCTCTGCCTATGATGCTGGCACTAACAGATTTACTTATGGGGGGCATCACTACTCGCTGTATGTCTGCAATTGTGGCTATTGGGTGAGTCAGGTACAGCGATAAGGCCCGTCCTTGCTTACGGCACAACTTCAATCATTGGCATGTCTCACAATGTCAAACCTACCCACCAAGTTTCATTCCTGTTGTTTGACTCCTTCTGGTTGCAACTATTTGTGAAGATATTCTTTTGATGATAAGTGTGTTAAATAGCTTTCTCTAAACAAGAAAAGAAAAACAATGGAGTCTGTAGTTTTATGCCTTACTAGTCTGCAGTTTTATGTCTTCTATAGTTTTATGTCTTATGCTAAATGATCCTAATGATGGTCTCTGACATTTTGTGCTGTCCTGTAGTGAGGATTGAAACTATATGACAGACATGTTGACTAATTACTTCCTTCATAAAATCTTGACTCACTGCTTAAGTCTCCCCCACTTACTGAAGAGGCACGTCATGAGCAGTTAGCCTTGATGGCATATCTGGAGACTGCTTTTTGATGTGCTTGAGTAATGCCACACATTTAACGCTGTATTAGGGTAATAGGCCTGTCGGCACAAACCGGATCGGATGATTATGCACCTTTGTTCTCCCTCTGAGACTCTGTTTCTTTATGGCTGCACATTGGAAGCGTCCCCGCTGAAGTGGCTGTCTGGAGGGTCTTAAAGCTTCACTCTGATGTAGAGCGAAGGTTATTTAAACAAATAAACACACCTCAGTGGTTGCCAGGGAACAAGTGCTACCTTACAGTAGCGGGTGTGTGAGAAACCTGTCGGTTGGGGTCTAATTTGAAGCAGCCTTACATATAAAAATCTGGAAAGGATGACGACATTACGAAAGAATTTCCCCTAACTGTTCCCTAACTCTGAGGCAAAGCATGGTCCCGGGAAAGCTGTTGGTTTAAGATTGCTAGCAGGATGCTCGCTTGTTTTTCTTCCCCTCGAGTGAAAGCAGTTGATACATGGTGAATCCAGAGAATTAGTCGACCTTGCACTAACTTGCATATTGTTCTTCTCTTGCTCTCTAATGCTCTCACGCTCTGTCTCTCTGTTTTTGTTTGTGCGTGTGTGTGTGTGTGTGTGTGTGTGTGTGTGTTCGTGCAACTTAAGTGGGTTCTCAGCACAGATGTGGCAGAGCCCTACTTCGTCAGCTGCAGGGCTGTTCTTGATGAGCGAACTTAATCTGATACAGTAGCACAGCGATCAGGCCACACAGCTGCCACTCCCAGAAGTGCAATGCTTTATGTCAGCGGTTCTAGGACAGCACACATCTCAGTACGTGTGAGAATGAGTGCAGAGATCAGTAGAGTACACCCTAAAAGCCTAAGTGTAGGTATTGCTACTTCAGAAATGCTCTTTATTGGGCCAGACTTCAATTTTAAATGAAAGGATGAAAGATCAGTTATGTGCGTATGTAACTATCTATCTATCTATCTATCTATCTATCTATCTATCTATCTATCTATCTATCTATCTGTCTATCTGTCTATCCGTCTGGGTTTCCACTAGTAGGCAACTAATAGTTTTTGATCAGTAACAAGAATCAAACCACTCCCCAAAATCACCCAACTCATCGTTAAACTGAGAATAAAACTTTGCTGAAATTTGTGGGACCTAAACCAACACATTTATTCAACACAAAATGAAGCTTCTATTTACTTATTTTAAGGCAGAATTATGTAACAATTTGACCCTTAAATAACATGGCTCTGTCATTACTACTCTGGGCCAAGAGCGCCTCCCATATCACCTACTTTGGATAAGCAGGCCTGAGACCACTCATGAGAACTGTAACAAAATCCTGTAATATTATTCTACCCTGCAATTCAACATTCCCTCTATTCTGATATTCTTTTTTTATTTTCCTTATTCCTGTGTTGTGTCCCCTTGACGTGTTTTCATGTCAGAGGTGATGAATTCTGTATCCTTTAGGTTGTTATGAAATGCACATGTCCAGCTGTCCAGGAGGGGCGTAAAGTGTGATCTGTAATTACATGTAAGAGTTACAGTGGTGTGAAGGTAAAATACAAACTACCACTGTTTGGAGATCCCAAAAGCAAGAAATACCAGTTTTCGCATAATGCTGCTATAACTTTGGCTTGGCTTGGCTTGGCTTGGCTTGGCTTGGCTTGGCTTGTCATCATCTACCAGCGTTACGTTTAAAGAATGCATACCCTTTGATATGAAGGAGGAGCTACACCAAGAAGGATATAATGCTGCTGGCATAGCCAACAGACTAGCAGAGCAAGTTAAAAGTCACAGAACATTAGTTGTACAAACACCTAACAGATATGCTCAGAGACCGTGTCTAAATAAACTTTATCTAATCATTTATGAGAGGAAGCATATTTATACTGATCTGGTGCTCAATAAAGGTGTTATTCATTGCGACAAAGCACAGAACAGATTCTCATATGATTGCAGTAAGCCACAACACTCTCGTTTAAGACTGCCTTTAGCAGTGCTGGAGGAGAACAGAAAAGATTTAATGGTACTTTTTAAGTGCAAATCAAAGACTGTGCAATTTTAAAGGTGTCTGACTGATAACAGATTTAAAGCATTTAACAATGTTAGCACTAATAACTGGAATTATAACCACTTGTCTGACAACCTGCATCATTATAGGCACCGTGGCTGGCACAGAACGTCCTGGTGAAAACACTACTGTCTATCTATCCCTCTGTCATTTGCAGATCTGTCTGAAAGTTTGGGCAGCCCTGGTCAAATAACACGTCTGTTGATTCTCTGAGTCAGGGGTGCCTAATCTTATTTGCAAAGAACCGGTGTGACTACAGGTTTTCATTCTAAGCAAGCAGGACCACACCTGATTGTACTTGTTTAATAAGTTATTCTTCCACAGCTGATCACATGGAGCTCCTGCTTTACTGGAATGAAGGCACACCGCCATGCCGAACATTTGTGGATAAGATTAGAAACACTCGATTTAATGAAAGGAAGTTAATGACTAACTTAAAGGTGATATACAGTATCTTCAACTTTTACTGCATGATTACCATTTACTGGCTAGATTTCATACATTCATACACTGAATACACAACAACAACAACAACACCTGAAATAAAATAGGGTATAAAACAAGCTATGACTATAAAACACCTCCTTTTTCTAATTCTCACTGTATGGAATGTCATTAAGAAACAGAGGTTAAGAAACAGAGACCAAGAAAAATGCTCATGCAAAGCAAAACCCCATACCACTGTCAAGGACCTACTGATCCACTTTGCACTGTTGTTGCTGTCAATCATCATTATATCATCTATATGGAAGGGTTGTCAGAATTCAGCATTAACTGTGATCTCATCACCAAAGTCAACATCTAAAGTAAACCAGAGCCATTTTAGAATGATGTTCTGCAGTCTGATGAAGCAAAAATTGCAATCACCAAAGGAATGTGTGGAGAAAAAAAGGAGAAGCGTTTCGATGAAGTAACATCTTACCAACTGTTAAGCAAGCGAGTGGGTTTGTTAAGCTTTGGAGTCGTGTGCCAACCAGTGGCACACAAGAAGAGAAAGTCTATTAGCTGGCTGCAAGAAATGTTTGAAAGCTGTATCAGCCAAAGGGCGGCATACTAAATACTGACTTATGCCATATTTTCATTTTACATTTTTTGCCAGTATATTAACCCTTTAACTCCTTTATCAGGAAGTTATTTTTTTAAAGAAAAAGAAAAAACTTTGCAGAAGTATATAAGTTTATTTAAATTTTATTTCTCAAATATTGATCTCAAATGGCTTAGGTTTAATAGTGAGTCTGCTAAAATTTCTTAATAATAGCAGTAGAAGACCTAAAACTGTTCTGGCCAGGATATATTTATAGCATCAAAATACAACACCAAAGGCGCACAGTCTTGGATGAGAAATGGATGAGTTTATATTTAGATTCAGTCAGTCAGCGTCACTGCAGTGCGGAGAATGATCCACCATCCAAATAATACCTGCTCTGTGGGGGTCCTGTTGGGGTCCTGACCCCTGAAGAACAGGGTGAAAAGGGGACTAACAAAGTATGTAGAGAATCAGATGGAATATAGCCTGTAACTGTAGAACTACAAAATGTGTCTATATGATAATTGGAGCTGATGAAATGGAGGTGTATGTAATGAGGTTGGTAGTTGGTGTATATATACACAGAAATCAATTTTCTTAAATTAATCTTAACAGTCTTTTTTGTTTGGATGTATACTAGAGCACAATACTGTATATTGTTTCAGCATTGTAATCGCAGGGTCCCACAACACAGGACATGCAGTGTTAATAAGACAAGTGTTTGGAGTATTGATGCTGATTATAGAGCGTTAAAGTTCCACAAAAAAGCATTTGTATTTACACCCTCAGTAATGTTAATAAATAATGCTGTTCGTATTGTCTGGCGAAAAGTCCAGAATTTTTTGTATATCGCAATATACATTTATAATTCTATAAAAAATAAATAATAAATAATTTCTCATTTTTTTCAATATTATGCAGCCCTAATATACACACTCCTTCTGACCCTCGTTCCTCAGTCAGAGATTGCAAGGGTTTTAGGTATTTCACCCTCTATGGTACCTAACATCAAGGGATTCAGGGAATCTACCGAAATCTCTGAGTATAAAGGGTAAGGCCAAAAGCACAGCTGAAGGCCCATGACCTTTGACCCTTCAGACATCATTACATTAAAAACCAGCATGTTTCTGTGATGGATATCTGTGCACAGATTTGAGAATACCTCGAAGAACCATTGTGAATTAACACTGCCTCCACAGATAAAGGTTAGGACTAGTATACAGTGGGGTTCAAAGATGTTATCATGGTCCAGAAATGCTCCTGACTTCTATGAGCTTGAGCTCATTTGAAACGGACTGATGCTGAGTGTATTGTGAAGTGATGAATCAAATTTCCCAAACTTTCACAGTGTTTATGGAAGTACGTATGGATGGACGTTGTGTCCTCTGGGCCAAAGAAGAAAAGGGTCATTCAGAATGTCAGCAGTAAAAACTTTAAAGACTGGGTCTGCAACTAATTTGCATATATTTAACCCATAGTAATCATGCCCTGGCCTTCAATATAGAGTTATATAGAGTGTTCGGGCCGGAGTGCCATACAGGGCAGCCAATCAAGTTAGAGATTATTGCAAATATCAGCCTGAGAGACACACAAAAACAGCTTGTACGGTTGGATGTGTTAACTTAGCTTGTGTGTTTGAAGGGAGTTAAACCAGGAGATCAAGGTGGAGGCATGCAGGCCTTCAGTGCGAGCAGCTATGGGGAACACAAGAGTTAACTCAGTGTACCTAAATGACGCAAGCACCTTGCTCCAATTTCTCAACACTGATGAATGCTCCCTAAACCTCTCACTCTCTCACTCTCTATTTTTCACACGTGCAAACACACACGCACACACACTCACACACAGACACACCCAAACACACACACACACAGTTACACACATCCGACATGGTCATTTGAGAGAAGACTGCTCTTGCTGAGTTGAATTCCTGCAGGGATGTTGAATTGGGGTCACACAGCCAGAAAAAAAAACCTACATGCGCAGATGTTTCAGTCTTAGAGCCTTGGGATGTCACTTAAAGTCCAACACTTTAGAACATGATGTGTGAATCTCTGATCACAGAGGTATTGTAATGCTGTCACCTTACAGCCCCACACAAAATGAGAGCCATTAACTGCTGTTTTACTTTAAGAGCTGTGAAAACTTGGCTACTTCTGCACTTCTTTTTTGATAACATGATTTCATGAACATGAGCACAGATTTCTCAGTGCAGTTTTGTCTTGATTGTCTTTATTTTCCACCAGTCCGAAGAAAAATGATATATTTTCCATATTTGCCATTTTAAGTTGAGAGGAACTTGGCTAAAGAGAAGATTACATAATGGAAATGACCTCAGGGAAATATAGTGATGCTTTGCATCAGTGTCATTGCATGCCCTTGTTTATTCATAACAATATCAAATATTTTCTCTTTAGAATTTGTTAAAAGAAGACAAATTGGAAAATGAATATTCTTAAAATGGCACGGAATGGACTTCAGTGGCTGTCTCTGTACTTTGGGGTATAGTATAGCCCACTGTTTTTCAACCCTTGTCCAGGAGGCCCAGTGCTCTGCACTTTTTACTTCCTGTTCCCAGCATACCTGATCCAACTAATCAGCTCATTAACAGCCCATTATTGGGTTAAAGTGTGTGTGAGAAACACTGGAGTAGCCTATGTGTGGGAAACATTGTTGGGTTTCTGCACATAGGAATGGGGTTGTGGGAGCAGCAGGGTTTGCTGCACTCTGCAAGACTTCATGGCACTGGCACAGCTTTGTGGAAGAAACAGGTCTTGTATTTTAATGCGCTATATAACAAAATATACCATTATATAAACAGTATTGCTTTATCCCATATCTCTAAATATATAAATATATAGATATTGCTTCTCGGCGCTACTCGGTTCCATCGAGATTTAGAGCAAAGTAAACAGATTTTCCAATCTCTACCCAAAACATATTTAAAGTCATATTTGGTGTCTGATGTTTGCCTCTATACTTATAGTGCCCTGGCGATATAAATGAATAAGCTCACCAGACACCTGTGACTGAAACGTATCTAGTAGCATGTAGTACCTCCACATACACAAATAACAGCTGTGATTCAGTATGGCATGGACTGGACACGTTTCCATACTCCTGCAGATTCACATATGTCCTTTACACTATGGCCTTTGGTACGCCAAAATACAGTCACTCCTTGTAGCCAATCATCGACATTTGATCTGTGACCAATTTACCACACATAAAACATTCACTGCACTGTACCACGTCCTCTCAATCTATGAATCCCATCACACACCCCACAGGTATTTATAGCCTTATCATCCTCGTGCAGTGCTATCTACAGGAGCCTGAAATTACTGCCTGAGACATGCCAGGTCAATACATTTTTGTGTGCTGAGCTTGTAAAACACAGTTAATCTAAAAAGTAATGGAAGTCTAAGAGGCCTAAAGGCTATAGTTGCCTTTTAGTGCAGGTGCAAAACTGAATATGAACACTTGCCTTGGTGATCAACTGTTTTGGCTCAAGAAGAAACTTTGTTACTTTGATCATATTGTAACACAGGACTGTATGTATGGCTGAGGTAGAATTGTGGATAATAATAAGTGGATGATAGGCAGGTACTGTGCATGAGTGGATAATGCTGCATATTATTACACCTTCAGCATTAAGGGTCATGGAGTAAATTGCAATGCCGGTGATGAATCACCACTGTAAACTATTATTATGAATAGTTATTATTAACCTGCACTTTCCTGTAATCTATGACTGGTAAACTGGCCCCAAATGGGTCTTTCTTAAAACTCTTCTAGTTCCATAAATCACCACCAGGGGGAGTGAAGGCTTATTCATTGGAAGTCAGCAAGTGGCATTTCTCTTTTCAAACTAGAGAAATGGCTCTTTAGAGGCAACCACAGCAATCCCAGACAGAATCAGTCAATTTTGTTGGAAAAGATGGATTTACCATTTACAGTGTTAATTTAATCTTGCACAGTCACTGATACGCTATGCTTAGTTTCTTAGTGAACACTGGGCAATGAATGGTAGAGCACGACACGTTCTATGCATTCTTATCCTCTCTATAATGTGCAGCATGTGGGGCTCAATGTTACGCAAGAGTTTGAGCTGAAAGGTGGATTGTTTGGTAAGTGCTTGCCTCTAGAGGAACCATTATTATGCGACACTCTTTCACATTGGAAGCATGTGGTAGTTTAACCAGGATGGAATACAGACCCTCACGTTTAAGCAACCACATAATATTTCCTGTAGGGCAAATGCCTACAATAAAACACTGGAGACCAAAGTCACGTTGTATGTGGTTGGGAATGAGCCACATTCATATAGAGCAGGGGGGAAATGGCCCAGTGGCAGTGTGAGTTGTGGGTGCTGAGTACATAGGAACAGGCCCAGCAGCATGCTGGGCATTGCTGTGGTGGACGCATTATAGCTGCTTGATTGTGCTGACCTTGCCGGGATCAGACCATATGTGGAACAGGCCATAGGGTGAGTTACATGATGCTGAAGAGTTAACTCAGTGTATGTCTATCAAGTGATCTGCAAACCAGTGTTTGGTCTTTCAGTGTTTCTAAGCTTTGTTACATCTCTCCTTTCCTAAAATACTACGTTTACGATAATTAGTAGGATTAAGGATGTATGTCCAGAATTAAATCATGATCAGGGATGCACCACTATAGGATATAGGAATTATGTGCAGATGGAGATATGCAATATGCAATATTTTGAACATGCCTACCAATGAAGATGTAGATTCATAAACATTTATAAAATAGAAAGTAGAGACTAGTAGTAACCCTGTAACACAGAAACCTTTTCAACAGTTCATTATCTATCTTTATGCACATCCATCAATGTCCATAACATAATGTGTTTCATATTGTAAACCTGAGTACAAATAGCTGCTGTGATTTGGTTTGGCATGAACTGGACAAGTTTCCGGATGTAGGTGACATCAGTGTTCATCCACTCTGGACTGGGATTATGGCCACTGCTGGTAGACATGTATGACCGTACCCTTCCATACACCTGCAGATACAGCTACTTCCTTCACACGTTGACCTTTAGCAAGCCCAAATACCATCACTCCTTTTTGCCAACCATTATCATCTACTTTGCAACTGATTAACACCACCTAGAGCAATACATTCACTGCACTGTACAACCTCTTCTAAATCTGTGCAGTGCCATCTGCAGGAGCCAGAGGTTTTTACTACCTTTTACCTACCATGCAAGATGGCAAATGTGGGGTAATGAAAAATAGAAAAAGCAGAAAAACATAGAAATGTGCTGCTTTACTGATATTTTCTCAGCACAGCAGTTTCTTGCTGTTGTTTAATCCATTAATGTCCATACCATATTTCAAACTTAAATAGTAAACAAATCTATAAATATATAAAAATATATATATATATACATATAAAAGCATATAATATTTTTATCTACATTGTATGAGTAGTAGGCAGCACAGTGGTGCCATGGGTAGGGGTCACAGCCTCACAGTAAGGGGTTGGAGTCCCAGCCATGGTGTCTGGGTGGTGTTGTCCTGTATGGTGTTTGCATGTTCTCCCTGTGTCTATGTGGGTTTCCTCCAGGTCTTCCAGTTTTCTCCAACAGTTGAAACACATGCAGTAGCGTGAACTGGACGTGCTGAATTATCCCTTATATTTCAGTGTGCATGTCTGTGTGTCTGTCCTGTGATAGACTGGCAGCCTAATTTAAGGCAGCTAAGTTAATAGTGCCTGGATAGGCTCCAGCACCCCCACGACCCAGAAGGATAAATGGCCCCAAAGATGAATGAATGATTTAAGAGAGTGCTATAAGATATAAGTTGTGTATAAAATAACAAAAACCTATTATTTTGACAAATGATATCAGACATTCAAATGATAGTGGACGTCTTTAGCCCTAGGTTTTTTTAAAGTCCATATTGGCTTTGGCACAGAAACAGACTCGGTAAAGCAGAAGTAATCATCAAAATGATGGATGTGGTGGAGGAAGTGCTTACAAGTTAGAGGGTATCTTCACCTCTCCTCCACATATCTCCCATACTTGTGTGTTTGTTTAACCTTGTGAGTCAGCTACTCTGAGGGAGGGTGTCATCTGTAGTGAAGGCTTTACAGTCTTGTGTACAGCGGTCAGTGACTGAATGACACAACATTTCAAAATGTCAAGAGGACACGAGGCTGCCCGTTCCCTGCTCTCATGTGTGTTATGCAAGTCAAGTTGTAGCCCACACATAGAGGTCCGAATACCCATCCAGATGAAGAGTGAATTCTTCATATATGTGTGTGTGCGTGTGTGTGTGTGTGTGTGTTTGTGTGTGTGCGTGTGTGTGTGTGTGCGTGTGTGTGTGTGTGCGTGTGTGCGTGCGTGCGTATGTGTGTGTGTATGTGTGTGTGTGCGTGCGTGCGTGTGTGCGTGCGTGTGTGTGTGTGTGTGTGTGTGTGTGTGCGCGTGTGTGTGTGTGTGTGTGTGCGTGCGTGCGTGTGCGTGCGTGCGTGCGTGTGTGTGTGTGTGTGTGTGTGTGTGCATGTGTGTGCGTGTGTGTGTGTGTGTGTGTGTGTGTGTGTGTGTGTGTGTGTGTGTGCGTGCGTGTGTGTGTGTGTGTGCGTGTGTGTGTGTGTGTGTGTGTGTGTGTGTGTGTGTGTGTGTGAATCTATATAAGGAATCTATAAAGTCTGTATAAACCCAGACATGTAAGGGTCCGTTGTTACTTTAGATGTTGCCCTTTGAACATTTTGTACTTTATTCCTAACACTGCTCAACTATACATTGCATACTCTTAAATTCCTCATTTTTTTATTTATTTATTGTGTATTTTGAGAGTTTATTTGATGTATTGTTCCTTTTTTAAGTATTTTAGTTTTTATTATTATCTCTCCTTATATGCATATATTATTTTATGTTAATTTGACATTTATAATATTTTATATATTCTATTCTATGTTTTTATACCTATCTATTCTATCTTTCTATATATCATGTAAGCAGGCAGTTATAGCATTTTACTGCTAGTTGTACTGTGTTTGGCTCTGTATATAACAAATGAACTTCATCAGATTTTAAAACCTGAAAAATAGGAACAGAGGATGTACATGTAATTTGACTGGGTCCTTTAAACTTTTATATGACTGTATTATACACCAGGGACATATTGTATTCTACATTCTGACAAGTTCACATAAAGATACAGGAAAAGGGGTTCATGGGTACCCATAACTCGCAAAGGCTTGCAGAGGGCTTGTAGAGCAATCAGACATAAGCACATAATGTCTGTATGTGTTCACAGATGCAGTGGTATATTTCAGTCTATGCTGTTGACACTTTAAGAGAAACTCCACTGTTCAGGGTGCAAATACTGAAACACTGTGCTGGCACAGTGAACATCCTTAGTATCTCTAGTTAGGGAATTCACACTGGTACATGTATATGTGAATGTATCTGTATTAAGTTACATAATGGGCCTTTATTCCTTATAATTAAACAGTTTTTTATTGTGTTTTTCAGTGCATTCTGGACCATTGCAGTTTATCTGTTCAGCAAGACATGTTAAGACAACACAAATAGGCAGCTTTATTTCTAAATGATGAAAAACAGTAAAAGAAAATTTAAAAAAGGAAACACTGGGTTTTTGTGGAACAGCAAAATTTAGTTATGGCACCTTTAATACTGATATACATCAGCGATCCCTGTATTATCACTTATTTTTTTAGGCTAAACAGTCCTTATAATGTCATCGTTAATAGGTGGTGCAATACAGACATATGTATGTATATATATATATATATATATATATATATATATATATATATATATATATATATACATAGATAGATATGCACATTTAAGCACATTAAAAGAACATTTGCATTGTTTGATTGGACGCTATCCTTTGTTTCCAACAGCGTCGATAGACTAGGGAAAGCTTTTGTGGATAGTGCTCTGTCATCAAGTGTTGTTATGAGTAACACTGTTTCTGTGCCCATGCCAAAGCTCCGAGCGTCACACTGGCTATTAGGGGAGCGGTGGTGCGGTTTATAATGCCATAGTTATCATCTTCCACATTAGAGATGCACAGTAGTGAGGAGACCTTTAGAAACAACCAAAAATGAAAACAGAAACTGCTGCAGATCATCATTATTAATACACATCATCATATAACAGCCCAAACACAGAGTGACCCTCTGAATACCTGCTCGTGTTTGTGCAGCTTCTTCAGTGAATGTTTTATCAGCGTAGTGTACGTCAGGATAAGGTTACCTTTGATCCAGAATGCTGGTTTATATAACTGCTGTGACATCATGCACCCTGACCTCCGTTCCCTGGAATCGAGAGGTGTGAGTGGAGGAGCGTGTGAGTACATCGGCCCGTAGTTTTGTTCTGAAACTTAATTTCCTGTACTGTGAACGGTACAGAAACCCCAACGACAAATACTGCTCCTATCCTGCTGAGATGACTGTTATTATATGACCAGCGTAATAACCCGGATGAATAGGGTCTCCGAGTGAGTTGATTTAACAATTAACTCTGTTCTAGGTATTGCTGAGGAGAGGCTTCTTTATGGCCTTGCACAAATCATACACACATAAAAGTAGGAGCCCATTTAAAACGAGGCTGCGCTCTAAAGCGACGCAGCGGCTCCGCTCTAACTCTGAAAGGTCCGTGGTGAAGGTGCCCGTCTGAGGTCTTGGTGAAATGCCAGGTTAAATGTGGATACTCATCTGGCTGCAGTTAGGATAGAGTCTTTAGTTCTTTAGTTTTCCTGGAAATGTACACATCTATTCTTCTAGTCAAATGATTTCAATGTAGCAGCACCTTAATCTTGCTGTGAAATCTTCATCAGTCTGTTTTATATGCCACATACTGTACATGTATATATTTAATATGTTGCACGGTAAATACAGTACCATGTGATGTTTTGTACAGTGATTATTACCAGAAAGTCTTACATCATAAACAGAATACTGATCTATTATGTCTGTTTGTGTTTAATCTTATCTTTTTGCAGTACATCGTAAAAACGTGTCATTTTGGCTTTAAAAAAGCTTTCTAAAGAATATTAAAAAAAGCTAAGAATATATACTGGAATATGTGTTTCATTGGTCCAACTGAAAAAATCCCAAAATATCATTAATTGCAAGCAAATTAATTAGACTTATTCAGCCTAAAAATGGACTGATTCTTTAGTAAAAGTAAAGAATGTTTTTTTGGTATTCAGTGTAACCATGTTATAACCATATTCAAAGTATCCATGTAACCATACATTTGCCACGGTTGAGTGGCCCTGGTCAGATAATATTACAGTATATTATTATTATTATTATTATTATTATTATTATTATTATTATTGTACATAATATAGTCATATACTATTATAAAGTAGGTAAAAATGTTGACATTTAATACAGCGCATTATATATTATTTCATGTTTACACTTTTCTATATAGGTTTTATTATTTTCAGTATGTTTACTTAAATGTGCAGATAAATTGTTTGTGCTTAGGTTTGTGTAAAGAATGTGTTAATTATATATTTATTTTATAAAATCAAAATATATAAAAAAATACATTACAAGAAAAAGTTCATTGATTTTGTAACTGTAAATTGTAATTGTAAATCTTTTGCATACATGTGTATATTACCAGCGCCTACTTGAGGGCCTTTAATGAATCCCCTCTTTAAGGGTTGAGTAAAGTGTTTCACTTAAGTTTTTCATTTCAGCTTACTTTTAAGTTAAAACAATGTTTTGTCATTAAAGCGTAATATTTTATAGAGTGGTACCTCAAGCTACTGGTCATATCTGCTGGATTTTCAGTGTACGTTTTTCAGAAGCTCACAGGAAATGCAGGTTGTTCCTTGGGTTTATGTAAACCGTGGACAAACCCAGGGCCAGGCAGAGTTCTAGTCAGAACCTTGTATTTACCTGTCCAGATGTGTACGGCTTGCGGCTTTATCTGGACTTAGTAAAATCACTGATGTACACTGTACTGAACACAGTAATAACATACAACAATGAACTTCGTAATCTTCTTAGAGATCTTCCAATTATAGAAGCCTGGGCTTTTGGTTATGTCTCATTTACCATAATGCTATTTGGCGAGTGCGGTCTGCCAGACACCCGGTCATCAGTCATGACTCTGGTTGGCCCAGGTGCACTGTTTTCCCCTCCTGGGAAGATAATCACTAAAAATACATCAGCCCTAAGCTGCTTAAGGCGAGCAGGAAGGAGCTCACCGCAGCGGCTCAGGGCTGCTCCGCCAACAAACGCAGCAGCCCTTCCCATCCCAAGAGCTCTTTAATCTGCTACCTGTGGCTCTGGTGTCCTCAGACTTTATGGTCCTAACGTCGGGCGACTGAACCATTTGTGGGCTAGTCCTGCATGGTGTTTGCTCTGTCCACTCTGAATATCCTGCAGCACGGGTTAGAACGTTACACCATGCCCAACCTGCCCAACCTCAACAGCCTGGGAAAGCTATGCGGCTCAGGCCGTAGCGACGACTCCATCATCCAGGACCGGGCCAGACACAAGAACTCTGTGCGCCGCATGTCCATCATTGAGGACGGGAACGTGGCTGAGGTGCTCTACCTCATTCCCAAACAGTCCATGATGGAACAGTTGCCCTTCCTCAACCCCAACGAGTATGTGATCCTGGAGAAGATGGCACCTCCTCCTATGGAACCTGGTAATTAACAATATTTGTTTGGAGTTGTACCCCAGCAGGTGACTTTTCACCTCATCTGCATTTGCGTTTGGTCTAGACAGAATTAATCCTCTAATGCATTTGGAATTCCATGTTTGCAGAATGCTCGGAAGTCTGTTTTTACATCAGATAGAAAGTTCACTGGGTTCTTTTGTTATGTTGTTCTAGATCCTCCCGAGTAGGAATTACTGCTTTGAAATGGATAAATGTTTGAAAGGAATGCGCATCATAAAAAGCAGGTCTTGTCAAAGAAGACCAAGTCAGTCCTCATCTGACTCCTGAAACACACTTTTCCTGCAAAAGTTAGGAATTAGCTGGAACTGCAGATGGTATGAGAGCAGCGTACTTTACCTGACTACAGGAGATGAGGCAGCGGTCAGTGTTTCGTGTGAGACATGCAGCGTGGCATGCTGCATAAAGACTTTGGAGCCGGAGGCAGCTCTCCCCTGCTGGTCTTCTGGCAGGCTTATGGCTGCTGTGGTGGCCACTTTCTAGAACAAATCTGTCGATTAATCTGCCACGCGTAGGGAGCCAGTGTCACGTCTTTAGAACCTCTTATCCCTATTTCCCTTAAAGCACCCCATTCCTAAGACACCCACATGTTGCTTTCTGTGGGAGGGAGGGTCTGGTATATTGATATTAATAGCTGTGCAGGACAGTGCAGGACAGCAGACAACCTTTCAGAGATCCCCTGTGAAGCTTTATCGAATAATCAGCAAAGGTTTGAGGTTTCATCTGATACCTAGTACTGATCCTACACCGGTGTGGATCACACATGCAATACACCCTTTTCCTCGCTGTAGTGAAGTGACTGAGATGAGGCCTTGCTAACGTGAAAGATCACACATGTGATAATAATGCAATACACCCAGTGGATCACACATGCAATACACCCAGTGAATCACACATGCAATACACCCCGTGGATCACACATGCAATACACCCCGCGGATCACACATGCAATACACCCAGTGGATCACACATGCAATACACCCAGTGGATCACACATGCAATACACCCAGTGGATCACACATGCAATACACCCAGTGGATCACACATGCAATACACCCAGTGGATCACACATGCAATACACCTAGTGGATTAAGCTAAAATTACACCCAGTGGATCACACATTGATCTGCTTGGACCTGAACACATGAATACACCCAGTGGATGATGCAATACACCCAGTGTGATCACAGTGCAGTGCACCTAGTGGATCACACATGCAATCTAGGCAATACACCCAGTGAGAGAAGGAAGACGAACATGTGTCATATGTAGGAGCCCATTTGTTTAAGCAGTAATGATAAAAACAAGCGGTACTAATCTAAGAACAGATAGAGGAGTATTTTAGAGAGACAGAGTCGTTCAGAAGTAATGATGTGTGGCATCCCAAGTTTTATAGTCCCCCCCTTTTGAGACTTGCAATCAATGCTCCAATTCATTCCTCCCAAAGGTGTTTGTGGGGTTGAGGTCAGAACTCCATGTCTTTATGGACCTTGCATTGTGCATAGAGGTTCAGTCATGCTGGAACAGGAAAGGGTCTTTCCCAGACTGTGGCCACAAAGTTGGAAGTATATAGTTGTCTAGAATGTCTTTGTCTTCCCTAGCAATAACATGGCCCTTCACTGGAACTAAGGGCTCAAACCCTGAAAAACAGCTCCAGACTATTATCTCTCCTCTACTAAACTTCACTATTGGCATTCTAGCATTCTGCTGGCATCTACCAAATCTAGAACCTGAGCTGCACAGTATCATTTTTTGAAGCTCTGAATGCACAGACAGTTTTGAGGTCTTTAGTGAGTGATGCAACAGAGAATAGGCGATTTGTAAATGCTACAGTAAATACTACGGTGGCTGCTTCATGGTAGAGCTGTTGATGTTCCTAGATGCTCCCATTTCAAAACAATAGTACTCAAAGTCGTGAAAGACATTTCACAAACTTCTTAAAAACAATCATACAGCCAGAATCCTTTAAGGATTGTGTACTTTTTAATGGTGTTATAAATATGTTATAGCAATATAATTATGATGTTCTAAATTGTTTATCACATTGCAATTACAATTTTATTACATCCACATCTACGAACAGTATAAACTGTGATTCAGTCATGTCTGGATGATATCCAGTCCATTTTAACTATTAATATCTGTATATGAAATGCTACATTTCCTATGATCCACATGTTTTCTGAAATTGTCCGAGCAAAAACCGAAAGAGGGTTGTTAGATCAGATTGGTACTGGTAATGTAACCATACCCAATATCACTTTAAGTTCTGGTAAGCCAGAATATGTTCAGAGGCATGGTTTCTTATCATGCTGTGTTTAGTTGTTGGAAGTGAGTAGGTTTGATAGTATGGTTAATGAAGTTTATATCAGTGTTGATACTGAACCAGTTTATCTGTATGGGTGAATCGCTGGTTTTAGAAGTTTTGTAACTTTTGATGCTTCATGAAACTCTCCTACTGGAATGGTCAGCATGTTGAATTGCGGTCGGCCTCTTCCACACCAGTACCTTAACTCTGCGGCACAGAAACAGAATTTTCTGTAGTGGAAAAACAAGCATGCCTGGCCCCCACGACTTTTTGACCCTTTGTACATTGGCACACGCTCAATCATGCACTTTCCATGTCTTCCATCACAACCTCCAGGAAATAAAAGACACAGGAAAAAATGAAAAGTAATCCTCTTACTGTAAATCCTAGCTGACAACCCGGCCATTCAGATTACATACAATAGTCTTAGGATATCGCTGGCCACATGTGCTGCCATATTACAAATGCTGATGCCGACAGCAGAAGACCAGCGTATGGATTAGTCTTTGTGTGTGCAATTCAGAACTTCATTACTAGTGATTTTCCAGGCCAGTGTTCTGTCAGCGTCAGCGACTAGTTTGTAACAGTGAGCTCTGTGTTTGAATATGTTGAGTGGTTGAAAGTAATGAATGTAGGAATGAAAGTATAGTCCAGAAGGCTTGGTACTGTACATGTAAGAGCTAATCCTAGTTCTCCAATGTTTGTCTATGTGCATGGATAAGATTCACATACAGTATATGCACATGGTGCCCTGAGTTGGAAGCTGTACTGATTAGCCTCACTGATGCTGGCCAGGGGAACCAATAAGTTCATCCATTTTCCTCTGACATGGATAAGACAACAGGAAACCCCAGAAAACACAGCGCATCATTAATCTTTTGCTCAGGTTCTTGAAGTTCACTGAGCATCTCAGTCTGACAGCTTGTTTACATCTTGTATTAACATGTGTTCAGTGTCCAGATCATTTCTGGATAAACTTTGACCAGATTCCAAATTCCTTTCAATATAATACATCCCTCTATGTCACCAAATAGGACCTTGAACATTTCATACATTGTTTCTATTTTACTTTTGTTCTCTTTTGCTAGATGTGATATAAGTGGACAAGCTTGGCTTGGGCACTTTAATGGGCTTGGAATGCATGAAGTCACCTGGTTTGGCGCTAATGTCAGTGTTGGTTGTCATGCATTTTTTGGTTATTCTCTCATCTGTTAGTTAGAATCCACTTTCTCTGATGTAACTGTATACATAAAAATAACTGCATTTCTTACACTTGTTAAATCTAGTCAAGATCCATCTCTGAAGATCTCCAAAAGTGTTTCTGAGTGATCTGATTGTAATGCAATCACATGCTATCCTTGGAATTTTACATCAGGTTTTTTCACATGGTCAAGCTAAATCTGAACAGGATCTGATCGCCAAAAACGTATGTTGATGCAGGATGTAAACGGAGAGTTGCAAAACTGCTTTTTATTGTGTTTGTACTGGAGCGCAGCTGATATATTGTTCAGCTAAAGTCACAGATCTGATGGTATTTAGGACAGTACCACCAATAAAGCACCAACATTTTACCGGTCTACTTCTGTGTTGTCATGAACACCTTTCTCATTCTTCTCTTTTAAATGACAAATATCATATAAACTGTGTCCATGCTATATGTGAGAGTGCTGCTTCAGGTTAACCAGCTGGTAAAAACAACTGACCTGGGAAACTAGGTTTCTCCCACTCTCCCATGCCAGTATTTCTCATGCTGTGACCATAAACAATACTTTTAAATCCCTTTCACTCAGGACCAAAAATCTGCCTTTAAAGTTAAACGAAATAAATAATTAACACTAATCGTGATCATTATCAATGTGAACTGATATGAAATTTTTAGCAAGATATTGGCCATTTTAGCCAACACTATAACCACCTTTACAACCTGAAGCAGTTTAGCAGTTTATTTAAAAAGACCTTAAAAGAAGGTTTTTAGCCTGGGCTGCATATTGAATGAAGCACAATACAGGCAGTCAATTAGACAACAGCTGATTTACATATATTAGCCTGAAAGGCTCAGTAGCAAAAAGGAAAAATGCTGAGGAATAAGTACCATGAAGTGGACACCTGGGAGTATAATAAAATACAAGAAAAACATAGAATATGGGCCCTTTATGACCAGCAACTAAATGTGCACTACAATTAGCAGATTAATTAAATTAGCAATTAGAAAACTAGATAAAAACATCTGTAACACATAGCATGTGACATGTTCTAAATCTTAAGTGTAGTGTACCTTTACCGCACTATTCCTGTTTGGTTTATTAAGAAGCTGAGCTTGTGCTCAATCAGAAGAACACTTTGCAAAGCAGCATGGTTAGCAAGCCACTTCTAGAGTTAACGGATGATCTTTATAAAGAAACTCTTCATGTGTGGACACACACACACCCACACACACGCACGCACACACACACACGCACGCACACACACACGCACACACACACACACACACGCACACACACACACACACTCAACCTGTATCTGAAACTCAGTTCATCTCCTCTGACACCGTCAAACACGCCTGGTTCAGAGTCGACTACAGTCGCTCTGCATTATCTCTCTCCCAGAGTTTTTGTACTTCATAGAGACATTGACGACGAGATGTGGAGACGAGGAGATGAGGAGGGGGAGCATGAGTCTCAGCCACTTTTGTCTGGGTGTGTTTTGCACACGGCGAGGCTGCTGGGTATTTCCTCAGAGTGGCCTCATTCCCCCAGCACACAGTCACCCCTACAGACACCAGCGACATTAATAACGCCTCTCAATCAACTCCCAAACTCAATTGTTTGCCGGGTAATCCTATAATCGACCGTAGTGATGCCAGAATAGTGCAAAGGGAAGCATAGCGAGGGCTTAGAAACGTTCCACTCTTACATGCAGCATATATGCTCTAATATATCGTTGCTGTCACTTAAAATACTTGTGATTAGTTTTTTTAGTTTTTAATTCCATTTAAAAATGTAACTTTTTTGCCCTTTAAATGAAACTAACTCTGTAAATTATAACCTATACAGCTTATCACTGCTGTCCAAATTTATTTTTTTGCAAATTTGAAAATGTCTGTTGCCCTTTACATTGTCTGTAAATTTCATAATAAACGGATTAAAGGAAACAGCCCAGAATAGCCAGGTTATCCTGATATACGATAAAAGTAAAGCATGTTTGTTTCTTCTCCTGTAAAGTTATCTTTTTGGAATTATGAGATTTTGGTCTGACAGCAACAATATGTTAAATTTCCCAGAGATTCCTTACATCCTCGGGCTTATTATTCAGTATATAGATAGAAAACTGTGCAGACCACCTCATTCATTTTAAGTAAGTGATGGAAGCTTGAACTTAAGTGACCTGCTGGCCAGTTTAAGCTACTGAAGTTAGTGTGTATCATTCATTAAGTAACTGACCTCACGATTTGACATGTAATTGTTTTCCAGAACAGTCTTCAGAGGGACAGTTCTCCTGAGGGAACTACCGCCACAGATAATTATACTTAGTCAGCACTTACTAACAAAGGTAAACACAGCAAACAAGATCAGGTGCTGAACAAGGAGGGAGAATAACTGACAAGCAGCCGGAGGAAGAGAGAGTGAGAGAGAAAGAGAGAGAGAGAATGAAATAAACAGAGAGAGCAAGTAAGTGGGATAAAGAAAATGAGAAAGAGAGTAGGAGAGAGAGAGAGAGAGAGAGAGAGAGAGAGAGAGAGAAGGAGTAGTGGTGAATATGAAAAGGAGCCTCATGTGCACAGCCCTCCCCTCTCTGTCTTTTTGAAGAATTTAAGGTGGTGTCTCTGACTGGGAGGGATTATGGCTATGGAATCTGCATTTGTCACACACGGCAGCTGCAACCTGGTTATTTCAGCTCTGCGAGGGCAGAGTCCACACACACACGCACACACATACACACATGCATGGTGGGAGAAAAGGGGGAAGGCTCGAGAAACGGTGACTACATGAGCAGTCCCACAGAGCTGAGTGACTGCTTAGTTTCAGAGGAGTAGCGCTCTATCTGCTCTTCTACCTTCTTTTCCCTCCCTCCCTCTCTCTCTCTCTGTCTCTCTCCCTTCCTCCCTCCTTCTCTCTCTCTCTCTCTGCATATACTGGTGAAGACTCAGTGGAGGCAGTAGAGCAGCAGCAGTTTTCTTCTCTCCAGCCCCAGCAGCAGCAGTGTGAGCAGAGCAGCAGGAGCCAATGGTCATGGTGAAGGAGAAAGGTAGCCGGCATGGCGCTTCACACCAACAGGGTGGGGAACCGGAGGTGGGCGGTGTGGTGGTGGTGGGTGGGGAGGGAGGGGGAGGTTAGAAAACCAGGCCAGTCTGTGTGTGTCTTTGCCATTGTGGAGAAGATACTTCCTGCCTGCGGAGAATGGGTATTTGTGTGGATGCTGGTTGAATGCTGGTTGGAGAACATCTGCATAGATGAAGGACAGTGTGAGCGTACTGGCTGTTGTAATCTGCCCCTAGACAGTCAATAGTGTGTCTGCGATTAGTCAGAAAAGTCTCAGCTGAGGAAGCTCTTTCCAGACAGAATGGAGTGGTATTGCACTTGCATGCTTCGTGCTATTGCTGGGTGTTTATACTGAAGTGTGTGTGCGTGGTGCACACTAGTGGCCCTGTCTGAAATCTTACTGATCTCTGATGCGTGAAACTGCAGGATTGGAGCAGAAACAGCTGTGGGGATTTTAACTCCATGCTTCAGTTCAGCCTCTGTAAGCTGCCTTCTCCTGCAACACCTGATTTTGACAGGACAAGAAATGGCAGAGGGTTTCTGCCAGTTGTTAAGCTCGAGCTCTGTTTAGAACTCTTTCCGAAGGTACAGATTTCCAGCAGGAATATTGTGTAAGACTATTTAAGAATTGAAAAGCCTTTGAATTATTTACAGAATGCGGGCAGTGCATGGTGACTTGCCGTGTAGGACAGAATGTTGAGGAGTCAGAAAGAGAGGGGCTATCCACTATGCTACAGCAGCTGATCCTGCCACAACTTATACAATGAAGTGATACAGAAAAGATGTTGGGTAGACGCGGAAGGGAGCCCTGCATGTGTTTTGAAAAGTAGATCATGATTCAAGGCGGGAGGGGGGGGTGGCTTAAATGATCTATGCAGAAGGAGTGGAGAGAGAGAGAGAGAGACAGAGGGAGTGAGAGAGAGAGAGAGCGGGAGAGAGAGAGAAAGAATAGATTCTCAATAACGTATTTAGCCCACCACTGTATCCATGGCAACCAGGCGGCAAAGAGTGGTCTGCTGCTGAGGCCGTAGTCTGTGTGAATCATAACCCAAAAATCAGTCATAGCACATCCTGTACTGCTTACGATAATCACACCTGCAGTACTCACATGGAGACCACTTGGACCACCTAACACATATCTGCAGTCACACACGTTTACATACACAGCACACAAGCGTATATGCATCACCACTGGGCTGCATAACACCCTGCTGTTGTGATGCTGTATATTTGCGATTGACATATGGCCTGCAGTACATTAAAAGCATCAGTGAATGCACTGCATTTGACCAGACCCGTTACCATCAACACCGTGATTCATCAGAACACCCACTGCATCTGGAGCTGTCACTGCTCACAGCACACAGTTAAAACATTTCGATTGGTTAGATGGCTTATTTACATATCGCAACCTTCTCCTGTGTTATAGTATAGTACGGTATTTAGGTTTGTGTTAATACAGTTAATAAGCCTGTGCTTCCTCAGTACTGCTCCTTCATAATCATAATATCCACTGTCACCAGTCTTATACCAGGTATCTGCATCATGCTGATATCAGCAAAAATTGGATATTGGAGGAAAGGAAAGCACGAATCCCACTTAAACATGTAACAGATCAGTCCTGAAATAGCCATTAGTGCAGACCCGCAGGTAGGTATGGTACCCCCCTTTTTGTGAGGAGGTGGTTAGACAGAAAACCAGGCCAGTCTCAGTGAGCGGAGTACATGCAGAAGTATGAGCGGAGTACGTCTAGGGCTTCCTGATTACCCGCTTGTATATCTAAACTGAAGAGAAAGGGGAACGTTAAAATCACAATGCACTTTTTATAATAGTCGACACTATCAATTATCAACATTATCAATCTTAAGTGGGAAATTTAACTTCACATGGAGCTTGTGAACCATCTGTAGAGTTAGCTGTAGTTAGACCCATCAAAAAATCCATGTGCTGTCTACACAAACACAACCTTCAGTAACTGGCATGTTACTGACCTGGCTAGGTCTCCTTAAAAATGGCCTGGACCTCAGGTTATAGAACATTATAACAAGTTACTATTAGATATTTGGCCATTTTGGTTTAGCAGGGTAAATGCTGGAAAGGTACATAGTTTATATAAATAAGATCGAGCTTTTATTACTGAGATCCCAATCCCATACCAGTTTGATTGCTGTTGCAGTACTAACTAAAATAGCATTACTGTGTTAGTAAAATCCCATCATGCCCACATCTATATGCTCATTAAAGCATGTGTGAAACATGCAACTTTAATGTGGTGCTAGTGTTGTATATAGTGTTGTGCCTTTTAAAGTTGGCCTCCCCACTTGTCAGAGCAAATTTGCACTCCTGGAAATAGCACACACTCACATTGTCTGATGTGTCGTTGGCTGTGTATTTCTCTCAGAGGGGTAATACAGTGTCTGAGTGGTTTGAGGACGATAGATGTGTCTGGCTGGTTTTGACAGGGTTTTTTTTGGCTCACGTCATATACCTTTACATGTTACTGTCACATGCACAAGCATAAAATAAAGGTCCAGGCTCAATGTTTTCTTATCAAATACAAAATCAAGACTTAACATATGAAGATAACATGGCAATTCCAGATATTCCAGACAATTCCACTGAGATCATGACACCCCTCCTTCAACACGTTTTCACTTTGTTCACCTTGCATACTCTTTTAATGCACTTGCATTGGGACGGGGTCTAAAACACAACCAATACGCCTCACCCACCAGAGATACCTCCAGATCTTCACACCTAAAATGGGCTAACTTTAAGGAAAATATAGTATCATTATCTGCATTAACTAGAATTCCAATTTTCCAAACTTGGCGTAGCTTGATTTGAGTGGACAATAAAAAAAAAAAAGGAAACTTGTTGAAATCTAAAGCCCGCATCAAACAACACAAATCAGCACTGTTGATTAGCACACGATTATTACGCCAACAACAGGTTAAATAACTGAATTGATAATGTTAATATAAATAATTGACAGTTGGCCTAAACTTACCATAATGCATATAACCATATATAAGTAGATTAGATATGATATGTATACACAATATACACAATACTTATAATAATACTTGAGATTCTTGATTTACAGGTTTGGAACACAAACTGAGCCACATTTGTTATACTGTTATATGATATTTTGATATATGCATTATCAAAAACTATAACTTTAGTTAAGTATGTTTAACAAACTGCGCTAAATCCAATTAATACTTTTATTTATTACAGCATGTTTCTTTTTTTTATTATTAAACATGCTGTAGGTCAGCCTCCCAGTAACCACAACATGTTCATAAAATATTGTCTCATGATTTACTGGGATAACATATCATCATGTTGCCCACCTCTTTTCCCGCTGTATGTTTTTTCTTTGAATGAGTATATAATGGAATTGAGCATTTCAGGAATCTAACAGGGCTATATGTAGTCACAGAGCCTACTCTACATATGGCATATGTGTTGTCTGTGACTTGCTGTTTTTCTGATCACCCATAATTCAAAACAATGCCTCCTAAAATATGAGTAAAGCTTCAGTCAGCAGCCACTGTAATAGTCCCAGAGGGGCAAGTGGCATCCCAGGTCCTTCAGTGCCAAATGCAGAGGCTTATCCACCAGCTCCACACATGTGACAGAGCAGCCTGACCTAACAGCAGAGCCTCACACAGCCTATAGAAGCTTCCAGGCTCTGGCCAACGCAGACTGCCATGTGCTTTGTGTTATCAGAATGGGTGGACAATTGAGCTCTCAACAAAAGCACATAGCTCGGATAATCTGTAGTGGTCCTAGTCCTGGAATGCCACAGCCAGGCATAGTTCAGTGTTTTTTCCCTGGTCGAGCAGAGTTAATTAAACTCAGGAAAGGCCACTTAATTAGCTGATGAGTTTAAGCAGGTTGGTTGAGAGCAGCGACGACTCTAAAATAGGAATTGCAGGGGTGCTCCAGGACCAGGATTGAGGAACATTGACCTAGAACATACTGCATGCCAGTTCACGTGCCCACAGTTAATAGCGTGGGTCAAAGGTGTGCTGCTGTTCCTGCAGCTAGGGAGAAGTTTTGTGGGGGGGATTAAATAGGAAGTTAAAGATCATTTAACCATTAAAGCCACCATTATTGCTGATGATAGCAAACCATTGAATATGAATACTTTTCAGTGCACAGCTCATTAAAAACAAGATGGCTCTTTCTGTTGAATGTCCACATGTGTGTTCATAAGAGGATGTATTTTATTATGATATGAAGTGAATGCTGAAAAACATGCATTGAATAGCAAAGCAGTAAATACTAAAACAAGGTTTAACAGGTCCTTATGCTACAATTTTTAAAAATATATTTTTTTATAATTATATTTTCATCCCTGAGGAACACTTTATGTACCAAAAACAATCATATTTCATTTCTTCATTACCACTTCCACCCCGTTTTTATAACTTTAGAATTATATGGGCTGATTTTGTAACTTTAACATATGTAAATGATCTTTGTTCTGATTAACAATGGCTAATTTAATAAGCAGTCTGGGATGAAGCACACCTTATGAGCATTCAGCATGAATGAGGCTGAACTGCATTAGGTGCAGATATATGTAAATGTTTTGGAGATTGTGACATCACAAAAACAGTCTGCTTTTACAGCTTAGTTTGAACTTAGTGTGAACCGGGAAACAAACCTCACTGAAACTTTAACAATGCTTATACAACTTCACAGCCTTCCAGCCTCTTTTAAATGATGATGTTGGATCCTTTGAAATTAGTAGGAGAAGACTGATTGTAAAAACTCTTAACAACCGCTCATTAACTCATTTACAGTCTTCAACCTTTTAATGTTTGAAATACAGCAGGCGTCCATGTGTCCCATTCAGAAAATGAGCTCACAGTAAGCGAAAAAGCGTTTTGTATGGCCGATCGGCGTCCCTGCCCCCTGCTGTTTGGGTGGGTGTATCTCTGCTGTAGTTTTTTGAATATACAGATGACTGTTGTTCTCCGTGCTGTGGGGTCAGCTTGTCTTAATGCTCTTAGTGGCCTTTATAGAAGGAGCAGGCTGGCTACACTGCTATCTAATGAGATTTACTCAGTGACCTGTCTATCATTGCATAATACCCACTCCTGTCTAGCCGAGACAGACAAATGCCATTTTGCGATAGATATAGCCAGGCATTTGAATGAGTTTGGGCACAGCACAGTCCCCAACGTTCAGTTAACTCTTACAGTGTTCATTTGCAGAGTGAGTCTAAGTATCTAGGTCTCGCAGAACAGCGGTCATGTGCATGACTGTGAATTCCCGTTTGTGATATGTATACACAAGTCTCTTGTGCTTCTTATATGTGAATGTTTGTCACTCCAAGCCTAGTTTTTGAGGCCCAGACGTGTCCCTGTGCTGTGCAGAAGGTGCAGAGTAAACTATTATCACACTTTGACAGTAGAATTTATAATGACTGTCCTTTGCTGGGTTAGTGAGGCATTTGAGTGTTCTCTCCACTAAGAATTTAAGACTTTGTGTTCTTTAGTAGTTGGCAAAAAGCAAGCACTGAATGGTAAGTCTTGATGGTTTGGGCACCTGGCCCTGAAGGTAGTCACTCAGGCAAGAGGTGTGGGATATACGCGGCTTACTTCTTTGTGTAAGTGCTAGAAGGATAATGTAACAAGTAAATGTAATTGGCTAGCAATGTATGAACTGCATGCCTCAAACATTTTATGCATTTCTACTAATAGCAATGAGAAAATCGTTGAGTTATTTAGTGTGGTCTAAAGGCTTTAGCAAAATCTAGACATCAACAATGGAGTAATGCAGGGATGAGATGAGATGAGTACTGAGTTAGCTCAGTATTGAAGGGGACGACAGGATGAAACGATCAATATGAAAAGCTAAATGACAGGGGGTAAAGGAGGATTAGGTAGGGCTTAGAAAGGAGACGCCAAAGGCCTGCTAAAGGTTAGCTCTGTTTGATCAGATGCTGACAGTGTGGAAATAGATGGATGTGATTTTTCTCTTCTATTTCTGTGCTATTTTTTGTTCTTCAGGCATTTGGGTCCTAAAGCATTAGTGACTCACCACCGCAGTATCTCCATGCTAAATATTGCCTAAGACTCTTCTAATTCTTCCTTGTTCAGGGTGTGCATGTACATGTATCCTCATATAGCAGTCTTGTTCCCAGAGTAACCCTGCCCAGCACATGTTAGTGCTTCCCGTGCTCTGACTCACCCTCTTCATCTCAGGGCTTGTTAATTAGCTGTTTATCTGGTTTAGGTGTGATAGAGCAGAGAGGAATATACAGAGCAGGGCTAGCTCGCAGCTAGGGGTGGGTGATATGATAATACAGTATCCTTAGCATGGTGAATTACATCACGATAAGCTTCTCAGAAAACTGTCAGTACTTCCAGAGCACAGTCAGACTACATTTTAGACACAGTCAGATAAGCGCTTTTGATCGTGATTAGCTTTTAGCACGATTGGTCAATAGCTGGTAATACTTGAGGGTGGGGTAAACTGCTAAGACCACATAATGTCGTGTAGCAGATCTCCTCTATAGAATGCTTGTAGGCAGAGCCAATAATCGCCAGATGCTAATTTATTTTAAAACAGTACACAATAAAAATTGAGTGAAACAAACATCACTTACCACGACAAACCAGTTATTTTAGAACTTAACATCATGACCTGAAAAAGATAGTAACGTTAGTTGAGGTAACTTTGCATTAGCAAACGTCTGTTTGTCTACAAGGCTGCCTTCCTCTGTATTAATGAGAAGCCATGTGTGATCTACTATGGCTCTCTGTGGGCTCACTATGTAAAATGCTGCTGATCTGCAGTGATGTAGTGAGGAATTGCCGTACAGGTGTATGTACAGGAACCGCAGGGTGCTGTGCCCAAGGAGCCTCGCTCTGGGCTGCAACAACCCTGTTTAACATTTTGATGTAACTGATGCGCTCAGTCAGCAGGGTTAGAGAAATATTGGACAACCGCATGTTTTGTGTCAAATCTGTCAATACTCATACATGGCCAATATTTCTATAACATAGCCAATCATTCTTTCCCTCTCTAGTTTCTAGTTATGAAATATTCTAATTTTAATAAAAAAAAACTTCCTGTAGTCCTTAACATATTGTGACATCTGTTTATCTTACATCATCAGTGACATTTACTTGACGCTGTTATCCAGAGCGACCTACAAGGTTAATTATATTACAGATGGGCCAATGTAGTGTTAGGAGTCTTGCCCAAAAACTGGGCAATAGGTGTAGCACAGCATAGTCACCCAGACCAGAAATCAAACTCCAATCTCCCACATGGTGTGGTAGCTCAGTGTCAAGTGGTGATCTGTTGGGCCACACCAACCATATATATATTCTAAGATGTGTCTAGTTCACAAATTTACAATTCACAATCCAATTCGTTATTCTTTGATTCTGAACTAACTGTCAATGAAGGAAATTTATGAGAAGAAGCTTATTGACAGAAGCTGGGAGGCATGCTTGAGGGAGATGGTTTGGAAATGGTGTTTAACCAGTGTAGTTGCAGTAAGCATAATTGATGACATGTCTGTTCTGATGTCGATTCTCCATGTTTCACATTGTCGTAGTATTGCATTCTTTCATGAAGCATTGTTACACCCCTCATATTTTTACCCACGCTTATCAGGAACAGGGTTGGGAACCACTTCACAAAGCATGGTAATTGAATTTGTCCTCAGTGAGTGCTAAGTGACATGATAACCTCCTCATTAGCAGGCCCCAGTCCCATCTTGCAGTGCTTTATCATGTCGGTTGTGCCTGGCTCTGCTCAGAGGCTGCTTCTGGCCTCCTGATGTTCACTCTTTCTCCACCTTCCCTGTCGTACCTCCCTGCACAGGCACAGCTATCCTCATTGATGCCTGGGGCTCAGCATGGGATAGCACTGCTTGAGGAGATCCCTGCCAATGTGCTGATTTACATGTGTGGGAGACGTTCTGTGCTGCACCAAATGCTGCCAGAGTATTATGTATAAAGCTTCATTAAAATCAAGGTCAAAATCAAAGGTTCTGAGGGAAGACGGAAGTCAGGTTTGATGTTTTCAGCGTATCCTCCATCTCCGAAGGCTTTTCCTTCTTCTTATTCTTCTTCGGCAATCCAACAAGAAGCACTAATCCACCTGCCTGTATTTCAGTGCGGGTCTGACAGTTACTGCAGCCTCATTCTTGCATTAAATTATACGACTCTTCCCGTGCTGTGTTGTTGCCGTCCCATTAAAGCTGGTCGCCATGGCAACAGCTCTCTCCAGCAGGGAGAGGTGGTTTGAGAGAAATCCTGCACTTCCGTTTGCACCGCAGGAGGAGCATTCCTGAGACCACGCGGCCCAGGCAGAGCCTCAGACAGCAGCTTAATTAACTGAGACGGTGTGTTTTGCGAGCCGTGAGAGAACAAGGGAGCTGCCGGACGTGAGAGTGGATGGCGGAGCTCATAAAACGTCCGCAAGTTGTTTGGATAGTGGAGAGTCTCTGGGGCAGCGGGTTTGTGTAACCTCACCAGCCGATAAAGAGCAGAAAGTGGTGGTAGGAGTGCACTCTCAATATGACACATTCTTTCCTCCACTAATCTAACAGACCTTTCAAGTGGCCAGCGATTAGATTAGAGAGGCATGCATCAACTCTGACATAGAGAGAGGCAGAGAGAGAAAGAGAGAGCGGGGGGAAAGATAAATATTCTGAGGGGATGACTTGGGCCTGCTAAGAGTTATTAAAGGAAAAGAAGAACACGAGTGAGGGGAAGATCAAGAGAGGATACGGAGATGGAAGAAAGAAGAGAGCATAAGAGAGAGACTTGAGAGAATGATTCAGGCCATGCTGATGGAGAGCACTAGTGAAAGGTTGAGAGCTTTATCCTCCTGCATTAGCTTCATCCTGAGGTACCTGATCACTCCACTGCAACGACTGTGTCCTCTAACTTGTGCAGTAGCCTATTTATAAGCATCCCCTAACTTAATGACTTTGACACTGGCGATCTGGCAGAATCGCAGATCACACAAAAAGAAAGAAAACAAGAGTTTGGAAAAAGAGAGAGCAAGTGTTCTCTAAATGCCCTCATCAACTTCGCCTCGGGACTCATAGCACTTACAATACACAAGTGCCCACTTGTTGGACAGCGAGGACTTTTCAGTAGGAATGCACTCATCTAGACTAGCCCCACTGCGCTAATCTTAACAAACCTTCAAACATGTTTTTGTTACATTCATAAAGTTCATAAATAATTGCTTTATCTGACCTTAACCTTGATTCTTGTTTAGAATAAGAACTGTAGGACTCTGTTCTTCCTAGTTTGCTGTAGCGAGCTGTGCAGAAAAGGCAGCACCAGACCACCAAAAGCCAGCTATAACTAGTTTGCTAGATAGAGCCCAGTGAAGGTATAGCAAATGAAATACTACAGTTTCAAAATATGAAATATTTAGAAGCAGCGTTATGTGAGAGTACGTATTTTCTGCTGCTAGGTTTCCCCTACAGTCCTGGAGTGTAACACATCACTGATGTATACACAAATCATGCCTCATGGACAGTGGTACATGTGCATTTGTTGACAAGCTGACCAATGTTCGCTCTATGAATCCTCCCCAGCAGCTGTGGGATGATACCTGTGACAACCTACCGGGAACTTATTGAGTCACTCCCATGCTGCACACAGTAGTTACTCTGGTGGTCATTAAAATGTGACTCGACTCTCTGTTTCTCTATTAGTATTGTATTCTGGTTTTATGTAATCTGCACACAGATTTTGTAATTTCTTTATTGTGGTAATACAGTAATGGAACAGACCTTAAGGTGGCTTAGAGGCACCCCATGGGAAGACGGTAAGGCCATGTTAAAAAGAGCATTGAAATGGAGAACGAGAGATCTCAGCAGCTAGTACAACATGTGTTCATACCTATACTCTCCACTATCAACTTCTAAACACTCCCCTGCAGGTCATGCAATTATCATGATTCTGCACCTTCAGTGCTCTCTTTATAGCATGTGTTTCTGTGTGCATGTGTGTGAAGAGATACAGATGATGTATCCATGAGAAAGTGTGAAGGGTTACCGAGGCCATGCATGTGCTAGCGTGTGTGAATGAGAACAAGCCCAGCCAATTATACATGAACTGTCTTTATGCAAGCAGTTTAAAGGCTGAGTGACATTTGTGACGACAGGCTGGGATGTATAAACAATGAGGCAACGCCTGAGTGAGTGGGCAGATGTGTGAGGGGGTTAGCATCTCTCCATCTGACTGTAATAAGCAGAGCATCTTGGCTAACGAGCCCTACAAATCGCTCTATACACCTCCAAGCACAATGCTCCACTCACACCTACACACCATGTACCATCACCCGCGGTGTGGGCCTCGGCCGGTACAAAACCACTCCAGCATTATGTAAGTTCGGCAGGTTGAGGCTCTCTGTGTTCGTGTTCTGTTCATCGGACTTCAATATGTGCTGTGCCCAGTCTGGCTGAACCTTCAATAGAGATGACAAGTGGTACATTGATAAAAGGGCACACGGTTATTCAGTTCAGTGAATGATGTATGTGATGTACAGTAATATGGGCCTTTCTGTGCACTAGGGCATGCTGGATTTTATCAGCCTGGAGAGTAGTACAATTTACGGAGTTCATTTTCTGTCAATTGGTATCACGTGTGGGTGTAACACTGGAATTTCATTTTATGAATTGTTGGTCAGATTTGTAAAACTGTAACTTGGCTTGTAATACTGAGTTTCTACATGTGCTGGTCCTGTGACGTGCAAATCATTGTTCACATCATTCTAGTAGCATGGGTTTCGACAGTGGTTGCCACAACCTGTAGAACTCCTAAATGTTTCAAACATGACAGTCTGGCTCAACATTATAGCAGTCTGTGGTGACTTTGACGTGGGGTTGAGGGCAGTCGTCGTAATCTTCCGCGTGCGTGTACGCCTGCATTGTGCAACCGTCTGCCAATGGTGCTGGCACTAACAGGATGGCTCATGGAGGTCATCACTGCACACTGAATATGTTATGTTGGCTGTTGGGTCAGTCAGGTACAGTGAGAAGGCCCGTCCTTGCTTACGTTACATGCACAGGCAAGCGAGAAACTTGAATTATTCTCATGTCTAAACCTACTCACTAAGTTTCATACATGTTGGTTAATTTCTGTTGGGTGCAACCATTTGTGCAACTATTATTCTGATGATAAGTGTATTAATATGTGTATTAAATGTTCAATAATGTGAAGGTTGCTCATAAAAAGGTGTGATTCAGTAGTATGCAATGTAAAGTTTGCATAATGTACACTGGGTTGACTTGAGTGTGAATTTAACACCTGTGTAACAGATGTGTTAAAAACATCATGGTACACTCAACATGTTGTTTTCAACACCTCTGGTTTCAGAGTGTTTTCTTCTATCACCTGATGTGAAAGCTCATGCTGAGGGTGTCTCCCTGTTCTCTCCTACAGTGGCTCATCCTCAGGAACCCCACCACCCCCCAGAGAAGCTGGTCATCCAGTGCTACAAATGTGGGGAGCCTTGTAAAGGGGAGGTGCTGCGTGTACAGTCCAAGCACTTCCACATCAAGTGCTTCACCTGCAAAGGTAGGAAGATCCGTTTACAGCTCAGGAGGGGCTTCATAATTATCCGATGCTATCCAGTGACTGTATTAGAGAGCGCAGCATTAACACTGAAGTGTGGCAGTTCTCCCGAACGGGGAACATCAATCAAGGTTGCATGACAGTGAGGGGGTGAAGTGTTATGAATGATAAAGGCTTTGATGTGCTCCTCAGGTCATGAGTGAGCAGCTAGATAAATGAAGATGGACATAACTTTCTCCTCATCCCTCTTGAGTGCCTGGGGGTGAGGTTTTCATTTCCTTTGCTCATAGCTTTGCTTCAGTCCAAAATGACGAGGCTTTGGGATCAGGCAGTGTAAATTTCTTAGCTTTATGACCTGGTAAATGAAGTCTTAGGTTAGCTTGGCGCTACACCACTCCCCCTCCTTGCAGCCGCAGTAACTTCATTAGGCTGGACACTCGCAAACATTCCACATTCATGCCCTGTATGCAGTGAACTCAAGACCTGGCGTTTGGATGTATCACGTCATTGTACCTGTATAAGGTTTAGTCTGTTATCGCTGAGGGGGAAACTGTGTATTATCTGGAATTTCGGTAAGTCCTGCCAATGTTAATAAAACTGTACAAGACTGATTTAGCAGTGGCTTCAGCAAGCAGCTACAGATGAACATCTCACTTGGTATCATGCTCTCCACTTCCTCTTCATTTGTGTAGAGTGTACTTGGCTCCATGCTTGTCCTTATTCTCTATTCTTTTCGTGAAGTGACCAGCTGAGGCTCCGGGTTGTATAAGAGGGTGTTGAGATTTATTCGGAGTGGTATCTTGCCAGGCACACAGAGCATTCCATCTGCGAACTCGAGGGAGAGCTAAATCATCATACAATCTATCCTCATTTTACTATGAGACATTATTCAGCTCTCTGTCCACACTGAAGTCATTCCATGGTGTTTCATTCAGAAGAAACGTAAACGTCCTGGTTATCATAAATTCATTTTCTGAATCTCTGAAACTTTTAGGACCTGCTTTAATGTACACTTTGCTTGGATTCCGAGCATCACAGCAGAATTGGTTCCTGCCTGTAAACACAGTATATGAGCTGTGTAAACTATAAATCACATGGTTCAGAGTTAGCTGCTGTCAGGTGTATGGTATGGATAGATATTCAGTTCTATAAAGTGTTTCTCTAATCCTACCCTGACAACCGAGTTAACTTGTAGCACCGTGTGACTGCTAAACACTGAAGATTCTGCACTAGGCTTCTATGAATGAATAATAAGCAGGAAATGGCAGTGATTTGATGTTGTGTATCAGTATTGCAGTGATAATCTCACTCCCTCCTGTAGCAAATATAGGAGGGAAACGGATTGAATCCGACCAAGGCCAGTAACATATGTACAAGGAACAGCACACACTCTGATTATGTGATGTCGTGTTCTTGACTGTGTGTTAGAGATTGAAATCCTTGTCAGAACTAACTGGACCTCATGTTGGGTTTGGTTGGGTTTGGATGCCATTTTCTGGTGGTTAGGTGCAAGTTCCACACAAGGCTTCTCACAGCCCACCTCTCGCTGTTAACACATTCCTGCCTGCATTTCCCCCACTTTATTATTTCTGCTTCCCTAATTCTTCCCCTCTGCTGTCATTGTCTTACAACATTTGTAATCAACCCAGGATTTAATACATTCCCATCCCAGTATACACAGCAAAATCTGTTGGCCTCAGCTTGTAGGGGTGGCCAATAGAAGGATGTTATACACTGGAAACAAACAATAAAATATAAAATGTGCCAAATCCAATACAATTATTTCAGCATACGCTCATTAATATTGCGTTAAAATTTGTTCTCTCCAAAGGATGTGTGAACTTATCATCACTTCAATACAATTATAAACATTGTTTTGTAGTTTGGGCAGATCCCCTCAGACTATTGCATATGACTGAAGATTACATGGTAGTACACTTTCCTGAGTATGCTGTAGGAATAATCAATCCTTTTAAACACTGAACAACGGCATGCGTTATACAAAACACAGATTTAGATCAGTATTGGGAGTCAGAGTCTTAGAGCTGCCTAAACTGTAATGTAACCAAACCAGTTGTTTTCTAAATGCTGAAATAACAAGATCATTTTGCTCATAGCCTGTATTGCATAACCATTTTGCTACTTTGCTGGGGCATCTGTCTTTACAAACTTCAGAAAGACTAAACGTTTTGACGCATACTGTGCACCATCAATGTATACTGGTCTTATAATTTCACATGTAACTTTCCCTTATCAGATTGGTACTCTGTTTAGACCATTCCAGACAGCGATGATATACTGGCTTTGGTAGGGATGTGCATAGTCTGTCTTTCAGACAGTTGCAGGTTTTGATCTTATCAGTGATGTTAAGAGCTCCAACATCAGCTCCACCAGCGGCAGCATTGAACCGAATGTTGGTCTATATATATATTTATATAAAATGCTTTTTTTACTTCCAGGCAGAGAATTTTGTTTGATCTGACAGTTCTAACACCAGTCCAGTCTACAGTTAGCTTCTATTTGTAGCGATGCCAGGCATGAAAAAGACATGACAGTTAGCCACAACCATATAAACACGTCATATGACTTGGTTTAATCAAATACTGTAGCGTCCTCTGGAAAGTATCCCATGAATCGAATTAGGCTAAGAGGTCAGTCTTATTTCTGCTGGAGCTCAGAGCGAGCAGCAGGGTCTCTGTCACATGATATTACTTGATGGGGGAGATTTACCATACCCTGCTTTCCAAGTTCTGTTTCTCACACATTTTGTGAGAATTGTTTTTGACAGCCCATATTTACCTTGGATTGGAACTGGATTTCTTTTCTAGGATCAGAGGTCCTTAAGATTTTACAGTTCTTGGAATGTAAATGTATCTATGGAACATATTCACGATTCATTACTGGGAGAGTACAGATTAATGAAGCTGTATTTGAGGATTCTGACCAGCTTATGTTTTTAACTGTAAGATAGTATAAGATGTTCCATTAAGTAAATGACATTACACTGACATTAGTCTAACCTTAAACTAAAGTGATGGACATTTGTTCCTTTGATAGACTACAATATCATAAAAATTCATTCCCAAGTAATAGAACTTAGAAGGAATATTTTTTAGAAGCTTGTATCTACTCTGTATAGTTTGACACGATTCAAAAGAATTAAACCCTTATAAATACAATCTTACTTACAGTATCATGAAGTCATTGGGATAAGCTGTTAATAAATAATAATTCAAAATGGCTAAGAAAAATTGCTATATGTATACTCGATATATACTCGAGTTCAGAAGATTTTCAGATGGACCTGATCAAATGCTTCAAACTTCATTATTAAGGAATAATTAAAATCTAAGAAATGAAATTGACTATGCTGAAGTAAAGGCGAGATTGTTATTATATATATATAAAAAATAACAATCCCACCTTTACTTCAGCATAGTCAATTTCATTTCTTAGATTTTTTTAAATATTAAACTTTTAGACATTATTATCTAATGCAGTGATCAGAAATTTGCTACCAGACATTTACTGATAACGGATTTCCTGTACTGGAAGTAGTGAACAGCTGCTAGGGCTGTTTGATTTCTAATGTGAATGTGTTCATGTTCTCAATGCTTCACAATGAATTATTTATAGCAGCAGTAAGGATGCCAGTGTGTCTTCTCGTGGTAAATTACTGCAGTCCCCAAGAATGGCTAAAAGATGAGCAGTACTGGGCTAGACCTAATTAGGGCAGAGAACTTTAGGCTGCTTAAAATAAATCCATAATCTTTGGTTCGTCCATATGTGTAGTTCCATTCCTGGAAAGCAGGATGCAGGCAGAGGAGTTACGTAAGGTTTAATATAATTGTGTCTGTAAATACCTGGCTGGAGTGAGAGTGCAGTTAAGACCTGCCAGCACCTGAGTTTTGGCTGTGCCTCTTCGGTATGTCTGCGATTGGAGCCAGCAGACTATGTTTTCCCCTTGCTGTCCCATTAGCTGCAGTCAAAGTAACGATGAAAGTCAATATTCCAGAGACGGAACTGATCTCCTGCTTCCAGTACTGTGCTGTGATATATATATATATATATATATATATATATGTGTGTGTGTGTGTGTGTGTGTGTGTGTGTGTGTATAAATGCACTGTACTGCTGCTACTCCTGATAATGTTTATACTCATTGGTTATTAGTAATTGGTATTAATCTACCTCATTCCATTTAGCGCAATACATAAAACAAATCTGACTTCTATGGTCATGTAAATATAGATATTAGCTTATGTAATAACTTATACTTATATATTATATTTTACTCCTATTTTTTTTTTTTTTTGTAAATTTACTCATTTATGGCTGTTCTAATTTATTTCTAGTATATGTAATTTTATGTCCAAATATATGTCTTGCTACTGTAATGCTGCAATTTCCTGTTGGTTTAACAAAGCTCTATCTATCTGTCTATTAATTTATCTTTGTTATCATGATAGATTTCAGTACACTTTTGTAACTGTCAGTTCTTTTAGAATGTTAAACTATGGCATGTATTATAAAGCAAATATTAATGCGATTAAAGGGTAAACAGGCAAGCAAGAATAGCCAGTATATAGAAATGCATAAACTGCTTAGTAATTGGATACCAACTCGTTATCTCACTTGTTTTATCATTTGAAATTTTTCCCTCCATGTTTCCTTGTAAGGTCAGATACTACAGGTGAATGGGGTATTTCTACATAGCCCACCCTTAGTGAGTGTGCATGTTAGCCAAAATGCCTCTCCACCCCACAAACCCCTACCCTCAACAATCATTCTGTATTCTTTGCCATATCTTCCCCACCAACCACACTTCCTCCCCCCACCGCTTTGTGAATGCTGTGTCAGTCAGAGCGGCTGTGTGCTATTTTCAGCCTAGTCTCCGGGAGCCGTTAAAGCACTGTTCGGCTGGAAATAGCTCTGCTGATCCCCACTGGGACAGAGATCGGAGCCAGGGAGAGGCCCGTACACCTCCGCAGAGTGTGTATACATGCGCATGTGTGCGTGTGTGTGCATGTGTGTGTACTGAGGGCTGGTGGGTTGTGCCGTTGCACCAGGAATCACAGCCACTCAGCAGCTGTGGATTTACACTCATGAGGAGTGGTGGACCCCCGCACAGGGTCATAGGTCACATGCCCTTAGATGTTATTTCAAGATGGATTCTCACAGTCTTCACAAAGCATGATGTCATAAGTCTTAAGATGAACTGTTTAAGCGTTTGATGGGTTTAGGAAGCCGTTGTTGTGTGCTGTAATAAAACATAATGTCTTCACAATGGCAAAATTTTAAGAGAAGGGAAATGTATAGCCCAACTAAAAGGCCTTTTAGGTCCTTTTCTGATGATTAATTCATTCTGAGATATTTAGACAGCATACAGAGTAACTGGAATGTTTAAATGATTAGTGGTGGAATTTTCATGTGATAGTGATTCATGGTATTTTCTTTGATACAATAACCCTGTTCACAGTTATCATGAAATACAGTTTTCTGTTTTGGAAGCCAACGTTTAGAGAAGTGTTTTCCTGTGTTTACATTCTCTTTTTTTATCGTGATGGCTGTTTTTGGAAATTAAGAAATCTGGTACTGTATTGTCTTTTTCATTTCTTCAGGCCCATCCACCCCCTAATTATCCCCTCATTGCTCACTAACAGCTCATCACAGAGTTACAAGATCTCACATACAGAGAACCAACACTGTGCCCACTAAACTAAATACAGACTAAAGAGGGAACAAATTTTATTATATTATTATATTACTAAAAATATATGAGCTGCTTTTAAATAATCTTTAGGGGGCCTGTACAACAAGATTAATATGAGCACATTTTGTTTTCTTGGCATGAATACTAACCAATGTCAGACCTCCATGTGTGTCGAACAACGGTCTGTAAAGTTCACGTTTATGATATCAATTGGAAGACGAAGCTACATTATTACACTGCTATTATACCCAGGTGAACCTGAGCATCTTAAACATGATATCAGTACATTCACAGTCCAAGCCAAAGGGTTGATAGGTAGCCCAAAACCAGCACTGAGCTGATATTAGCACTGAGCTGCTAACTTTGTGTGAAATGTTGCAATTTTTCATATTTTCACAATTATTTTTTTAATTAAAATAAGGGTCGGCTTGTAATGCTGTTTATTACAAAAAATATATGGACAAAAGTATGTGGACACCTGGCCGTCACACCTATATGAGTGTATAGGACATCACTATCCAAAACCATGAGCATTAACATGTACTTGCCTCTCCCATCCAACTTGCAACTATAACAGCTTCTGTTCCTCTGTGGGGTTGGGGGTGCTTTCCACAAAAGTTTGGAGTGCGTCTGTGGGAATGTGTGCCCATTTAGCCAACAGAGCAGTTGTGAGGTCAGGCACAGATGATGCATGACAAGGCCTGGCTCACAATTGACATTCCAGTTCATCTCAAAGGTGTTCATTGGGCTTGAGGTTAGGTCAGGCTCTGCGCAGGCCACTGGAGGTCCTTCACACCAAACTTGTGTCAAGCTATGTCTCTATGCTCCTCAATACGTAGCTCCTTAAGGAAGGCATACACAGTTTTAGCATCAGTGTTTACTCAAGGTTTCAGTAAAGAAATAGCCGGTACAGTGCCATCCCTGTTGGTAGAGGTTAGCTGGGTGTGTTGTGGTGGCGGAGGTGATGAGGTGCTGTTCCTGGAGGCCTGGCTGATAAGCATGTGCATTCTTTCCAAAAATAGTTGAGTGGATTTCTCTGGCAGCTGTCACTGTCACAAACACTCATGCTAGTGCTCCTCCATTCTTTGCAAATCTCCCTCCAAACACTCATGCACACACACACACTCACACAAATGACAGCTGCTCATAGAAACTAATTCATACACACACGGATAGACCCCAGTGCCCCCTGATATTTCTCCATCACTCCTTAGACTAACAAACTGGGTCAGACTCTTGTAATAGCTGTTACGGCACATGGTATAATGAGCCATCATAACTGATTTAACGCTCAACCACAAACTTCACGTTATACCACCAAGTTGCCATGGATGCCAGTCACAAATACATGTGGTCAATGTTTTTATGATAGTTGCTCCAGAAGGTTTTAATATGCTTGTGCCGAAAGCCTGTAATACTGTGGCTTCAAACAGGCAGTAGGGAGGAGCAGTCCTCATGTGTCTAACAAAGGGTCACCCTGAGGTTTTGCTCTAGCCAGTCATGTGTTAGGGCCATTCCCAAGCCCTGAATACACCTCCTGCTTGATCACCCTGAACCCTCTAAAAGATTAACCATCTATAGGAACCTCAAGAGCTGGGCTTAGTGGTTGGTTCTTGTAGCCAGAGCTAATGATGAGTAAAATGCGAAATGAAAAACGTCATTGTAAAATTGCAATTGTAATCCATGGATGGTCTCTCAGTATGACATCGCCATGTTTGGTAATGCAACATGCATATGTCTTGGCATGGAGTTGTAGAGTTTCCTAATGGTGTCCTGTGATAATCCATCCCATTCAGCTTACATATTCTCACACAGTTCTGGCACATTTTGCAGTAGAGGTAGAGCTGGAGTGACACCAGTCCTTTTGGCTGTTGACTTTTTGGCGCTGATGTGACACCAACCCATGCCTCCACAGATGGATTTCTTGGTACCAAGATCCACCAAGATGAAAGTGGGACTTGTCACTATAGATGACCCGCTGCCATTTAAAGTCACTCAATGACAGTCTGGGACGACACTATTGCAGACTTTGTCAATGCTAATGTAGTGTTACGGGCAGGTGTCGTAGCGGTCTGCATGTATGTAGTCCTGTGTTGTGCAGTCATCTGCCTGTGGTTCTGGCACTAAAAGGATGGCTCATGGAGGCCATCACATAGGGCCACAAACTTGAGTCATATGCATGTCTCACAGTGTAAAACCTGCCCACCAACTTTCATTTCTCTCAGATGATTCCCTCTGGGTGCAACTATTTGTGCAACCTATTCTTTTGATGATGAGTGTAATTCTCCATAACCTCTTAAATGGTAAATTTAATGGTTTGGATCCATTATTGAACCCCAGTACTGAATCCCAGTATTGAATTCCATAGCATACATGTATAGTGTAGAACCTTAGAATATACACATTGACATGACTAACGTGTCCCTGTATAGACCTGTTTACTTAACTGCCATAGCCTGTCACCCCAAATCTATTATCAGAGCCAGTTCCATTCTGAAAGGTCAGTGGTACAAATGGCTTAGTGAATGTTGGAGTTCCTCACAGCAGACCGGAGTCTGTTAGCATTGCTGTGATTATAACAGCCCCACAGTCAGAGGAGAACCATTGAAGCTAATGGAGTTGGACAGGCCTATCACACTGTTGCGTTGCATTGTAGTGATGATGATGTTGCTAGCTCCACATGGATAATGAAGGGAGTTTGAAAGCCAAGGTGCATGCCAAGAGCCCTCTCGTGCCAAGAGCCTTATTTAGGCTCCATTTTGTCTGCTTCACCGGTTGACCAAAAAGAATGAGAAAGTGCATCGGGATAGAAAAGTATTGCAATTAGGAGCTCAGCTTTTACACTTCTTTTGGGCTAGTGCTTTCATGAAGACTGCTACAATCTGAGTTTCACATAAGAGGAAGGAAAGACTATGTTTATCATGGCTTGCAGCTAAACTAATGGTGTATATAGTAAATTACCAATAAAGCCTTTTCCACAAAAGTCCCACATGCCACATGCCATTATGTTCTAGATGTTAGACTTGAACTGAATCTCAGTATTGAATCCTATATTAGGGCTGGGCAATATGCTGTTGTCATTGTGATAACAATACTGTAAAGCAACTTTTGGAATATATTTTTTGTACAATTACCGCATTTAGCTGATGCTCTGATTCAGAGCAACTTTCAAGGGTATTTATATTACAGGTAGGCTAATGTAGTGTTAGGAGTCTTGCCCAGGGACTCTTATTGGTGTAGCACAGCACAGTCACCCAGACTGGGATTCAAACCCCAGTCTCCCACATGTGGTGGTGGCTCCTTGGCAGGTAGTGGTGTTATCCACTGAGCTACAGCAACCACTATATATATCATGGCCATCAGTGACACCAGGCCTTTTGGACATGTGACACGTGACAACAAACTGTTTATCTTGGCACTAACCACGAAGTCTCCACACACAGACCTGGTGGTTAAAAAGCGGGACTCGTCACTACAGATGACCCGCTGCCATTCAGAGTCACTTCATGACAGTTTGGCATGACAGTGGCATTCTTTTCAACATTGATGTGGTGTTAAGAGCAGTCATTGTAAACCTACCCACCATGTTTCATTCCTATTGGAAATTGATAATTTCTTATGGGTGCCAATATTTGTGCAACTATTTTTTTGATGTTGAATATAATTCTCAATAACCTTGTTAATGGTGAATTCCACAGTTTGGATTCCATTGCTGATTGATAGTATTGAATCCCATAGTCATGGCTATCTTCAGCACATCTAGTGAACAAGTGCATGTATCATCAGCAGCAACAGCCATGACTGATTGAATATCAGCTTATTTTACTGTATCTTATTGCATTCTTATGCATACATTTAATTTCCCCATACACTTACGCACTCTCGTCACTTCCTCCTTGAATTTTCCTCCTTGAATTTTATGTTATTATATTAGTCAGTTTGGTTTACTATATTGCTGGTGCCTTTTATTCTTTCCAGTGTGCCTGTAAAACAAAATACTGTGATACGTATTGCCATGGTCATGATATCTGAGTCATGTATTTTGACTTTATGGCTCATCTCAGTTCACACGGATGTGCAGGAGAAGAAGGACAGACTGGTGCAGCAGGGATAAGGGAAGCACCAGCGTTATGGGGAAATCCAGTGAAATATTAATGAAGAGAGCGAGAGCTTGTATAACATACAGCAAATGAGCAGCACATCACTGCACTAACTCCAAGCAGAGCGGACACTGAGTGGGATAGCAGGACACAAAGCTGCTCTACGACTGCATCATTGTTCTAGTTTCTGTCCTCCAGTGCTAATGAATCGTTCGCTTTCTCTCTGATGAGAATTCCTGGCAGCACAGCATGGACGTAGATCTTACACTGTAATGGTCTCTGATTGCTGAGCGAGATGACAGACTGAAGTGACCCTGAAGTGAGAGAGAACCTCAGTGCTGAATACAGGAGCACTGTCACACTTCCATCACAGTGCTCTCTGAGTGACTGCCTGGGCCTCCATTGAGCCCTCTGTAATTGCCTCCCTGGTTCCATGAGAAGAAACAAAGGGCTTTTTGGAGCAGGGTGGTTTTTGTGTTCATGTTTTGTGTGCCGTTATGATGCAGAAAAGCAGGGGTGCCTCAATACCATATTTACAAGCAACCTTGGGTGTCTCGAGATAACAATACCAATTCAAGACCAACACCAAGCAGCTAAGCTAATAATTTAGTCTTCATGCAGTTTGCTTCACCAGCCGTCTAAATAATTTCACATTTAAACTGTTCATCCAATATTTTACTCTCATAAAGGCATAAATACTGAGTCTACAACACCTCTCAGTTATATGATACTGCTGTTTCCTGTACCTAAACTTTTAATAAGTTTTAAAAAAGTTCAACACATATTTACTTTTAAGGTTCAACTCGGTGCAAAAGTTTAGATAACCAGTTACATGATAGTTTAAGATAAAAAACATATCAATTTTGGTTATTATCGGATCAATACAGATACTAAGTACTGTATCGGTACACATCTGGTAAAAAGGTATTGAGGCATTTTAATTATAAACAATCCAGATAGCATACAGATGTGAACTACATCTGGCAAGGATATGGCACTGGCAGTCTGCAGTGGGGCAAAGGTAGCCCACATTTTTAAAACATGCATTTGGTCCACTTGTCCCAACAGATCTGGTCCACTTCGGGCATAGATACTGCAGTGCCGCCTACTGGCAAACTACATGCTAGCCAAAAATGGCCCACATATATAAAAACTCATGTGGCCCACATGTTCCAGAACACCTCCGGTCCACTTCTGGTACAGATATGGCAGTGTTGTCTACTTTCCTATAAGAACATGGCCCACATATTGCAACGGTTTTGCTGTCTGGGAATGCATCAGTTTAGAGATGGGGATTAAGCTCAATTCTGGGATCACTGGTATTTGTTAACACATCATTTGAAGGCTATATGACTATATGACTGTCATACATCGTAAGATGATCCGAAATGGTTTATAAATTAAGCTGTATTGATGTTAATTAAGGCTATATACATTTGCCCTATTAATTACACTGTTATGAAGCATCATAGTATAAGTGCTTACACTAGTCTAGGCCATACATGAGTACTGTGTAGTTTATGTGAATTTGAGTACAAAAGCACCGTTTCAAATAAAGAATGAAGATATCATGTTCCTAAATAGGCCTTAAGATTCATTTGCTTTGTTACAATCTGATTAATTGTCACTTCTTATGTCATAATGTGATTAATAGCAAAAGCTATTCATAACTACTCAAGTATTGCTTTATAAATACGTTATTCAGTGCTGATGAGTCTATTATGAAGTCTTTAACAACAGTGAGCAGTTGGTCATCCAATGCAACAAATTCCACCATTTAATTTTAGTTATACGTTAGTCATGCACTCTAACGCTGTCATTTCTGATTTTTTTCTTCACTTTAAAACCATAGCCACAGGTGGCGTGAGTGTGCTAGCAAGGACTTTATGTTTCAGCTGTTTCGCTGTGTTCTGCATATTGAGTGGGATGTGTGATTTCCAGTGCTATCAGATATGTAATGGAGAAGTTCTTGAGTGTTGTAGTCTCTCTTGATACTCAGATTTACCAGAGATTCAAAAATCTTGTCTAATGTCACTCATAGAAGAGGTGAAATTTCAATATATAGTTCAATATTTTCACTGTCGAAGTACTGCTGCTGCTATAACACTGTGTTGTAGGCCTATTTAGTATTTGTTATGTTTTTGTAGTTGCCAATTTTTCCTCTTAAATCGTAAAAATTAATAACGTGTTAATAACATGTTAATAACATGTATAACATTTAATAACAATCTCAATATCAGTATTGTGAGTGTGTGTGTGTGTGTGTGTGTGTGTGTGTGTGTGTGTGTGTGTGTGTGTGTGTGTGTGTGTGTGTGTGTGTGTGTGTGAGTGTGTGTGTGTGTGTGTGTGTGTGTGTGTGTGTGTGTGTGTGTGAGTGTGTGTGTGTGTGTGTGTGTGTGTGTGTGAGTGTGTGTGTGTGTGTGTGTGTGTGTGTGTGTGTGTGTGTGTGTGTGTGTGTGTGTGTGTGTGTGTGTGTGTGTGTGTGTGAGTGTGTGTGTGTGTGTGTCCTGTTTAATGGGTCTAACATTTCTCACACTGTAACCGCAGCGATCTGCATGGCAGCTGAAGGTTACTCAGCCACCCCTCTGCTGCTAATGACGACCGTCGCCACGGCCACCTGCTTGTCACATTTTGTCTGTCGCCATGGCGATCTCCCTGTAAATAATAAGAAGGCTGTCAAATGAAGATGGCTGCTCAGACAGGCCCTGATCTGCGGGAGTCAGGAGTGAAGTTAGAGGAATGATATCTTTGACTGCACAGTAATGCTCCGCAGTGCTGTCCGGCAATGTTCAGTAATGTCCGATAATGTGAATGAAGCAGCCGAGCTGCACTCTCAATCCAAATCTACCCTGTTCCAGCCAGAGATCTGTCCAGCAGTGCTGCCTTCCTCCATTACCGTACTTTGAGTTCCCGTTACACGCGCATTCCTTTGCATGACTGTGTGTGCTATTACAGTAAATATAGCTGTTTATTTAGGCAGACAGCCTCCAGCACCAAGCCACAGTTACAGCCCCATTTATTCAACCTTTCAAACTGCTTTAGGGACGTCATCGTTCAACACGCAGCATAAAAACTACACCTGTAGAGCTTCCCACACAAAGCTCACCATGTTTACAGTGTGGCGCTATAGGATGCTTTTACTCCTGTGTTACTCAATGAAAATCCTAAGAGTGGCAGTGGGCTTAAAGATCAAGGAATGCATATAAGTACATATTTTAAGGGGGCAGTCGTGGGCTGGAGGTTAGGGAAACAGCCTTGTGACCAGAGGGTCGCCGGTTCAATTCCCTGAACTGACAATAACGACTGGGGTGCCCTTGAGCAAGACACCTAACCCCCAATTGCTCCCCGGGCACCGTGGATAGGGCTGCCCACCGCTCCGGGTAAGTGTGCTCACTGCCCCCTAGTATGTGTGTTCACTAGTGAGTGTGTTTGTGAGTGTTTCACTTCACGGATGGGTTAAATGCGGAGACTAAATTTCCCCACTGTGGGATCAACAAGGGATTAAAATCTTAAATCTACAGGTTTCAATAAGCACGACGGAGAACTATCACATGCACCTTGCCTGTGAACACCAGCACATACATAAATGGAACTCAAAGGATACAGGCCTACCAAGACATGCCACAGACATGTATCTGAAATTCTGCCTAATATGAAAATACACTGTGTACATTTTGGGAATTTGGGGGTTCAGAAATGTCTCTGGTGGACATGTGTAGTTTAAAGTACGTAATGTTTGCCTGAACTTTAAGTATGGAAAATATTCCCACAGGTTTATTCTGATATCACATTTCCCTCTTAACTTTTCATTACTAAAATATCAACATAGCTTGGGCCTCTTTTTAGAGCCTGTGTGTGTGTGTGTGACATATTATGCATTCATGTGTATGTCGTTGTGCAAAAAATTCCTTGGGCAAGACACCTAACACTGCATTGGCCTACCTGTAATATGGGTAACCTTTGCTCTGGGTAGGAGCATCAGCTAAGTATAAATGTACGGGGAGTGGGAAACAGTTTGACCTGTATTTCTTTTTTACATTACGGTTGAAATCATATGTTTTACTTAGAAATGAACCTGTTTTGAAAGGGCTTGCCCCCTGGCAGCTGTTATGTTATGTTTAGTGGTAACCAAATCATGCTGTTATGAGAATTATTTCTGACTCATTGAGGAGCAGAGAAGTTATGAAAGTAATTGTGGACAGAAAAACATTTTTGCTGCATGTTTTGTCATTTGTGGGGATCAAGCAAATAGATCAGCTGTGAGTTAATTAAATCTGACCTTAATGGTACATGTCTTTCTCTCTGCGTGTGTGCAGTGTGTGGCTGTGACCTGGCACAAGGAGGATTCTTTATGAAGAATGGGGAGTATTTATGCACGCTGGACTATCAGAGACTGCACGGGACACGCTGTAACAGCTGCGGAGATTTTGTGGAAGGAGAAGTAGTGACGGCCCTGGGCAAGACCTACCACCCTACATGCTTTGTCTGCACCGTCTGCAAGTCAGTAGCGCATACACGTAAACACACATATAAGCATATAAGGGTTAATACTGGACTCCAGAAGTAATGGTCATCCAATCTTTTCTGTAAATACATTCAGAAAACTCCTCCTAAACCCCTTCCGGATCTTCATTAAGACCTTGTGCAGACCTGTCAGTGTGGTTTAGATAGGCTTGCTGTAATCTATAAAACAACAGAACTGAACAGTACAGTGAGCCACAAATTCAAACCCCCTTTAGTGTCTACATACATCCCATAGACTTATTGACTCGGATTGTGTTTCTGAATTCCTTTTAGTTTCCTAAACAGTATTGACAAATCTGCGCCACTTTAATGAAGAGCAGGATGCAGTTTGAACAAGCTGCGAAAAGTCTTGGGCTGTATTCACAAAACATATTTGGGTGACTATTGACTAGTGTTTGTTAGCTTTGCTGTTCCTGGACTAAACGGTCTCACCTGATTGATTTGTGAAACAATGTTTTTTTAAGCCATAACTGGGGAGAAATCAATCAGTTTTCCAGCCGAGACAGATTTGGTATCCAAATTTGCAGAGATTAATGTGACAAGTAATGTAAAGCTATACCCAGATCATTAGCTTTGTGCAAACTGCATGCATGACACTAATATAGAACAGAGCAGAATGAAAATAGTAGGATCTTAGATCTCAGTAGTCAGTTTAGGAGTTAAGGCACTCCGAGTGCTCTGGCACTGTGATCACAGTGAAATAGTTTAAGGGTTTTGGTTTTTCTCCGTCAGCGATTGGCAGTAAATTACAATGTGGGTGTGACAGTTTGTTGTGTTTAACCTCAGCCCTCTCTGTGTTGATCCAGACGGCCGTTTCCTGCTGGAGACCGCGTCACCTTCAATGGAAAGGACTGTCTGTGCCAGCACTGCGTCCAACCAATGTCCCCCCCTCCAAAAGACATCAGCGCTTCCAGTAGTGAGTCATTATGTGTGTGTGTACTGCTGAAGTGTGTGTTTGCCTGTGCTTACTATGTGTATGTGGACTACACTAGAAAGAAGTACTCGTCCAGCAATCCTGTTATCCTCCAATAAAAAAGACATCTCTAGATATTTGGCCTTGTGTTAAGCCCTATTTGAGGTGTTTTCATTTTGAATTGAAATTACTATAATTTATGTGATTACTGATGAGATTTTAATCTAAATCCACATCTGTATGTTATTTGTACAAGTCTGTCAGTAATAATTCCAGAGTGAATTATCTTCTGTAAATGGCCGAATTACCAGAGCTCCCTGGGCAATAGCCCTGCTACGCTCAATGACATCATGTTAATGTTATAACAAGCCTACTTATAGACACAACCATGCACAGTGTTTTTATTGTCATTGAGTGTTGCATCTCTCACATCCCTGACATGTACACTGACACTGCCTATGTGTGACCTTGTGATCCAGGATGTCTGTGGCAATTTATGGAAATTGCACAGATGCTTTACTTTGTTCTTTGCTAACTGAGTTAGCAAAGTTCAATCCTGCTAACAACTGACACATCTAAATGAATAAAATTTAGACCACATACCCCAGACAACCAATACAATCAATCATCTAAGACATGCTTAGTGTCCAGGTTTAGCTTTTTTAGCACTGGAGCTGAAGACTACTGTTGCTAATAAGCACTTGAAAGTCAAAAGTCACCTAAATCTTTTCTATAAATACCTCCCCAAATCTTCTCTCAGCCCACTCAAACTGCATCCAGATCTTCATCAAGGTCGTGCAGAATTAGGAGACAGTTTAGGAGATAGTCTGACTTACTGTGAAATACCGCTTGTAGTCTACCAGTCTCAACTTTACAATAATGTGCAACGTTTTTAGGGTGTGTATTAGCAAGAACCTGGCAAAGAACAATGTTGCGATTCAGTCCTATGTATATTGTAATATTTTGCCATACTGTAAGCAAGATAATATAATGTAGATTTTATTCCTACATCATATATATTTATGAATCCTATTTTAGAAAACTATTGTAGTATAAAAACACACAACCATATTCACATGTCTAGTAATGCTAACATTAATGCTAAAAGGAAGAGTCTAAAGGCTGAAGTCAGATAACAACACTGCTAAACAACAACTCGAAGTGAATCCCTGTCCACCACCAGCCAACTATTCATTCAATCCAGGGGGACATCCAATTCTGTGTTTTTGATAATTAATATACTATCGCATAAAGTAATATTTACTCACACAAATACTCACATAAATATTTTATCAGTGTTTTCTATGTATGTTTTATCAGTGTTTTCCTTGTAGTTCTTAGTCTCACAAAGCTGTATATGTAGTGGAGTGAAATCTGGGACCAACATGGACAGTAAAATGCTGGGTGACTACTATTCTCTAATGCTGTATTATGAGTCATACCGGAATGGAACACTAAGCTTGACTTTGAGTTGACCTCTGTCCTCTTTGATTTCACACTTTGAATTGCAAATGTTGGTCCGAGCCTCCAAATTCAGAAATGCCTGTGAAATTTCTCTGAGGTGGAATCTTAAAAGCTGGCCCCCTTTCGTGTAATGAGAACCTCAGTAATCCAAAAAGATGGTTTACAATAGTTTTGTGATGTCTTAATAAGGTTTTAATCAGGTTTCAAACCCTCCTCTGGCTTCCTGCAGTGTTATTCAAGCTGGCTGTGGCTCAGCTCCTGCGCTGTCAACCAAAGAACAGCTCTCTCTCACACACACACTCTCTCTCGCAATCTCTCTCGCTCAGAGGAAGTTCCTCATCCCTCTGCGGTAGATTAGGGGTTTCGCAAGGTAATTCAAGATGCAGGGCCCCAGAAACTAAGCAGGAGAGAGAGAGAGAGAGAGAGAGAGAGAGAGAGAGAGAGAGAGAGAGAGAGAATCACATAGCCAACAAATAGAGCTTCTCATTCCCCTCAGATTTCCGCATACCAGTCCTGTCTCTTTCACTAACATTCCCCGGCCATCCGACTCCGGCTGTTCTCTAAATTGACTTGTGCAGATTTAGTCGTCCATTAGGGTTTATAAGGCTTGGATTCTTTCTCTTTGAGACCAGTGTTTTCTTTTACTCGAGTCTTCATTCACACATCCAAATTTAATTGAGATTCCTGGATGTAGAAAGTCATTTATTATGCCACACAGCCCCAATGAGAGTCAAATGATGGTTATTTATTAAAGTCTACCAGGAATGTGTGATGGTCAAACTGATTTCCAGCAGTCTAAGGTAATGAACAAATGCTCTTGAGATACAAGGACGAGGATCACATACCACTGTTTTCATATCTTATAAAATAATCTGAATTTGTAATTGTACCTGCATCAGCAACACAGCCAGCTACACACACACACACAGACTCAGCTGCAAGCACACACACACGCACACACGCACACACACACGCACACACATACACACGCGCACACACACACACACACACACAAACACACAGACTCAGCTGCAAACACACACAGACACAGACACACAAGCACACACACACACACACACACACTCACACACACACGCACACACACACCCATGTCGTTCTACTGAAGAGCATCCGTGAATGATTCTTTGTGTTATGCTTGGCTGATGATTTGTCATTCAGGGGACAGAGAGAGTGATTGGTCACTGATGGAATTCCTTAGGCCTGATGAGTGCTTTGTTGTGGAAGGTCCTGATTATGAACCGCATGGCTGCTGGTGGCTTGGTGGATTTTGCGAACTCTGCGAAGTCCTCACAGCCTTTATAGTATTTTTATAGACTTCTAAAACAGACTGTTCTCAGAGCACAGAGACTTTTATATGCCTCATGACAGCAGGTGAGAAAACAGGCCTCTGTGAAAGTTATTATCTCTGTCTGTCATATGCACAGCCATTTTAAAGGTTTGGATTCAATGTATTTCAGTATCATTGCACAGGTTTTAAATAATTTATTTTAAGAGATTTTTTGATGTGCTAGAATGTTGATTAGAGAGGTCAGTGATTATACAATAACAGAGGAAGCTGTATGGTATCCAGAATTATATTTTAAAGGTGGTAACTAAAGTTATTGTGTTGCTTTGTTATTGGCCACCTTCCTTGTGCAGGCACAAGCTAAACAGCCTATATGAGTTTTGTTGAATATTAAAGGTTTAATGTTGGAACTTCCTATAGGACGTTGTGGTAATGGGTCCAGTAGCAGTGTGTTCATATTGTATTGACTGCAGATTTTAGCTCTATTGATGTGTGCTATTGCCATATGACAACACATACATTCATACAGTACAGCTTTATATACAACCTACATCAGCTATCTGATTGTATCTATGAAACAATCACTTTTTTCTTGAAGTTTTGAGAATTTGAGAATTCTCTGGAGAATAGAGTGATGTGTGATGGTGTGGGGCAAACAGAGACATAAACTGCAACAGAAAAAAGTATTACACATAAAGCTTTCACCCTCCCAAAGGAATAAAACAATAAACCTTTATACTGTAGGTAGGTGAGATATTTCGAGGAAGTCACTGTTGCCATGTGGTAATACCATGCAGTAAAGGGTTAGTATTAAAGTCTACAGTGTGCAAGTTACTACTGTATATAACACAAACTAATTTTAATGAGCAAATTAATGAGACTACTGTCAAATGGGCTTAAAAATATTTTGTTGTTTTAAATTCAGGAAATCTCTAGTTTGAAGTACATATAGTTCTTACCCAGAAGTGGATTTTCTCACCTAATGAACCATTTTTATATTTTCTTGCAAAATAACAATGAGGATTGTAACACTGAGCACTGAAGTAGGGGGGATGTGATAAGGTGGAATATTCCAGGCTGCCTGATGCTTGTTTATCAGAGTTATCATGTATATAACACAGTTTTCCAACTTTTTACATAACCTTTCCATGATTATTAAAAAAAAAAAACATTACAACCCAATTTCCAAAACCGTTGTGACATTGTACAAAATTAAATAAAGTCAAAATGCACCAGTGTACAGATGATAATAATATTTATTTATAAATTGTATTTTATATTTTTTATTGCTTCTCTATCTACTATGTTAGATAGAGTGAACAATGCTAAGCTTAATAGACCACTGGAGACTATAAAGAATTATCAATCCTAAACAAAAGCAAAGCCAGCTTTTGATGTTGTCTCTCCTGAAGACTTAAATCATGTCAGCTGTCCTCAACATGTCATATAATAGGCGGCATGCTCTTTTTATGACTTAGTAGTTGGGTGAGATGGTGTGGAAAGCAAAAAGCAAAGACACAAATACATTATTAATAATAATTTAAAAATAATAAAATAATTGTGTCATATGTACTAATGCACTGTTAATGTGGAAGCGTGATGCTGTAGGCAGACGTACTTTATTTATTGTGAAAATACAAATAAACTCTTAGTTTGAAAACCCTCTACAGTAGACGAACAACGTTTCTCAAAATTTACCTCACAATTTGCAGTTATTTGCTGACTTTAACATAAAACATACAATAAAAGATGTAACTTTTTTCATAGGCCACATTTTTTCCACATTATATTATATATAATATATATATATATATATTATAGTATATATTAAAATATATTAAATTCACCATATAAACAGTAATTGTACATTAAAATCCACAGAAGTCTGTTTTCTGTAGAGAATGTGTATCTTGAGCAAATCTTTGTCATCACTTTTCCAATTAAAAGACTCACTGTATATATCGATTATATCTAATAATATTAAGATTTTGAAAAACACATTTGGCATATTTCAGTCTCTAATATGAGGTCCTGGGAACTCTAAAGGCTCTCTTTTTATAGAGTGAGCTAAAGAAGACAGGTGATACCAAACTTTAGAGTGTTCATATAAAGACGCTCGCTGTGAGGTGGGCATATGTGAACGAGTCGGAAGAGGGCAGATTAAGGCGGATGACTGGTTGCCGTTGGTTTAAATCACACTTTAGGGAATAACAATGCTTCATGTTGCTCCACCATATCTGTTGCTCCATCCAATCTCTTTGCATGGCGTACTTGTGTGTCTCAGCCCTCCTCTGCTCCCAGCCTGTAGATAAGAAAGCTTTTGGACCGTCATCCAACAGTATGTAAATACAAGATGGACAATCCTGAGCTTTTGTATGCATGCTCGGCTAACGTTGTATCAGGATGAAAACATAAATAAGCAAAGTCAGGCACGATCTCTAACATCTATGCACCACCTGACATAAATACCTTGTGGAGAGATCACTATGTTGAGAATACCTGTCTGTGAGTTCACACACATCTCTAGTTGAATTCAGACAACTTAAGCATCTGCGTAAAATATTGTCTCGATTGTGAAAAGTCTCTTTAAGCACCGATGTGAAACGAGGTATTGAATATGAGCTTCCTGCTATTTGTACATTTCTTCATTCGCTCTAAACATAGCTATCCACCTATAGAGGTTGTGCCGACATTCAACATATTTATATAGAGTATTCTTTCCACATTCATTAATAATAGTTAATCTAATCAACCCTATATCCCCCTCTCATTTCCCTATCATTTTTCATGCTGTTACCCTCATCCACTCATCTCATATTTACTTATATTTTTGTTTATAATCTTTCCACA
>JAMWET010007786.1:272500-279514 GCA_024036415.1 Prochilodus magdalenae | reverse complement strand
CTCCCGACACTGTTTGCTTAATTCTGACCAGGAACTCTCTCTCTCTCTCTCTCTCTCTCTCTCTCTCTCTCACTCTTACTTACTCTTACTCTTACTCTCACTCTCTTTCTCTCTCTCTCTCTCTCTCACTCTCTCTCTCTCTCTCTCTCACTCTCACTCTTACTTACTCTTACTCTTACTCTTACTCTTACTCTCACTCTCACTCTCTTTCTCTCTCTCTCTCTCTCTCTCTCTCACTCTCACTCTCACTCTCTCTGTCCCTTTCTCTCCCTCACTCACACTGTCTCCTCCTTACTCTCTCTCTCAGTCCTTTCTCTCTCTCAGTCCCTTTCTCTCCCTCCCTCACTCACTCACTCACTCTCTCTCTCTCCCTCCCTCTCATCTCTCTCTGTCCCTTTATCTCCCTCACTCACACTGTCTCCTCCTTACTCTCTCGCTCTCATCTCTCGCTCTCTCACTCACTGTCTCCTCCTTACTCACTCTCTCACTCTCACTCTTTCTTTCTGTCTCTCTCTCTCGCTCTCTCTCACTCTCTCACTCACACTGTCTCTTCCTCTCTCTCTCTCAGTCCCTTTCTCTCCCTCACTCACACTTTGTCTCCTCCTTACTCTCTCTCTCTCTCAGTCCCTTTCTCTTTCTCACTCACACTGTCTCCTCCTTACTCTCTCTCTCTCTCTCTCTCATCTCTCTCTCTTCCTCTCTCTCACTTACTGTCTCCTCCTTACTCTCTCTCTCTCACTCTCTCTCTCGGCCCTTTTCTCTCCCTCACTCACTTAGTCTTCCTCTCTCTCTCACACACTCTCCCTCGCCTCCACTCTTTCTCCCCCACACTCACTCTCTCATTTTTTCCTCACTGTACTTCTGTTTTTGCTCACTCGCTCACTCTCTCTGCCCTCTCTCCCTCTTTCTCTCTCTCTGCCCTGCCTCCCTCTCTCTCTGCCTTGCCACCATCTCTCTGCCCTGCCTCTCTCCCTCTCTCTTTCTGCCCTCCCTCCATCTCACTCTCCCTCTCTCTGCCCTGCCTCCCTTTCTCTCTCTCTTCAGTTAATTACATCAGATGTTGTGAAAGGTCTAATGACTCAATTAATGAGTCACTATTGACGCTGCTTGTGAATTTTGGAGAGTGGTTTAGGTACGAGAGGTTGTCTGTGTGGGGGGGGGGTGAGGGAGTTGTTGGCTCTCACCCAAAATTAGCATGAGTGGGAAAAGAGTTTAATTATTGTAATAGCTATTAAAACTCGTCAGTGGTGTGCGGTAATTAGGGCGCATTATGGAGACAGGCCGTGCGCTCTTTCGGGCGTCTCTGTAGGTAAACACGCGACCCGGAGATCCTTCACCTCTCAGAGACACGAATCCAAACGGAGCCCATCAGACAAGACGCGCCTGGTGTCTGAAGTACGCTCCCCCAGTGTTAGCTACTGCAGCTACAAGGCTAATGTAGCTAACTAGCTTATTTAGCCTGCTGCAGACTTAGCTCTGTGCTAACAGCACGGCTAATTCCAAACTGGGTTTGTGTCATTGTCCTTACTCCATGAAATAAATCCAGATGGAGTATTCGGGATCCTAGCAGCAGTGTTAGCGCTCTGACTTCCTTCTGCATTAGCCAGCTAGCGCAAGGCCACCCTCATTAACCCCCTCTAAGGTGCTTATGGTCATTCGACAGTTCCTCCTACCTTCAAGACGCACCGTATTGCCAAAAGTATTCGCTCGCCTGCCATCACACACAGCGCCCACTCTTCTGGGAAGGCTTTCAACAAGGTTAGGAATGTGGTTATGGGAATTTCTGACCATTCCTCCGGAAGCACATTTGTGAGGTCAGACACTGATGTTGGACGAGAAGGCCTGGCTCTCAGTCTCCGCTCTAATCCATCCCAAAGGTGTTCGTAATCGGTGTGGGAGGGTCAGGACTCTGTGCAGGCCAGTCCAGTTCCTCCACACCAGACTCGCTCCTCCATGTCTTTATGGAGCTTGCTCTGTGCACTGGTGTGCGGTCATGTTGGAACAGGAAGGGGCCGTCCCCAAACTGTCCCACAAAGTTGGGAGCATGAAACCGTCCAGAGTCTCTTGGTCTGCTGAAGCATTAAGAGTTCCTCTCACTGGAACTAAGGGGCGGAGCCTAACTCCTGAACACCACCCCCACACCATAATCCCCCCTCCACCAAACTCTACACTCGGCACAGTGCAGTCAGACCGGTACCGTTCTCCTGGTACCGCCAAACCCAGACTCGTCCACTGGACTGCCAGACGGAGAAGCGTGATTGGTCACTCCAGAGAACACGCCTCCACTGCTCTAGAGTCCAGTGGCGGAGCTTTACACCACTGCATTCCACACTATGCACTGAGCTTGGTGATGTGAGGCTTGGATGCAGCTGCTCGCCATGGAAACCCATTTCATGAAGCTCTACACACTGTTCCTGAGCTGATCTGAAGGACACATGAAGTTTGGAGGGCTGTAGTGATGGACTCTGTAGAAAGTTGGTGACCTCTGTGACCTATGACCCTCAGCATCCGCTGACCCCCCGCTCTGTCCTTGTACGTGGTCTAACACTTCGTGGCTGAGCTGCTGTCGTTCCCCATCACTCCCACTGTGTTCTAATCCCACTGACAGTGGACTGTGGAATATTTCGTAGGAGGGAATTTCACACAACTGGACTTGTAGCACAGGTGGGAGCATCTAGCATCACCGAGCGAGAGGACCCACTCTACACTACGTCTGTAGTGCTGGAGTTCACTGAGCTTATGGAACCTGAGAGCGGACCCGTTCTCTCACACTACACCTGTACGTAGGAGCAGTTCTGGCACGTCTAGGTGCATCGGTTTATACACCAAGACGGAATGTCGACCAGGGGAGTTTACTGGAGATTCCCCAGTATCGAACACCTGAATTCACCTGAATGATTTGGAGGGAGGAGTAAATGATTTTGGCAATACAGTGTGTATCACTAAGGAAGTTTTCCAAGCCTTTAAACCGGAAAATCCCACTCTAGAGAGCAGCGCTGTAGGGGTTTCTGATTATCCACCCAGACGGAATCTCAGCGCATGTATTCCTTCGCTCCGATGATGCTTCAGGTTTCACTCTTCCAGACTCCGAGATTCCCCAGTATCTGATTTCTCACGCGCATGCAAACACGGAATACAAGCCGTATCCGATCACACTGCACACACGTATCTACAAACACGGACTGAGGTACCGAAACCTGTCCACTCCATCAGCTCCACCTCCCTGTATCTACCCTCACTGTCCACTCTATCAGCTCCACCTCCCTGTATCTATCCTCACAACTGTCAATACATCCTCAATCGATCCTCATGCCATCAAAGCTCCACCTCCCTGTATCTATCCTCACGCATCAGCCCACCTCCTGTATCTATTCCTCACTGTCCACTCCACAGCTCCACCTCCCTGTATCTATTCACTGTCCACGCCAGTATCTATCCTCACTGTCCACTCCATCAGCTCCACCTCCCTGTATCTACCCTCACTGTCCACTCCATCAGCTCCACCTCCCTGTATCTATCCTCACTGTCCACTCCATCAGCTCCACCTCCCTGTATCTATCCTCACTGTCCACTCCATCAGCTCCACCTCCCTGTATCTACCCTCACTGTCCATTCCATCAGCTCCACCTCCCTGTATCTATCCTCACTGTCCACTCCATCAGCTCAAACCTCCCTTTATCTATCCTACTGTCCACTCCATCAGCTCCACCTCCCTGTATCTATCCTCACTGTCCACTACATCAGCTCCACCTCCCTGTATCTACCCTCACTGTCCATTCCATCAGCTCCACCTCCCTGTATCTACCCCCACTGTCCACTCCATCAGCTCCACCTCCCTGTATCTATCCTCACTGTCCACTCCATCAGCTCCACCTCCCTGTATCTATCCTCACTGTCCACTCCATCAGCTCCACCTCCCTGTATCTATCCTCACTGTCCACTCCATCAGCTCCACCTCCCTGTATCTACCCTCACTGTCCATTCCATCAGCTCCACCTCCCTGTATCTACCCTCACTGTCCACTCCACCAGCTCCACCTCCTTCTACCTACACCCACTCTCCACTCCACCAGCTCCATTGACCATACAGGACACTCTGTAGGTGTACAGGTCCAGACTGTAGTCCATCTGTTTCTCTGTGTACTGTATTACCCTGTTCTTCAATGGTCAGGACCCCCACAGGACCACCACAGAGCAGGTATGATGTGGGTGGTGGATCATTCTCATATACATATCTTTTATGTCTCCACTTTTTTCTCTCTCCTTTCTTTTTCCTATTTCAGCATATTCTACACCTTCCTGTCTTTCTCTCCTTTTTCCACTCTCTCCTCCTATGTATCCCTATTCCCTCTTTCTCTCTCTCTCTCTCTGTCTGTCTCTCTCTCTGTCTCTCTCTCTCACCTGCTGATCAGCTTCTATGATCAGATGAGTTTCTCTTCATTAACGAACGACCAGGAGATCAATCACGGTTACCGTCTGATCACTGACCGGCCGCGCAGATGGAGATCAGGGCGGACTGCGCCTGTCACACAGGACCAGACAGAGGCAGGCAGCAGCTGCTCGTCCATTCATTCGTATTTACAGGGGCTGAAATTAAAACCTGTCCGGGACAGCACCTGCTGAGAACACGTCTGCGCCGGTGCTGGGTCCGGGGTCAAGTGGGATCCTGAGCCGACAGCTCACGTTACTCCTACAGAGCCACCACAGGAGGAGGAGAACAACCTGGCTATCTGGATACCTCACCTCCGTATGTGAGGTCAGAGGTCAGCATTTTACACCTGCTAGTCACTGGAAGTGTAGACGGATTATGAGGGGGTGTTCTCTCAGGGGACCTGGGAACGCCCACACCTGTATAAGATGGTGCGTGAGGCTAAGCACTAGCCAGCAGGCTCATGGCAAGGAACTGTCTGAGTGACCTGTCCTCATTCAATGCAGGAGCCCCACATGCATATCCCACAGGTCAGTGCCTCTGTTAACACCACCACACCGGACACACTTAGGCTCATGGAGCCTAGACGACTGGCAACATGTGGTGTGGTCCGATGAGTCATGGTACCAGTCGTTTCGGCCTGATGGTAGGGTCCGTGTGTGGCGCAGACTCCAGTTGTCAGGCCCTGTGCAGGCTGGTGGTGACGCCATACTGGTGTGAAGTGTGTTCTCATGGCATGGGTTGGGTCAACTGGTCCACCTAAACATGGTATTGGCCGGTGCCCGCTATGCTTGGTGACCATTGGCAGCCACTGCTGGAATATCCCCCACACAGTGATGGGATATTCCAGCAGGATAATGCCCCCTGGCATCGGCCCCAAGCTGTCCAGAACTGCATGGGATGGATTATCACAGGACACCATTAGGAACCTCTACAGCTCCATACCGAGACGTCTGGCGTGTTGGGTTGGCGAACACGGTGGCCCGACCCCATACTGAGAGGCTCCATTAAATTATTCTATAAAATGCAGAACAGCCGAGGAATCAGTGCTGCTCCACAGAGAAGGGGAATCTGGCTCAATCACCGTTAACGAGCACACCGCGATGATGTTGTGCAGCCCCTCCTGCAAGGCCAGTGTACTGCGCGGTGAGACCTGCGATTGTGGTGAGTGGGAATCGGTCCAGCAGCCCACGGACAGTGCGAGCTGGAGCGTAGAGCGGGTTTTTGCTGTGTCATGGCTCTGATGGGCAGGAGCGCTGCCTCCTACACAGGCCAAGAAGCCGCAGATACATTAGACATGCTGGAAACGCTCAGCCGCTCGTCAGGAACCTTCCCTCTCCGGCTGTTCATCACTCCAGCCTTCATACAGCACACCATCCACTGCCTTCTTTAACCCAACACAGGAACACAGCAGTGAAAGCCGACCACCTTAAACCACCCTCACACAGCAGACCGGATTGGGAGCCACAACGGGAGATGCGGATGCTGCCAGAGGGAAGGTTTTGCAGCTAGCAGTGGAGATTAGGACAGTCCGTCATTTTCAGGATCGATTTTGCAGCTGCCCGCTGTGGTGGGATAAACAGGATGCAGGTTTGTTTGGGAGTCATGGACGCCATAAGTCAGGTTGTTGAATTCCAGATACCCTCCCCGGGCCCTCCACCACCTTAAATAGCCAACTGACACTGATAAAGCAGCTGTCGCCACGGTGAACATCTGCCTAGCTACATGCTCTACAAGTTGTGCCTAAGCTACTAAGCCCCCCGGACAAAAACCTTGCGTGTTTAAGGTGGTAGTACCTTCAGGCTCCTGCAGATGGCGCTGCACGAGCATGATAATAGGAGTAACTGCATGTGGGCGTGCCGAAGACCATAGCGTGAAGGAAGCAGCTGATGCAGGTGTACAGCACCTGACAGGTATTGCAGGGCAGATAGACAGACATACACGCCACAGGGGCCACTAGGGGGTGCAATATGGTGTCTCTGGACTGTGGGAGGAAACCGGAGCACCTGAAGGAAACCCACACAGACATGCGGAGAACGTGTAAGCACAGAACGAACCCTGGATCCACTGGCCAGGAACCCAGACTCTTTTTAATGTGAGGCGATAACGCCACCCACACACACAATACTAAACACACATCCACTAGGGGGCACACTTGTCCGGAGCGGTGGGCAGCCCTGCTCAAAGGCACCTGGCCCTGCTTAAAGGTACTTCAGTCATGGGCCTATCGGTTCAGGGGATCAAACCACTGACCTTCGAGGCCCTGAGGCTGGTTCCCTAACCTCGAGGTCTTTACGTCCGAGGCCGAGCCTTAACCCTCCCTCCAAACTTCCAAACGACTCCAACACTCCAGCTCAACCTGCTGCTGAACATCCTGAGTGAGAATGAAGACGTGCCCAACATTAATGCCGTATTGAGCCTAAACAGTCGGTCTGGCCTCTGTGGAGAGGGGAACGCGCCTCGGATTGAGCGGAAGGCATCTGTTCTCTCATCAGCAGCCGTTTTCCGAGTGATGCCGCGGCGCCGACAGGGCCGTACTGACTTTAATTAATATTGAACACGCAGCAGGAGAACCCGGGCTCCACT
>JAMWET010007786.1:207500-267500 GCA_024036415.1 Prochilodus magdalenae | reverse complement strand
GATCACGTCCTTCTTTACTGAGGCACTGCCGAGGGTCTACCGGTGGGTTCCATTTAGCTCGGACGTCAGAGCTGGGAATGCAGTCACCCCTAAGCTGATTCGGAGAACATTTGGAAAACCAAATTGGGTGCCTCCAAGCTAACCTTTAAAGGGACTGGTCTTTCAGAAAACAGTTGATTTGCTCCCTAGCCACGTTAACAGCTGTGGATGACGTAGCATTCCTGATCAGGTCTACATATTCAGTGGCCTCATATTTTGTGTTCCTGTGACCGCCAAGAAACACGTTCCGGCACTACAGCATTATGAATGACCTGATCTACCGCACCAGATAAACCGCCGGTCACCGCTAGCCGCCAGCAGGTCCAGAATTCTAGACAGGCAGCAGCTCGAAAGCCAGACAGGTATCAGGCTCATCCAGCAGAGCTAAACCGCGGTCCAAACTGGTAAAGTGAAAGCTATTAGGAGCTATTAGATTACAAATGATTCATATGTGACTCCAACAGTACAGTAACACAGCGCAGTGAGTCAGAGTCGGATCGAGACAGACGCATTAGCGCCGATGACGACCTACTTCCAGACTAACATCTAGGCCTGTTTTCAATATAGAACCATCAAACTGTAATTCCGGTGAAGCGCCGGTCTAACACGCTTGAGTGTGCTCCAGTTTTATAACTCTCCACCAGTCCAGAACCTGGAGGGAGGGGGGAAGGAGCATTCATCACCATCCAGAAGCATCTCCTTTTATCCCAGCTCGCTCTGGAGGCTGTTATGTAATATGGAGACTGCAGGAAGCATCAGCACAGCGCAGAGCGCTAAGGAAGCTAGGCAGCTATGACTCGATAAGGCAGACGGATGGATGAATATCACAGGCCGAGTACTTCTTAATGTAGGCTGTCAGATAAAGCTCGGCTGCATCACTTACAGCAGATTACGCTCCTACTGTACATCACCTTCCCACGTTACTCCCCTCAAACGCCTCCATCTATTATGTAGGACGAGAGGACGACGCCGCTTAACTACATTAGGGGTTCTTAGGAAGCTCAGGGTAGAGGAACTGGAACACCGTATAGACCTGGCTATATCCAAGATCTATAACAGGAATATTCAGTTCGATTACACTCAGCGTTCCAGAAGGAGGTGTGGGAGTGCAGGTGTGTTGGGAAGGAAGATAAAGGTGACCAGGATCAATAACTGATGATAAATTTAGACTGATATGAAATATTCACGGTATAAAAATGTTTTCCCCACATACACACTGCAGAAACAAGAACCCAAAAAGGGAACCAACTGAACTTACGGGCCTAATGTGTGCATTTTCCACCTGCTTGAGAGACTGAACCATTATAATCACCATAATTACTGAATTTTCTGGTCATTTTTTGTCAGACTTAAGCATCCATATAGCTAATTAGCTAGCCAGCAAACTTGATGTTTAGCTTATTGACTGCACGGAGCCAAAATACTGCTCTACTGAGCACACACACATCTACATGTACACAGAACCGTGTGGAGAACCCAACACAGCTTTTATTTTTCGCTGTCAGGTGTTAATATGAGCATAGACACTCGTTTTGTGGCGCTAGCATAAGCGCTAACAGCGTTAGCTTCTCCTAGCTGGTCTCCTGAGGTAGTAATGCTCTCTACAGAGTAATAACTCTACACATATGGATCAGAACATCATCATACCGTCCTAGTTTACACTCTGGAGCTCTTACTGGAGTATTATAGTGCTGGTGGAACTTCAACTTCATCTCGAGAGTAAAGGATTCACTAAACTGGGGTTAGCTTCAGCTGCTAACGTTAGCAAACACAGAAAATCATCTGTGGGTCTTATCCAGCAGCTCTTCCGGCTTTAGGAAGCTGGAAAACTGGAAACACTGAGGTAAATCCTTTACATGGCGGGGTAAATGTGACATTAGAGCCTCAAACACAAACGAAATTAGACTATTATTGATGACTTTTATCAGTTATGACTGAATTTGTTCTGTCTACTGTATAATCCCTGCAGCGCCATGTTGGACCGTTTCCCCTGCCATCTCTCCTGTTACATGTGAGTTCACCTGATTAATCTGAATTCTCTCTGTTAGTTATCTGGCTGGATTAGCCTGGGTTTAACGGCTGCTTTGACTGGAAACCCACAAATGCAGGCCTGTGTGCATGAAGCGGAGGAGAGTGGAGGTGCTGCCGCCTAAAGCTCCATCCAGCCTGCACTGGAGACGGATGGAGAAAGGTTTGTCTTTACTGCCCCCTTCAGGCTGCCAGTGGAATTACTGGAGCCAGGGAGCAGAAACTGGATCTAACTCTGCTCAGAGCTCAGCGAACACTCTGCAGTGGTCTTAGGAAGGATAGACGAACGGAGGAAGGAAATAGGGAGGACAGGAATGTGCAATACCTGTCATAGCTCCATAAAGCATAATACACACTGTACTCCCATTTTATGACGTGCATTGCAACTCATCCCTCTTTCTCACCAACTACCAGTACCGGTGTCCGTGCCTGTGCTGGTTCCTGGGCCTTACTGAACCTGTTAAGAACGGCCCCCCTTTTCCAATGGGTTTGAGAGCCGAGCCATTACGTATCTGGAGGTGGGTGGTCCTTAGTCCATAAGCAGAAGTCGGTGGACAGCACCATAAAACAACATGGTGGACCATGCTCTTCACTTCCTGTGAGGGCGTATATCTCACCATCCAGAACCAGCCCTTTCAGCAACTGTGTCCAGCCCATTATAGACCATAGGCCGTCATAGACAGCAGCTACACGCTGGACTTCCTCTGTCCATTATGGAGGTGGACTATTATCAGGCTGCACGTTAAATGGGCTCATCCCAGATGGTGGGACACGATGGTTTCCCAGTTCAGCTCAGTGCAGTTCATCATGCGGCGCCATCTTTACCGCTTGCGTTCCAGACCAGAGAGTTAATGGTGCTGAAACGGCGCTGTGGATAAGAGGCCCACCGCTCAGGGAAAGTCTTCTCACTGCCCCCTAGTGTATGTGTGTATGTGGGTGTTTCGCTTCACAGATGAGCTAATTATGGAGGACAAGGCTCTAGACTCCTTAGAACCTTGGTGCCATTCAGGAAACCAGCCTGCGTTTACACTGCTTTGCATCAGAACCCAGGAACGTTAAAAGATCTGCCATCAACAGGGGGCGCTGCACAGCGGTAGTAAACAGAGGTACCAAGATGGCGGAGCGTATAGATGCGATTTAGACCTGCGAGTGTTTGGGCTGTTATTCCAGATGTTTGTTTGTATACAGAAAGCCAACAAGGATCAACTACTAGAGATAAGAAGGTGTAGAAGAGGTTCTCCAGCAGACCACTGGGTGGCGCCATTGTTCATTTCTCTTTCCCCAACAGCTGATAAGCCCACAGATTTCAAGAACCACCTACTGAACCAGAACGGAACCCGTGCCACGTTGCTGGAAAGAGGCCATCAGTGATGCTAAAGAGGAACCGCTTTTGGTTCTCTAAATGTCCACAGAGTGCTTCTTTACAGGACCGTGTTTGAGACGGTCTCTTAGTGGAAGGTCTACGGTGGAACAGACCCCAGTCAGAGAGGGAGCTGGACTGTGAACTCGTTGGGATGCTAATGAATCAGATCTGAGGAAAAACAACAGTAAACACCCCAGAGCTGTTCAAATGACAGGGTCCACGGGGTCCGAGCGGCGTCAGGTGCCACCGGGACGAGAAATAAAGAAATAAATGACAGGGCCGGCTGGCGGTGAGGAACCAAAGCCAACATCGGCTTCTTTGATTCTGTTCCCTCTGAGCAAATTAGCCCCTGCAAAGTGGATCCACAGCTGCTGCCCAAAGCCAGTCTACTGCTGAGGCCCACCACACGGTCTGAGACCCCCCATCTCTGAGGCTGCCACACTCACACGACTGATGGACTCTCCAACCATCAAATTCAACCATCTATGTCATTCACAGCTGAACCGGTTCAGTGACTCAGTTCAGAATCCTGAGTAGAAATGGTAATAGGGATCGCGAAGCGCGAGCGTTAAACCACCCTGCACAGCTTTAATCAGGTTACATCTGAGAAACAGACTGAGACTCTTATTTTGGCGAGAACCTGCACATCCTGCATGCATGCCCATTGAGGGTTTCAGTGCTCGCCACATATACCATGCCTGAAGAACCTGGCCAAAAGCATAACACACCATTTCTTAAAATAAAAATGTAAATAAATGACATTTTTACAAAAATTAATTCACATATTGGTGTTTTATTTACATTCCTGCTCATATCAAGCATGCCTCTTCATCTCATATCACTTAAAAGACTGCACCCACAGCTCTACAACTGATTTGCCTTATGATGATGTCACCATGCACTAGTGGGCGGGGCAAAATAGCACAGTAATGTTATCATATTTCAGAGTAAACAGGACAGAGAAGCCTTACACATCACTCCTTTCTTCTCCATACCAGATGAACTCATTAGCAACGTAGCTTCTAAAATGCGGCGCTCAGTGTATGAAAATGTTGGGTAGAACAGCAGCCAGAAGGAGTCAACCTACAGGAGTGAAACTTGGTGTGCAGGTGTGACATTGTGAGACACAGAGGTGCACACTCTGCTGTACATGTGACGTCAGGTCTTACCTCTGTACCTGACTGACCCAACACCACCATTACAGACATCCAGCGAGCAGTGGTGTCCTCCATGAGTCCTCCTGTTAGTGCAGCACCATCAGCAGACGGCTGCACCACGCAGGACTACATGCACACAGACCGTTACCACGACTGTCCTTAACACCACGTCACCGTCACCAAACACTGCAGTGGTGTCGTACCAGACTGTCATGGAGTGACTCAGAATGGCAGCGGGTCATCTTCAGTGACGAGTCCCGCTTTAGTCTTGGTGGAGACGCCCAACGAATCCGTGTGTGGAGGCACCGTGGTCAGCACCAAGATGAACAGTCTGTTGTCACACGTCCAGAAGGCTTGCCTCCACCTCCACCCTTACCGCACCATCTGCAGGAACGGTGTGAGAAGGTTCAAGCTGCATGGGATGGATTATCACAGGACTCCATTAGGAACCTCTACAGCTCCATACCGAGACGTCTGGCGTGTTGGGTTAGCGAACACGGCGGCCCGACGCCATACTGAGAGACAGACTTCTGTATGTGTAGCTCAATAAATATTGATCATATCAGTCTAAATTTATCACCAGTTATTGATCCTGGTCCCTTCCCAACACACCTGCACTCCCACACCTCCTTCTGGGAGCTGATATCCCTTTGAAGATTAACCAGAGTAGCTTTGGCTGGTAGCAGCGTTGACTGTCTCGGTCTGAAATGTGCTGGAGCGGTTCTAAACCCCAGGGGGAGGCGTCTCTCTGCTCCACATCGTGTGATTACCTTACAGACTCAGGCTACAGGTTATCCAGAGGGAGCCCATCATGGAACACCGTGGAAACGGAGAGGTTCACCTCGTGTGAGGACACGAAATCCAGGTCCTGAGTGTTAGGAGGTGGGCACTGCCAGCCTGCACTCAACACCCCGTCACTCTCCATCCCATCACAGCTCCGAGCGAGCCCACGTGCCTCAGTGTGTATTAACAGTGTTAAAAGAGCAGGTTATTAACATTCCTCTCCTCACTCTCTCGCTCTCTCTCTCTTTCTCGCTCTCTCTCTCTCTCTGGGGGGGACTGGTTTTAATGGGCTTACTCTTCCACTCCATTAGCCAAACACTGTCTTCAGCACTGCGCTTCTACGTGTCCCCGAACCCCGCCACCACCACACCGCTGTCACTACACATCATGTCGCCGGTTCCTCTGCAGTCCGACTAGACTTGGTCAGATCGAATTTAAGCCGCGAGTGGACAGCTGATGCTGAATGGCATGAGCCGGACCTGTAACTGCGCTCTCGTTGCAAATCGGAGCTTATGAAAGTTTTAATGACCCTTATAAATCTCCATCACACTCGCGCCCGCCACTGTCCCCCTTACAGCACCCCCACCTGCCCGACCAGTGCAATCTGTCACCGCGTATTCTGTTCCCCCTCACTCATTCCTTCTGCTCACTTGCTCCGTCTTCACGTCCCTCTACTTCTCCTCAGGTCTCATAAATCACATTTTACTGTCAGCGTGTCATCACGCTCCGGTTCTTCTGTTCTAGTACGGAAGAACACTGAGCGCCGAAGCAGTTCGGTTCTCCTCCCAATGACACACATGGGCTTGGGTGTAATTAGAGGTGGTTCTGTCAAACTGTGATAATCAAAGTCAAATTACAAAATGCGGCTTCCCACTACTGTACTGTACTAAATCCAGACTGTACACCAGCTGGGGTGGTCTTCAGACGGCTGCAGTAACCCTTATACAGCAGAGCAGCCTTTAGATGGCAGCAGGGGCCTTTGGGCGGGCACCGTGCCCTTTAGACAGCTGCAGGGGTCTTTAAATGGCAGCAGCGGTTTTTAGACAACAGGAGCAGCTTTTAAACGTCAGGAGGAGTTTTTAGATGGCTGCAGGGGTCTTCGTAAGGCAGCAGTGGCCTTTATATGGGACCGAGGGCCTTTAGACGGCTGCTAGGGCCTTTAGGCGGCTGCTAGGGCCTTTAGACAGCTACTAGGGCCTTTAGATGCCACCAAGGGCCTTTAGACGGCTGCTAGGGCCTTAAGACGGCTCCAGGAGCCTTTAGACGGCTGCTAGGGCCTTTAGACAGCTCCAAGAGCCTTTAGACAGCTGCTGGGGCCTTTAGATGGCACCAAGGGGCTTTAGACGGCTTCTGGGGCCTTTAGACGGCTGCTAGGGCCTTTAGACGGCTGCTGGGACCTTTAGACCGCTGCTGGGACCTTTAGACGGCTGCTGGGGCCTTTAGGCGGCTGCTAGGGCCTTTAGGCGGCTCCAAGAGCCTTTAGACAGCTGCTGGGGCCTTTAGATGGCACCAAGGGGCTTTAGACGGCTTCTGGGGCCTTTAGACGACTGCTGGGGCCTTTAGATGGCACCAAGAGCCTTTACACGGCTGCTGGAGCCTTTAGACGGCTGCTGGGGCCTTTAGGCGGCTGCTGGGGCCTTTAGGCGGCTGCTAGGGCCTTTAGACGGCTGCTGGGGCCTTTAGACGGCTGCTGGGACCTTTAGGCGGCTGCTGGGGCCTTTAGGCGGCTGCTAGGGCCTTTAGACAGCTGCTAGGGCCTTTAGACAGCTGCTAGGGCCTTTAGACAGCTACTAAGGCCTTTAGACGGCTGCTAGGGCCTTAAGACGGCTCCAAGAGCCTTTAGACAGCTGCTGGGGCCTTTAGATGGCACCAAGGGGCTTTAGACGGCTTCTGGGGCCTTTAGACGACTGCTGGGGCCTTTAGATGGCACCAAGAGCCTTTACACGGCTGCTGGAGCCTTTAGACGGCTGCTGGGGCCTTTAGGCGGCTGCTGGGGCCTTTAGGCGGCTGCTAGGGCCTTTAGACGGCTGCTAGGGCCTTTGGATGGCTTCTAGGGCCTATAGATGGCTGCTGGGGCCTTCAGATGGCTGCTAGGGCCATTAGACGGCTGCTAGGGCCTTTAGACGGCTGCTAGAGCCTTTAGACGGCTACTGGGGCCTTTAGATGGCTGCTGGGGCCTTTAGACAGCTCCTAGGGCATTTAGACGGCTGCTGGGGCCTTTAGACGGCTGCTAGGGCCTTTAGACGGCTGCTAGGGCCTTTAGACAGCTACTAAGGCCTTTAGACGGCTGCTAGGGCCTTAAGGACGGCTCCAAGAGCCTGTGCAGCTTTAGGCCTTTAGATGGCACCAAGGGGCTTTAGACGGCTTCTGGGGCCTTTAGACGACTGCTGGGGCCCTTTAGAGGCCTTTAGACGGCTGCTAGGGCCTTTAGACAGCTACTAGGGCCTTTAGACGGCTGCTGGGGCCTTTAGACGGCTGCTAGGGCCTTTAGACGGCTGCTGGGGCCTTTAGACGGCTGCTGGGGCCTTTAGATGCCTTTACACATCCATCAAGTGGCAGCAGGGGCTTTTAGGCGGCAGCAGTGGCCCTTAGACAGGTGTAAAGGGTTTTAGGCGGCAGCAGTGGCTTTTAGGTGGCAGCATAGGGCCTATAGCGAGTTCTAAGGGCCTGTAGATAGCACCAAAAGCTTTTAGACGTCTAGAGGTACCTTTACATGTCTACAGGGGGCTTTAGACAGCAACAGGGGCCTTTAGGCCACAGAAGGAGCTTTTAGATGGCACCAGTGGCATTTAAACAGCTGCAGGGTCTTTGAGATGGCAGCAACAGCTTTTAGGTAGCAGCAGTGGCATTTTGACACCTGCAAGGGCCTTTAGACGGTAGCAGTGGCTTTTAGATGGCAGCAGAGGAGTTTAGATGGCAGTGTGCCTTCAGGCGTGGCGTTTAGACAGCTGTGGCAGCTTTTAGAAGGGTGCAGGTGTCTTTCTAAGGCAGCAGTGGCCCTTAGATGGCAGCAGCGACGTTCAGGAGGCAGCAGCAGGGTTTCTGAGGTCTGTCCGTGTTAAACAGTTAAACCTCTGTGTACCCAGAACACCCAGAATGCTTCAGTGCAGCCCCGCTCAGCTGCATCGACGTGGCTGATTGTGATGGAGATGGAGGAGGATGTTTATTATTAGGTACCAGTAGGCTGGCGGTCGTTAGCGACTCCGCTCCATTAATCAGACTGAATGTTCTTCTCTTGGCTGATGAGATCTTTCCTGGGCCGCAGAACAGAAGCGATGACGGGTCGGGAGTGGAGGTGAAGCTGGGGAGAGGATGAGTGGAGGGTCTGTTCATACGGACACACATACAGAGCAGCTGACTGTCCGTGCCCATCAGAGTGGAACGGGTGAGAGACATCATCTGTTCTCCACCATACTGCGCCGGGTTACTAACCAACACGGCAACCCAAACACTCAGTCATCACAAACGGCTGCAGCCATAATACAATAACTGATGGAGTAATAAAGACACTATCGTTCCTCTTTCAAATACCGATCCCGCATTCCCAAATAAGGTACGGGAAAACAGGCCCATTCCAAAATCCTGTTACGGAACAGACTCCTTAATATTTACACTTCCAGCATTCACATACAACCACAACGGAGCTACACAACCAAAATAGTGGACTATGTTGGGAAATCCAGCGTTCCAGACTGTAGATTGGGAATGTCGGCACTTTCCATGACCTTCCCAAAGAACCCAACTGTCAGCGGTACATGGTGTAGGCTGAAGTCCTACTTCCTATTCACCAGCTTCCTAATCCAATGTTCCATTCCACCTTAAATGCAGCCGCCGGAATGCAGCTGCAGCACTATTTAAGGTGGAACGGAAAATCTGCTTAACAAGCTGGCAGGATCATTAACAGGATTCCGGAACACCTTTAATCCTGCAGTCTGCACATTCCACTCCGGACAGATTCCCAAACCTCTCTGGACAATATGGAGCAGCTCCGCTCAGCGTCTGACCCTGAAGAGACTGAAGAGAGGAGCAGCTCCACCTTTATTAGCACCACCACCCCAACAGCAGCCTGTAAGTAGCAGCCATGCTGTGTGATTGTATCCGTGTGTGGCGGTTGGAGCAGATCGTCTTAAACTGAGAGCTCCATAGTGAGGATCAACTTTAATCTACTGTGTGTTGGTGTCCAGATGGAGCCGGTAGCTAGTACAGGGAACGTTAGCTGCTAGCATTAGCTCCACGCTAACTAGCATAGCTAACTACACAGTATAAGGGCGGAGCTTATTTAAATAGAGGCTCATTTTATTTAGTTTGTTTCCACATGGTGCTTCTGTGTGATCATCATGGGTGGTGCCTTGCTGTAAAGCAGCCAATCAGAGCAGAGCTCATTTGATTATTAATGAGGAGCTCACCAAATAAGAGGAAACAGCTCGTTTCATTCTAGAACCAGATCATCGGGGGGGAAATCGGGTCATACAGCTGCATAGAACTGACCACAGCACACAGCGGAGAGGGTCCGTCTGCCCAGCTGCTCTCAGGAGCTGTTTACACACCCTCCTTCGCCCGGTGCCAAGACCAGGCCATTAATCCGCAGCCGGGCGCGAAGCTCGAGTACTACAACCCTAAAAAGCACTCTGGCTCAGCACAGCTCCCTTTACTGCTCTCTGACTCACCGCTTCCCTGGAAAACACAGCCGCTGTGATCAATTAGGCGCCACCAAACGCCAGGAATTAACCCTCCTGTAATCCGCGGATAAACAGGCAGCAGCCAAGTGACTCACCTGGCTGTGTGGTATGTGTGGTAACACAATCGGGCCAATCGGGCCTATCTATAGAACCGGCGTTGGTCCGAATTGGGAATTTAGATGCATGAATGAGGAAGTGAGTCATGGCAAGTGGCGAGGCTGCACTTGTGCGAGGAAGCGGCACACACTGTTATCCTGCATCAGTGCCGAGGATTAGGAGAGCCGGCAGAGAGGGCAGCTGGGAATTCCACCTTGCAGAGATCAGAGGAGCCTTCGCCAGCGGAAGACTGTGGAATTTCAGCTGAGCAGAAGAGGATTTGGAAGGAGACAGCAAGCCAACCTATACCCCCAAACATCCTTAGCCTAAGAGGAGCTGAGGCTAGGTCTCGGAAGTTTGTTATGAGGAGCTACGAAGCTGACATGGCTAACATGGCGCTACTGGCTGATACAGATGCCGACGAGTTCCCATTTTTTCCCATGGGGTGGAAAAGCACACGCCCATCTACTGTACAAACTCAGTGTTGGTCTGACCCGCACTCGTCTGTTTGTCCTCCCCCCATCACTCGTTTGTCCCATAGACTCCCATTCATTTCCACCTCCATTCAAAGCCTATTGTGTCCTTTAACCTACAGACACCAACCTGCATGTCCTCACTCAGGGCAGACCCCCAAACTCTAATCCACAGCCATAATGACCCGCACGCCTCTATGTGTCATTCATCCATCCCTCGTTCCTCCCATAGACTGCCATTCATTTTTGGCATTAACACATTAGCAAACGGCTAGCAACACGCTTAAGCCACATAATCACTCTGCATCTTCAGGAGATACAGAACTCACACTGGTATTCCGGTACCTTCAGCCTTCAGTGTGGATTACACAGGCATAAAAGGTCAAAGCCGAATTCCAGAAATATCCCAACTCTGGAATCTGATCTGAGGAGTCACTGTAACAGCTTGACTACATCTAGGACAGAGGCGGTTACAGTTCCTACCTTCATATCTAATATACGAAACCAGTATTACACAGACATCCTACCTGGACTAAACTTCCTAAATACTATCCCAACTTTGGGATCAGCCTGTCCAGTGTTTTACTATAGTCCACTATAACTATAGCCAGCCAAATGGCCTCACGTTTACCCACACGGGACAGTCCAGATGTGTGAATGCTCCTGAATGCTCCTCACAACTGTAGCCCTGTGAACGCTGGAATTATTATGGAATCTTGGAATACCGGGACAGGAATGTTTTGTTTTTCAGCATGATGATGAGCAAAAGGTTAATCTAGTCGTCCAGCAGCTCATTGTAGGTGCTGTGGTTCAACCCTACCGTCACCTCAACCACAGAACCCATTTCCAGCTAATTAAAACAGACCCCCTCGGAACATCAAAGGGGACTCAAACCGGGGGGCTTGTGTTTTCCCAGTTGTTCCGCACTGCCTAAAATGAGCAAGCTAATCATGCTGCATATTTGATTAGCTGGACTGAAGAAGACCTTTTGGCTAATCCAAATCCGCACCTTGAGTTTTTCCACATACTGCTTTAGGATATTCCCTGCGGTTCAGTCCACAGCCCATAAAGTTTACGGAAGAAATCCGGGTCCAGCTTTGTTGACATCCATAAACTGTTGGCTCGTTCTAAGATACAAAGCAAGCGATGACGCTCCGCTGGCCTGTGGCTTTATTCACAGGCCACAATGACTGCATCACTTATGAACTCCTCATGAATGCCCCCTTTATGATGCCACCGGAATCCCACTGCGTCCTGCTGAACCACTGCTTTATACACATACGGCTTCAGCGCGACCAAGTGTCAAGTGTCACGTTGTCCCCCTCAAAGCCCCTCTTTCTGCGCGTCCATGCGTTCCTGATGTCATGTATTATTCCGGGTACTCTCACAGAGCCTTCGTCTAAGTGCAGAGACCTAGCCTCCCTCTCTCCTCAATGCTCGGGCTGTCAGCTTCGACACCCACTCCGAATGCCAGCCTGGTGAGCCAGAGATAGGGAACGGAGGGAAAGACGGAATGCCACAGGCAGACAAAGGCACCCTTCAAACCCGACTCGTTCAAGAGGCGACCATTAAGCTTACACGAACCGCTAAGGGGAGTCTCCGGAGGGAGTTTAGCCGATGACTAAAGAGGAGCTGGGGACAAACTTGTGAAACAACAATGCTAACTTTACAGTCACGATATGAAAGTCACCTTACAGCTACCTGGTACAGCTAACACCTCATTGTATTAGCTCTATAGCTAACTGTGACAACTAACAGCCAGCTATAGGAGTCTTGCAGCTAACTAGCACGACAGCTAACAGCTAACTGTATTATGCCTACAACGAACTTAACTATAGTAGTCCTACAGCTAACTGGTACAGCTAACAGCTAACTGGTATAGCTTACAGCTAACAGTAGTAGCCATACAGGTAACTACAACAGATAACAGCCAACTCTATCAGCCCTACATCTAATTGCTAACTGCATTAGCCCTACAGCTAACTGCTACACCTAACAGCTAACTATATTAGTCCTATAGCTAACTGGTACAGATAACACCTCACTGTTTTAGCCCTACAGCTAACTGCATTAGCCTTACAGCTAACTGCTACACCTAACAGTTAACTATATTAGTCCTATAGCTAACTGGTACAGATAACACCTCACTGTTTTAGCCCTACAGCTAACTGCATTAGCACTACAGCTAACTGCTAAACCTAACGACTAACTATATTAGTCCTATAGCTAACTGATACAGATAACCCCTCACTGTTTTAGCCCTACAGCTAACTGCATTAGCCCTACAGCTAACTGCTAAACCTAACAGCTAACTATATTAGTCCTATAGCTAACTGGTACAGATAACACCTCACTGTTTTAGCCCTACAGCTAACTGCTAACTGCATTAGCCCTACAGCTAACTGCTACACCTAACAGCTAACTATATTAGTCCTATAGCTAACTGGTACAGATATCACCTCACTGTTTTAGCCCTACAGCTAACTGCTAACTGCATTAGCCCTACAGCTAACTGCTACACCTAACAGCTAACAATATCAGTCCTATAGCTAACTGGTACAGATAACCCCTCACTGTTTTAGCCCTACAGCTAACTGCTAACTGCATTAGCCCTACAGCTAACTGCTACACCTAACAGCTAACAATATCAGTCCTATAGCTAACTGGTACAGATAACCCCTCACTGTTTTAGCCCTACAGCTAACTGCTAACTGTATTAGCCCTACAGCTAACTGCTACACCTAACAGCTAACTATATTAGTTCTGTAGCTAACTGGTACAGATAACCCCTAACTGCATTAGCCCTACAGCTAACTGCTAACTGCATTAGCCCTACAGCTAACTGCTACACCTAACAGCTAACTATATTAGTCCTATAGCTAACTGGTACAGATATCACCTCACTGTTTTAGCCCTACAGCTAACTGTGACAGCTAACAGTTAACTAAATTAGCCCCACAGTTAACAAAACACGAGCAAACAGCTAAGTGTATTAGCGCTATATTAGCCTTACAGCATGAAACAACTAGTAATACCATGTTAACTTACTCATAAGCTATCTGCTTCCTTCGCTGCATGATGTAATATACAAAAATACACCAAAAGATAAATATAAATAACAAGACGTTAAACATAAAATGAGGTTTATTAAAAAATCAAGAAAGAAACAAAACAATAGCTACAATTTATACACTGTATATATACACAAATCTACATAAACAAAATAGAAGTATATGAAATTTTAATTTGCAGTGCCGGGCAGTGTAGGGATGGACAGCGATACTAGATCCACATTCCATGGTGTGAAAAAGGACATTTCAGCTAAAACGTCCAGAAAGGTCTATGAAAATGTGGGTGACAGATCACGTCTGATCAACACCTGAATTTCAGTACCACATGAAGACTTCACCTTCCAAACGGCCACCCAGCCATTTCTCCCAGAGCCATCAACTCATCTCAGCTCGGCCTGGAATACGCAGACACGACTAATCCGATAGGAAGCAGCCTCTCGCAGATGAAGGACGGTCAGAAGATACAAACCACAGGCTAACATGCCGCTTCCGAGTGTTACAGTCTATTCCGATCTCTGTTATTGGTCCCGGGAGGAGAGGTGTGACGTCCAGCTGGCAGGCAGACGGGCTAAAGCCTCTGATTATCTGGACCCGGTGATAATGCCACTTTCTCTCTCGTCTCAGCTTGCCTACAGCCAAACACTCATCACCCTTTTCTCTCTGCACTGCTGCTCTACGCCACGGTTAACGCCGGCCCAGGCGCTCCTGCGGAATTTATAGAATGGGAAAATTTATCTGAGAGGAGCTAAAGGCATTAGTGGTACATATGTGTACCGCCGTATACCCACCTCCGAGACGAGAGCCGGTCAGAATAACCCCATAATAATTCAGCTGGGACTCATTTCAGTAACTGGTTGCTAGGTGTTGCTAAAAAGTTAATGGGAGTCTATGGGAGGAACAAGGGATGGGTAAATAACATATAGAGGAGTGTAGGTCAGTATGGCTGTGGATTCAAGTTTGGGGATCTGCCCCAGTTTGGTGTCTGTAGGTTAAAGAGCTGTAGGGTTTGAATGGGGGTGAAAAGGAATGGGAGTCTATGGGAGGAATGAGGGATGGGTAAACGGCACATAGAGGAGTGCGGGTCAGTATGGCTGTGGATTAGAGTTTGGGGACCTGTCCTGAGTGAGGAGAGGCAGTGTGGTGTCTGTAGGTAAAAAGAGACAGTAGGGTTTGAACTGGGGTTAAAATGAAAGGGAGTCTATGGGAGGAACGAGGGACAGACAGACGAGTGCGGGTCAGACCAGAAGTACAGCAGACAGGCACTGGCTTTTCCTTCCCATTCAAAAATCCAGAAAAAAGAAGAAGAAGACGACAGAGGATGAGAAGGAGGAGGAGGAAAAGAAGAGAAGGAGACAAAGGAGGAGAAGAGGTAGAAAGAGAAGATAAAGAAGAATTAGACGAAGAAGAGAAAGAAGGAAAAAAAGAATGAAAAGAAGAGACGTATAAGGAGAAGAAGAAGGACGAGGAAGAGGAGGAGAAGAAGAGAGAAAAGACGAAGAGGAAGAAGAAGACAAAGAAAAAGAGGAAATTAAGAAAGAGAAGAAGAAATAAAAGGAAATATGAGAGAAGGAGAGGAAGAAGAAGAAGAAGAGAACAAGAGAAGAAGGAGAAGACAGTTTGCATCTTTCCTAAAAAAGAAGAAGGAGAAGCGGTCCATCGTTCCTCAAATCAGGAGGCTCCGAAAGAGTGAACCTTGATCCGGACCCTCCTGCACACCCCCCTATCTAGCGCCGCCACAGACCTTGAGCGCGCTACAGACGCCGCTAATCCATTCAGCGGCTAATTTAATCCCACCCTCAGCTCAGTGTGAGTCAGGTCAAAGGTGAAGTCTCGGGGTGAAAGGCCACCTGTCTGCCCCTTTGTCTCCTGGAGCCCTAAAGGTCAGAGCAGTAAACACGGCGCGCCATAAAGACCACAGAGCACTGAGCCAATCAGTCCAGCATTGAAACACCTCCGCCCTTTCACAGCTACTCCTCCACAAAGGAGGTGTAGTCCACATACACAGGAGCCTCCATCAGATCTCCTCCTTCAGTCCTGCCAGTGTCCTTCAGCTTCTTTCGCCTCCACCACTAACCTCCATCAGATCTGCCACCATTGGCAGACGGCTGCACCACGCAGGACTACATGCACACAGACCGTTACCACGACTGTCCTTAACACCACGTCACCGTCACCAAACACTGCAGTGGTGTCGTACCAGACTGTCATGGAGTGACTCACAATGGCAGCAGGTCATCTTCAGTGACGAGTCCCGCTTTAGTCTTGGTGGAGACGCCCAACGAACCCGTGTGTGGAGGCACCGTGGTCAGCACCGAGATGGACGGTCTGTAGTCACACGTCCAGAAGACCTGGTGTCCCTCCACCTCCACCCCTACCGCACCATCTGCAGGAACTGTGTGAGGATGTTCAAGCTGCATGGGATGGATTATCACAGGACTCCATCAGGAACCTCTACAGCTCCATACCGAGACGTCTGGCGTGTTGGGTTAGCGAACACGGCGGCCCGACGCCATACTGAGAGACAGACTTCTGTATGTGTAGCTCAATAAATATTGATCATATCAGTCTAAATTTATCATCAGTTATTGATCCTGGTCACCTTTATCCTCCTTCCCAACACACCTGCACCCCCACACCTCCTCCTGGAGCAGCTGCTCTTAGATGATGAGTGTAAATTCATTCATTATTGGTAATTTGGGAAGCGGTAAAGTATTACCATTTCCATGCATCACTAACACATACTGTGCAACTCTGAGCAACCCTACTGTTCCACCCATCTACGCCCCGACGGGAGTTTGAGCATAGACACATCAGCGTCTCTCCAAACAGCAGAACCCAGCTAGCCCACAGGCTCTACATGAAAGCCAATTACTCCAGCACCTGTGAGACTTCCTCTCAAGCTTACTTTCTCCTCTCTCCGGAGTGACGACGCAACAGAACACATCACTTCCTTTATCTGTCACCGCGTCCTCCAGGGAAATCAGGCCGCTTCTCAGGGAACTCGCTTCCATCTCCACCCGATCTCGCTCCTATCAGTCTGTACCTGCCTGCACAGCTTCACATGCAAACATGTGGTGAATATTCAGCTCATCTCCATCAGATCTCAGGGGGTCACCTCCAATTTACAGTCAGAGCCTGACTGACAAGGAGGCTACAAAATTCCCATAAGGGCTCCCAGGATGCAGGCAGCCGAATACAGTGGCATAAATATTTATTCTGACAGACTGTAATACACTACAGGAAGCGTAGGGGGCAATACGACCCGCACGGTCATTCTGACAGACTGTAATACACTACAGGCTGTAATATGACACACGGTACAGACTGTAATACACTACAGGAAGCGTAGGGGGCAATACAACCCGCACGGTCATTCTGACAGACTGTAATACACCACAGGAAGCGTAGGGGGCGATACAACCCACACATGGTCATTCTGACGGACTGTAATACACTACAGGAAGTGTAGGGGGCGATACAACCCACACGTTCATTCTGACAGACTGTAATACACTACAGGAAGTGTAGGGGGCGATATGACGCACACGGTTATTCTGACAGACTGTAATATACTACATAAAGTGTAGGGGGCGAGACGAGCCACACGGTGATCCTGACAGACTGTAATGCACTACAGGAAGTGTAGGGGGCGATATGATCCACACGGTCATTCTGACAGACTGTAATACACTACAGGAAGTGTAGGGGGCGATATGATCCACACGGTCATTCTGACAGACTGTAATACACTACAGGAAGTGTAGGGGGCGATATGACGCACACGGTTATTCTGACAGACTGTAATACACTACAGGAAGTGCAGGGGACGATATGACCCACACGGTGATCCTGACAGACTGTAATACACTACAGGAAGTGTAGGGGGCGATATGGCTTGTATTATTCGAGACTTCTATTGATTTTTGAACACTGCTATGGGGTCCACACCAAACACTAACCTGAATAGGGAATGAAGACAGAGGAAGCAGAAAGCAGAATGTCTGATAATAACCGATATCAGTGCTGTTTACATGTACAGGAGTTTCCGCAGCACCATGATCAGACGGTACGAACTTCATTTACGCTAATTAATAATAAGTTAGCATCAGTAAAGTTAATAAGCTGGCATAAATGCAGTTAATGAGCTCAGGCTTCCTGAGTGCTGCTACTATGTGCTAAGCGAGTGACAGAACTGGTTCTAATTGGGTGGTTTAGTTCCGGTTCTCACTAAGCGAAACTTCACACGGTGCTGGAATATTAGTCAGGCAGGCAGCTCATTTCCAGGACGGAAACGTCTTATTTATTTCAGCTCCATGCTTTCAAAACAGCCCATCAGACTAGAGCTGAAACTCCCAATCCCGCGGCAGCGCTACAGCGATATCTCCCACACATCTTTCTATAGAACGAACAGAAATAATTGCTAGTTTGAATCATATACAGACTAATTAGGCCTTTAAACATCAGCTGGGCTGCGGAGGAGCGGGCTCGGCGTTCCTGGTTTGTCCGTGTGAGTGATCAGGCTGAATCAGACAATCGGAGAGAGTCAGTCAGAGAGCAGGAGAACTGTGGGTGGAGAAGAACATTAACCTGAACGCTCTCGTTTCACCTCCGCTGTGCTACAGAAACGCCACATAACACTCATCCGCTCACCAAGAGATTTCAGCAAACGGACCACCGAGATCGGAAAACTATAGAAAGGCCACTTAACACTCATCCGCTCACCAACAGACTCCAGCAAACGGACCGCCAAGAGCGGAAAACTATAGAAACGCCACTTAACACTCATTCGCTCACTGACAGACTCCAGGAAACGGACCGCCGAGATCGGAAAACTACAGAAACGCCACTTAACACTCATCCGCTCACCAAGAGATTTCAGCAAACGGACCGCCGAGATCGGAAAACTAAAGAAACGCCACTTAACACTCATCCGCTCACCGACAGACTCCAGCAAACGGACCGCCGAGATCGGAAAACTACAGAAACGCCACTTAACACTCATCCGCTCACCGACAGACTCCAGAAAACGGACCGCCGAGATCGGAAAACTACAGAAACGCCACTTAACACTCATCCGCTCACCGACAGACTCCAGCAAACGGACCGCCGAGATCGGAAAACTACAGAAACGCCACTTAACACTCATCTGGACCGCCGAGATCACTACAGAGACTCACAGCTCAAACGACTCCAGACCGCCGAGATCGGAAAACTACAGAAACGCCACTTAACACTCATCTGCTCACCGAGACTCCAGCAAACGGACCGCCGAGATCGGAAAACTACAGAAACGCCACTTAACACTCATCCGCTCACCGACAGACTCCACCAAACGGATCGCTGAAACACCACAACACATACTTTCTGAGTAGGGTTATGATGGACACTACTGTCCCACAATGCAACAGGAAAGGGAGGAGCTTTTCATGCCTGGGAAAAGGAAAGGGTGGAGTTTTTCATGCCTGGGAAACGGAAAGGGTGGAGCTTTTCATGCCTGGGAAACAGAAAGGGAGGAGTTTCTCGCATCTGGAAAATGGAACAGGAGGAGCTTCTTATGTCCAGGATACGGAAAGGCCTACTTTTCTCACAATGCCAGGAAAGGGAGGAGCTTTTCATGCCTAACCAAAGGAAAGGGTGGAGCTTTTCATGCCTGTCGGAACCTCTATTCCGGTTACGGGAAAATGGAACAGGAGGAGGAGCTTCTTATGTCCCAGGATACAGTTTCTCAGCTCGGAGGAAGCTGATTGTACCGCCATGTTAGGAAAACACTCATTTTAGCCTGGAATGTCGCAGCCACCCAAAAACACAGGATGCCAACATACGTCACTCACTCGTGTTTATATTATGGTTTATTATTTTATATCTAGGAAAAGGACTTCTTCCCGTTATCCCTTCCACAAATCCTTTTTGTGATGCAAAATGGGAATGTGTACTCATGAACTTCCGTCTCATTCCACACCTGAACTGTGATAGTGGAGCTGACGAGGCACACATCAAATATGCATTAAGCAGCTCCGGAACCTGCAGAGAGCAGAGCCCGCTCCCATCAGGACATCATAACGGCCCCACGAGTCTCTCTACAAATCACTATCACTGGGAGCTGCTGAATGACGGAACGTGATGGAACGACCTGTTCGCTACACAGCAGCCAAAGCTGGGAATTAATCACAGCGTCAAATAATTACAGGCAGGCAAACGGAGGGTCAAAGAGAGGCGGGACGGCGTGAAAGCGTCTGTGGCCTTCACTTCTTCAATCAACCGAACTGAAATCCTGAAGCGGAATTTCTAAACGTCTGTTTAACGTGAATTGAATAGCAAGCTGGGCGGAATATTCTGAGGTAAATTAGAAACCCACCTATTCACCGAGCTCCGGAGGAGGAAGAATGAAATGACTTCTGCGTTAGGGAGGAGGAATTCAGGAGCTCAGGCTCATACAAGGGACCACTAGGCCCGGTGTCCTTCTCTCTCGAGCCTTCCAACCCCCTCGCTCGGTGGGAATCTTGGGGGATTTGTCAGGAGATCAATTAGGCGCTCATTAGTCACTACACAGTAACATTCCCTGAGGTTCCTCTCCTGGGTCCAGCAGCGACGGGCAATGACCCTGACCTCCACGCAGGGGGGCCTGTTTGATCAGTGTTTTGTCTCCACCCGTCTTTCATCCTTCAACGCCAACACCAACACAATCAAAACCCAGAGCCATCAGCAGCAAAGCTAAATTAGGAAGAGATTAGGAATGTAAAAGGAATTCCTTATAAAAGATCCAGGACTAATAGTAATTCCAGAGATGTCAATCAATCAGCTCTCAGTAGGAACAATGTTAACCCATCACCCCTTAGTAGCATTGACACTAACCAATCAGATCCCAGTAGCAGTAATGCTAACCAATCAGCTCTCAGTAGCAGTAACGCTAACCTATCAGATCCTAGTAGCAGTAACGCTAACCTATCAGATCCCAGTAGCAGTAATGCTAAACAATCAGATCCCAGTAGCAGTAATGCTAAACAATCAGATCTCAGTAGCAGTAATGCTAACCATTCAGCTCTCAGTAGCAGTAGTGCTAACCAATCAGCTCTCAGTAGCAGTAATGCTAACCATTTAGCTCTCAGTAGCAGTAATGCTAACCATTCAGCTCTCAGTAGCAGTAATGCTAACCATTCAGCTCTCAGTAGCAGTAATGCTAACCAATCAGCTCTCAGTAGCAGTAATGCTAACCAATCAGCTCTCAGTAGCAGTAATTGGTATAGAACCCTATACAACACATTATGCCTGAATCCAAAGAACCATTTAAGCATGCAGACTGGTCTTTGGTTGTTCATGTCTCTACACAGAGTCCAGATTATTGGCCCAGTTCCAGATTATCGGCCCAGTTTCAGATTATTGGCCCAGTTCCAGGTTAAATGGCCGCCTCCTGGCGTTATTGTGGGTCGGTTTTAAATCAGGGGTTTAGCATGCTCACTGAACGCTAGCTGGCTGTCAAACATCAGAGCAGCTCAAGACCTTGATGTTTCTGCTGCTCCAGCTTCATCTAGCGAGACGGACGCATCACTCCTCAAACCAGCGCTGAGCAGATAAACCGCCTCGGGCAAGACATAATAGTACAAGTGCTCTGTTCTTCATCTGGTTTCACCAGGAGACAGTCGGAGAACTGCATCTCTACAGTAGCGGTTCTGTTAGAGAACGTGATCGTGAACAAGTCTCCCATATCACAGTGCTATAGAAGCATTTACTCAGTCAGTAAAATGGTTCTCTGATGTTCTACATAGTAGGTATGTGACTTTGCTCCCCTAGATGTGGTTCTACCCCCCCATTTCCTCCCTATGATCTGGTTCTAGACTGAAGCAAGCTGTTTCCTCCTTTCTGGGGAGCTCATGAACAATTAGATGAGCTGTGCTCTGATTGGCTGATTTACAGAGAGACCCCACCCATGATGATCACACAGAAGCACCATGTGGAAACAGACTAAATAAAATTAAGCTCTGTGTAAATAAGCTCCGCCCTAATGCTATGTAGTTAGCTATGCTAGCTACTTGGAGCTAATGCTAGCAGCTAACGTTCCCTGTACTAACTACTGGCTCCATCTGGACACCAACACACAGTAATCCTCACTATGGAGCTCTCAGTTTAAGATGATCTGCGCCAACCGGCACACACGGATACAATCACACAGCATGGCTGCTACTTACAGGCTGCTGTTGGGGTGGTGGTGCTAATAAAGGTTGGAGCTGCTCCATATTGTCCAAGAGTTTGGAAAGCTGTCCGGAGTGAAATATGCAGTCTGCAGGATCAAAGATCCTGTTAAAGATCCAGCTTGCTTTGTGGAATTTCCGTTCCACCTTAAATGGAGCTGCAGGACGTTCTGGTGCCTGTACAAGCTGCAGTATTTAAGGTGGAACGGAACACTGGATTAGGAAGCTGGTGAATAGTAAGCAACTTCAGCCTGGATTAAAGATGAACATCCACTATGTAACACCGACAGTCGGGTTCTTTGGGAAGGGAATGCAGAGTGCTGACGTTCCCAATCTACAGCCTGGAACGCTGGATTCCTCCACATGGTCCACTATGTTGGTTCTGTAGCTCCGTTGCGGCTGTATGTAAATGCTGGGGATGTAAATATTAATGAGTCTGTTCTGTAACAGTTTGGGATTCCGGAATCGTCCTGTTTCCCATCCTCTTTTGGAAATGCGGGATTTGGATTTGAAGGAGGAACAACAGTGTTCGAGGGTGACGGTATGTCAGTTCTGTGTACTGAACTCCCCAGATTACATCACCACTGTGTACATACAGTTATTCCAAGGCACCTTTAATCTGATACGAGCTACTTGTTGAGCCATGTCTTTTTTTAGAAGCCCATATTCTCAAAACACTGGAATATTCGGATGGAATATTCGTCAGACCACAGTTTTGTCCGAGCAGTGGCCGCATCAGTGCGTCAACGTTAAACCACCATCTTTAACTCTCCTCATTTCTGCAGGATGAGGCTGGCACACTGGCTGCTCCCCGTTTCAGGGGAACATGTCTGGCCCGGGGGGGACCATGGGAGATTACACTGCGGCCCCTCCCGGCTCTCCCCACACCACCCCGACCATGTGCCTGACATCAAAGGACACATAACAGCTCCTAAAATACAAACCGCTGCAAACGGAATACCTGAAAAGGGCATTAAGACATTTCACAGGAATATCAAAGAGGCCAATAAGCACCACGGCCGAGAAAATGGATTCCGCACCGGTCCGTAATTGAATTATGTGGAGAACACTTTTACTGGACCATCTTCCACAAAATCCGGAAAACCACGGTTCATCAGAGAGCACTAAGGCAGACAAGGACGCGATACGGCGGAGCGGTTTCCACGACACTCGGCACATCTCAAATACCAGAGACAGATTTCCCCTCCGATACCTGATTCATAAACATAAGCTGATGCCGAGTACTCATACCGGTACTAACTCTACCCAGCTGAATTAACCTGCAAGTCTTGAACTTAAACTAGTGCCCTTTAAAAATATCCCAAATGTTCCAAAATTCCAGCTGGCTTGCAAAGGAATTTAGAAGTGGATGCTAGGCTCAGCCCTAGATGCTCCGCCCACACGTGGCAAAGCTTTATGTTCTAACTTTATTTCAGCTTCCTTGGTACTCGGCATGTGCAGTGCCATTAAAAAAATTGGATTGAAATTGAATCGGATTGTTTAATTGGCAATTTCAGATCTTTGATTTTGTGTGTGAAAAATGAAAGCCAGTCAACGACAGGCCGAAGTCTGGCACCTTTCAGCACTTAGCATGGCCTAGAAGAAAATTCCACTGACCAATCACAAGCCTGCTGTTAGGGATGATGTACAGCTTAAAAAAGGAGTCACAATATAAACAATATAAACAGTCCCTATGGAAACACAGAGGTACAGGATGGGCGGAGCATCCGTGGCTCAACTAGGACAACAAACTTCACGTTGGTCCGGCGGAAAATCAAACACGAGGTGCGCATATGCAGAACTCTCAATGCAGTCCCACTAGGCTACATAACGCAGTAAATGCATGCACTGTCAATGCGCATGTGCAGTAGTGTGTCCTACTAGGCTACATAACGCAGTAAATGCATGCACTGTCAATGCGCATGTGCAGTAGTGTGTCCTACTAGGCTACATAATGCAGTAAATGCATGCACCATCAATGCACAGGTGCAGTAGTCTGTCCTGCTAGGCTACATAACGCAGTAAATGCATGCAGGCTCAATGCGCATGTGCAGTAGTCTGCCCTACTAGGCTACATAATGCAGTAAATGCATGCACCGTCAATGCACAGTTGCAGTAGTCTGTCCTACTAGGCTACATAATGCAGTAAATGCATGCACCATCAATGCACAGGTGCAGTAGTCTGTCCTACTAGGCTACATAATGCAGTAAATGCATGCACCATCAATGCACAGGTGCAGTAGTCTGTCCTGCTAGGCTGCATAAAGCAGTAAATGCATGCACCATCAATGCACAGGTGCAGTAGTCTGTCCTGCTAGGCTGCATGATGCAGTAAATGCATGCACCATCAATGCACAGGTGCAGTAGTCTGTCCTGCTAGGCTGCATAACGCAGTAAATGCATGCACTATCAATGCACAGGTGCAGTAGTCTGTCCTGCTAGGCTGCATAACGCAGTAAATGCATGCACCATCAATGCACAGGTGCAGTAGTCTGTCCTGCTAGGCTACATAATGCAGTAAATGCATGCACCATCAATGCACAGGTGCAGTAGTCTGTCCTGCTAGGCTGCATAACGCAGTAAATGCATGCACTATCAATGCACAGGTGCAGTAGTCTGTCCTGCTAGGCTGCATAACGCAGTAAATGCATGCACCATCAATGCACAGGTGCAGTAGTCTGTCCTGCTAGGCTGCATAACGCAGTAAATGCATGCACCATCAATGCACAGGTGCAGTAGTCTGTCCTGCTAGGCTGCATAACGCAGTAAATGCATGCACTATCAATGCACAGGTGCAGTAGTCTGTCCTGCTAGGCTGCATAACGCAGTAAATGCATGCACCATCAATGCGCATGTGCAGTAGTCTGTCCTGCTAGGCTGCATAACGCAGTAAATGCATGCACCATCAATGCGCATGTGCAGTAGTCTGTCCTGCTAGGCTGCATAACGCAGTAAATGCATGCACCATCAATGCGCATGTGCAGTAGTCTGTCCTGCTAGGCTGCATAATGCAGTAAATGCATGTACCATCAATGCACAGGTGCAGTAGTCTGTCCTGCTAGGCTGCATAACGCAGTAAATGCATGCACCATCAATGCACAGGTGCAGTAGTCTGTCCTGCTAGGCTGCATAACGCAGTAAATGCATGCACCATCAATGCGCATGTGCAGTAGTCTGTCCTGCTAGGCTACATAACGCAGTAAATGCGTGGAATTTCAAGTAATTACCATAATGTCAGTTCAAACAATCTTAAAACACTGACATAACACTGATATTACTGCAGATGATGCGGAACAGCTCCACCCCTAGCCTCTATGACTGGGTCTGATAGCAGCTTGATCTTATTCCTTATTGGGGCTTTCTACACTACACTACGATGCACAGCCTCGGAGGTCTATTCATCACAACAGCGCTAACATGTCGTCGCCCTGTGCAGCAGGTGTGAGGGAATACGAGCGAGTGAAACTATGCCAGTATGTATGTACGGCGGAGGTGGGGGGGTCAGAGGTGAGGGTATTTTTAGAGTGGCGTGTGGGCTCTGTATGTTCAGACGTGGCAGGGGTGAAACACAATACGCTGTGATATGGACACTGATAGCCCCTCACGTCAGCCACACACATGTCCTATACATACGTTCCATTCGACTGGCCTCGCCGCGCTGCCCTGACCGCGGGCCAAAAGAAACAGGATGCCCTTTCGCTTGCCACAGCCGGAGTGATCAATAATGTAATACGAGAGCAGTTTACGCTAACGTGCTCCACGGAGCCTCTGCAGTAATGATTTCATGGACGTCACAACCAGCCAGCATTTCAATAACCCACACACGGCAGGCCTTGTGCTGAGAGCTACGTGCAGTTGTAGTTGAGTGCCGAGTTAGTGAAATGCTCCTTGGTGAGTTTCAGGGTCACTAAAACGTGTTTGTGCAGTTATGAGTCATTATTAGCATGTTTCAGTAATTTAGCATAAATGCTAATAAAATTAGCATTAGAAAATAAATAATAATAATAAAATTAGCATTAGCTTCTTATAAGTAACTGATTCCTAAGTATCATCTGCTGATCAGATGTTCATCCTACAGGCATTAAGCTAACTCGCTAACACTGTTACCATAGATCCTTCAGCCCCAACAACACCAAGCACTATCTAGAACATTACATCTCCTTTAATATATTACCTCTGTTAGTGCTAGCCAGCACTAAACACTAATAACTATCTAGAATATTACATGTCTATTCATATATTATCTCAGCTGTTAGCTTTAGCTGGTGCTAAACACCAAGAACTATCTAGAACATTACATCTCTGTTATATTATCTTAAGTGTTAGCATTTGCTAGTGCTAAAAACAATCTAGAACATTACATCTCGGTTTTTGTATTTAGTGCTAGCTAGCACTAAACACCAGTAACTATCTAGAACATTACATGTATTTTTATAGCGCTGTGTATTAGCATGTGGCTATCCTAACGCTGACCACTGCAAGATGATTCTGCAGAATCCAGTGAGAGGCTAATGTGTTTAGGGAGCAGGGCTGCTGCTGCACTGGGTCTCTGCACTGAGCTGATCTGGTACAAACCCTGCCGGGCCACCGCTCGCTGTGTGTCAGTCAAAATTAAAAATGAAGCAGCACAAATTAGCATAAGGCCGTCTGGTGTTATACCACAGACAGGACGACAGGACGAGGTGATTCAGCACATTAACACTACAGTCTGAATCCACTCAGTCCAAACACGGAGCTGCACTGGACAGCAACCCTTTCCAAACCAACCGTGACATCACAAAAACCAACTCCTTTACAAACCTTCAGCCTGCCCTAGTTTAGCTCCGCCCACTCACACTAAATTGTTTCAGCCAATCAGAACACAGCTAATTTACACATATACGTTTTTTTTTTGGTTCTGGGTGTTTAGCACTAGTAAATGCTAACAGCTGAGGGAATGTTTTAAAGGAAACATGATGTTCTAGATAGTTCTTGGTGTTTAGGACTAGTTAACGCTAACAGCAGAAGTAGCATTTTAAAGATAGTGTTCTAGATAGTTCTTGGCCTTTGGCACTAACTAACATTAACAGCAAATGTAATATGTTAATAGGGATGTAATGTTCTAGATAGTTCTTGGTGTTTAAGCCAAGCCGATGCTAACAGCTGAGATAAATAGACATGTAATATTCTAGATAGTTATTAGTATTTAGCGCTTGGCTAGCACTAACAGAGGTAATATATTAAAGGAGATGTAATGTTCTAGATAGTTCTTGGTGTTTAGCATCAGCTAAAGCTAACAGCTGAGATAATATATGAATAGACATGTAATATTCTAGATAGTTATTGGTGTTTAGTGCTGTCTAGCACTAACAGAGGTAATATATTAAAGGAGATGTAATGTTCTAGATAGTTCTTGGTGTTTAAGCCTAGCCGATGCTAACAGCTGAGATAATATATGAATAGACATGTAATATTCTAGATAGTCATTAGTGTTTAGTGCTGGCTTGCACTAACAGAGGTAATATATTAAAGGAGATGTAATGTTCTAGATAGTTCTTGGTGTTTAGCACCAGCTAACGCTAACAGCTGAAATAAAATATGAATAGACATGTAATATTCTAGATAGTTATTAGTGTTTCGTGCTGTCTAGCACTAACAGAGGTAATATATTAAAGGAGATGTAATGTTCTAGATAGTTATTGGTGTTTCGTGCTGGCTAGCACTAACAGAGGTAATATATTAAAGTCTATGTAATGTTCTAGATAGTTATTGGTGTTTAGCACCAGCTAAAGCTAACAGCTGAGATAATATATGAATAGACACGTGATATTCTAGATAGTTATCAGTGTTTAGTGTTGTCTAGCACTAACAGAGGTAATATATTAAAGTCTATGTAATGTTCTAGATAGTTCTTGGTGTTTAGCACCAGCTAAAGCTAACAGCTGAGATAATATATGAATAGACATGTAATATTCTAGATAGTTATTGGTGTTTAGTGCTGGCTAGCACTAACGGAGGTAATATATTAAAGGAGATGTAATGTTCTAGATAGTTCTTGGTGTTATTGGTGCTGAAGGATCAATGGTAACAGTGTTAGCGAGTTAGCTTAATGGCTGTAGGATGAACATCTGATCAGCAGATGAAACTTAGGAGTCAGTTACTTATATAAAGCTAATGCTAATTTTATTAGCATTTATGCTAAATTACTGAAACATGCTAATAATGACTCATAACTGCACAAACACGTTTTAGTGGCCCTGAAACTCACCAAGGAGCATTTCACTAACACAGCCTGGCGCTGGCGGTACAAGCAGTCCGCTACAGACATCTCCACCAAACACTCAACAGTGTTTAAGGGATGTGAGCTTATTCCTGAATCCCGCTCTCTGGATGGGGATATGTATAAGAGGGATGTGGTTCCGACGGCTTCACCCAGCACATGCTTAAAAATCCATAACCACAATAAACACCACACGGCTGTAAATACTACCGAGCTGAATATGGATGGTCCCATCCGGCTCCGGTGTGGAAATACCCACACAGATGAAACACCCCGTCACCCGTCAGGAGCAGCTGGTCAACATCTCCAAACCCAAGGTCACGGTAAACAAGGCCAGCACCGGCGCTGCAGAGGGGTCGAAGGTTACCGAGATCTGCTGACAGTCTTAAAGGAAGCTGTGTCTGGAAATGGCCTGCATTAATCCCTGTGCCAGGCTCCCGCTTCTCACTGGCTTCGGAGCAGTCATGAGGAAAAGGGGCCGAATTCCTGCTCCGAACACAAACCATCACAATCACGCACATCTACAGCGCACAGCGCTCCGGCTTCCGGCAGACAAAGCAGAATTCCGAGTGAATGTTCTGTGGGATTGGGAGGTATTTGCACACTCCAGGGTTTTCCCCTTCATTAAACAGGCCGGGCGGCTGGGCGGCCGGACGGGCATTCGGGCGTTCGGGCGTATGTGAGGTATATACTCTAATGTTTTAGCGGAAGGAAAACGGTCAGTGTGATTCCCAGTGTAGTGTTAAGCCTGAATCCGGTTTTACAGTGTTTCAGCTTTGCTGCTGCATAACCGGAAAACCAGAAAGTGATCCCCCTTCTGGATGTTTGCAGAAACAGAGCTCTGGAATGACGGAGGCAGCATGGATAAAGTAATGAGAGAATAATGTTGGTGTATGGATTAAGGAATATGGGGATGAAGGAACAATGTTGGTGTATGGATTAAGGAATATGGGAATGAAGGAACAAAGGAATAAGGGGATGAAGGAACAATGTTGGTGTATAGATTAAGGAATAAGGGGATGAAGGAACAATGTTGGTGTATGGATTAAGGAATATGGGAATGAAGGAACAAAGGAATAAGGGGATGAAGGAACAATGTTGGTGTATGGGTTAAGGAATATGGGAATGAAGGAACAAAGGAACAAGGGGATGAAGAAAAATGTTGGTGTATGGATTAAGGAATATGGGGATGAAGGAACAATATTGGTGTATGGATTAAGGAATATGGGGATGAAGGAACAATGTTGATGATGGATAAAGGAATGAACGGATGAAGGAACCATGTTGGTGTATGGATTAAGGAATATGGGGATGAAGGAACAATGTTGATAAAGATAAAGGAATGAATGGATGAAGGAACCATGTTGGTGTATGGATTAAGGAATATGGGGATGAAGGAACAATGTTGGTGTATGGATTAAGGAATATGGGGGTGAAGGAACAATGTTGAAGATGAATAAAGGAATATGGGGATGAAGGAACAATGCTGATGATGGATAAAGGAATGAATGGATGAAGGAACCATGTTGGTGTATGGATTAAGGAATATGGGGATGAAGGACCAATGTTGGTGTATGGATTAAGGAATATGGGGATGAAGGAACCATGTTGGTGTATGGATTAAGGAATATGGGGATGAAGGACCAATGTTGGTGTATGGATTAAGGAATATGGGGATGAAGGAACAATGCTGATGATGGATAAAGGAATGAACGGATGAAGGAACCATGTTGGTGTATGGATTAAGGAATATGGGGATGAAGGAACAATGTTGATGATGGATAAAGGAATGAACGGATGAAGGAACCATGTTGGTGTATGGATTAAGGAATATGGGGGTGAAGGAACAATGTTGAAGATGAATAAAGGAATATGGGGATGAAGGAACAATGCTGATGATGGATAAAGGAATGAATGGATGAAGGAACCATGTTGGTGTATGGATTAAGGAATATGGGGATGAAGGACCAATGTTGGTGTATGGATTAAGGAATATGGGGATGAAGGACCAATGTTGGTGTATGGATTAAGGAATATGGGGATGAAGGAACAATGCTGATGATGGATAAAGGAATGAATGGATGAAGGACCAATGTTGGTGTATGGATTAAGGAATATGGGAATGAAGGAACAATGTTGATGATGGATAAAGGAATGAATGGATGAAGGAACCATGTTGGTGTATGGATTAAGGAATATGGGGATGAAGGACCAATGTTGGTGTATGGATTAAGGAATATGGGGATGAAGGAACAATGTTGGTGTATGGATTAAGGAATATGGGGATGAAGGACCAATGTTGGTGTATGGATTAAGGAATATGGGGATGAAGGAACAATGCTGATGATGGATAAAGGAATGAACGGATGAAGGAACCATGTTGGTGTATGGATTAAGGAATATGGGGATGAAGGAACAATGTTGATGATGGATAAAGGAATGAACGGATGAAGGAACCATGTTGGTGTATGGATTAAGGAATATGGGGGTGAAGGAACAATGTTGAAGATGAATAAAGGAATATGGGGATGAAGGAACAATGCTGATGATGGATAAAGGAATGAATGGATGAAGGAACCATGTTGGTGTATGGATTAAGGAATATGGGGATGAAGGACCAATGTTGGTGTATGCATTAAGGAATATGGGGGTGAAGGAACAATGTTGGGTGTATGGATTAAGAATATGGGGAATGAAGGAACAAGGAATAAGGGATGAAGGAACATGTTGGTGTTATAGATTAAGGAATAAGGGGATGAAGGAAACAATGTTGGTGTATGGATTAAGAATATGGGAATGAAACAAAGGAATAAGGGGATGGCAGGAACAATGTTGGTGTATGCGGTTAAGGAATATGGGAATGAAGGAACAAAGGAACAAGGGGATGAAGAAAAAATGTTGGTGTATGGATTAAGGAATATGGGGATGAAGGACACATTGGTGTATGGATTAAGGAATATGGGGATGAAGGAACAATGTTGATGATGGATAAAGGAATGAAACGGATGAAGGAACCATGTTGGTGTATTGGATTAAGGAATATGGGGATGAAGGAAACAATGTTGATAAAGAATAAAGGAATGAATGGATGAGGAACTACATGTTGGTGTATGGATTAAGGAATATGGGGATGAAGGAACAATGTTGGTGTATGGATATATGGGGGTGAAGGAACAATGTTGCAGATGAATAAAAGAATATGGGGATGAAGGAACCATGCTGATGATGGATAAAGGAATGAATGGATGAAGGAAAACCATGTTGTGTATGGATTAAGGAATATGGGGATGAAGGACCAATGTTGGTGTATGGATAAGGAATATGGGGATGAAGGAACCTATGTTGGTGTATGGATTAAGGAATATGGCGGCTGAAGGACCAATGTTGGTGTATGGATTAAGGAATATGGGTATGAAGGAACAATGCTGATGAGGATAAAAGGAATGAAACGGATGAAGGACCATGTTGGTGTATGGATTAAAGGAATATGGGGATGAAAGGAAACAATAGTTGATGATGGATAAAGGAATGAAGGATGAAGGAACCATGCTTGGTGTATGGATTAAGGAATATGGGGGTGGAAGGAACAATGTTGAAGATTGAATAAAGGAAATATGGGAGATGAAGGAACAATTGCCTATGATGATGGATAAAGGAATGAATGGATGAAGGAACCATGTTGGTGTATGGATTAGGGGATATGCGGGATGAAGGACCATGTTGGTGTATGGATTAAGGAATATGGGGATGAAGGACCATGTTGGTGTAGTGGATTAAGGAATATGGGGATGAAGGAACAATGCCTGATGATGGATAAAGGGAATGAAATGGAACCAATGTTGGTGTAATGATTGGAATGAAGGAACAATGTGATGATGGATAAAGGAATGAATGGATGGAAACATGTTGGTGTATGTTTTAAGGAATATGGGGATGAAGGACCATTGTTGGTGTATGGATTATGGGGATGAAGGAACCATGTTGGTGTATGTTAAAGGAATATGGGGATGAAGGACCAATGGATGTAAAGGAATATGGGGATGAGGAACAATGCTGATGCATGGAATAAAGTGATGGGAACCATGTTGTGTAATGGATTAAGGAATATGGGGAATGTTGATGATGGAACAAATGAACGGATGAAGGAAACCATGTTGGTGTATGGATTAGGAATGGGGAGTGAAGGACGTTGAAGATGAAAGGATATGGGGATGGAAGGAACAATGCTGATGATGGAATAAGGAATGAATGGCTGACGGAAAACCTTTTGGTGTAAATGGATTAAGGAATAATGAAGGAGATCTGTTTGGTGTAGGATTAAGGAATACAATGTTGCTGTATGGATTAAGGAATATGGGGGATGAAGGGAACAATGCTGATGATGGATAAAGGAATGAATGGATGAAGGACCAATGTTGGTGTATGGATTAAGGAATATGGGAATGAAGGAACAATGTTGATGATGGATAAAGGAATGAACGGACGAAGGAACCATGTTTCCTACGGATTAAGGAAAAACATCTAGTGGAAACATGTGCTTTATTGGTTCTTCTCTGCATTACAGCCCATGATTATCTCTGCAGCAGAACGCGGCGTTCCTCAGGGTTCTGTTCTGGGAACAATCTCATTCCATCACATCACACAATTACACACACACCAACACAAATACAGCCGCTTCCCCTGATTAGCGGTTGGGCCAACACCGGCAGCTGGCTAATTGGCTAACAGGCGGGTAAGATGAGAGCTTGAGAGAGACAGCTTTATTGAGTACAGCCACTTATCTCCTCCCTTCCCTAAAACACCATCCCCACACATACACACAGAGCACCACTCTCTAAACACGTTCCTCGGCTCAGTATTGTTCTAGACGGTTCCCAAGAATGCGCTTTTATGGCCTGCTGGCGCTCGCTGCTTATCACCAAGTGAAAAGGGGTCAACAGGACAGCGGCCTCCCCGCCAGTTCCAAACGCCGATAAGGAGCCGCGATAGCGTGATGTAATTGAGGTCAGAATGAGCTGGGATAGGATCAATCCCGCACTTCCTCCTCGGAAGAGTCCACAGATAAGAGTCCAGCCCGCTGTCCAAGCAGACCGCCGAGGGTTTGTTTGCACAGTCGGGTCATTCTGAAGGTGAATCGTCTCACATGAACTGGAGATCTTAACTGAGGTTCACCCTCCAGCAGATAGAACCGGACTGACGGTACATGCAGAACCTTCTTCAGTACGGGCTGAGGGGGAATTCCAGGGATCGTCCACAGCGTCTCACCGCGCTAGGCGCTACGGCGTAAACAAAGTGATTGCTTTATGACACTTTGAGATTACCATCATCCACACTCCATATAATCTCCCGGAGGACACGTGTAGCTCCACTGCTGGTGTGGATGAGTGGAGATGTAGACCTTGCTCTAAAATGGTTCTCCAGAGAACCCTACCTGGGCAGAACGGTCCACAGCGGTGCTGAATGGAACCAGACGTCTATGAGCAGCCTGATGACTGAGTCAGTAAAGTCTAGGTACGTACTAAACCATGGTGGAGGGATACATAAAGGGTGTTCTACGGCAAGCTAGTCCCTTTCCCAGATCTTCCCCATCATCAACGTTCCGTATAAACAGAGGACACGTGTAGGTTCACTGGGGGTTCAGTCCGTCAATAAAGCGCCCCTATGTGTGGTGTAGACATCACGGTGAACCCTGGCAGCCAGGAAGATGGCTGCATGGGCGACCAGAGAGACCCAGATTGGGAGTATGGCCATGTCTCGGCGCTAGCCAGCGAAATCTCCCATTCCACCTTAAATGGTGCAGCAGTTACGTTATGCTAACTGGGCTTGCTGCACCGTTTAAGGTGGGACGGAGAAATCGGATCATGAAGCTGGAGATTAAAGAGCTCAGCTCAGCTTCACATCACTGAAGGATTCTGGGTGGAGAGAATAAATAACGGTCCTCCGCCTCTTTGAAGTCACATGAGGCCCTAAGTGTGTTGTAGCAGTAAGGAGCTGAACTCCACCCTCCTCTGTGGTCACTGAAGACCAGCAGGGTCGCCTACAGAGCACCGCCTACAGAGCACCGCTAGCACTCGTGTCGTGTAGGTTCTGTCTGGGCTCTTGTTCACTGGGGGACTCACTACGTAAACGCCCTGACGACACCGGATGACGAAGGTCGTCCCATTTCATGGGGGCGGGGATTTCAACCACTGTACCTCAGCTCAGGGGAGGGTTACACTCGAAGGGGTAGGAGTACAGATAAGAAACGGGATTGGGCCAACACTTATACCTGCTCAGGTGTTTTAGTGATGAGTAAACCTGAACACAGTAAACCTGGATACAGTAAACCTGAACACAGTAAACCTAAACACAGTAACCTGAACACAGTAAACCTGGACAAAGTAAACCTGGACACAGTAAACCTGGACACAGTAAACCTGGACACAGTAAACCTGAACACAGTAAACCTAGACACAGTAAACCTGGACACAGTAAACCTAGACACAGTAAACCTGAACACAGTAAACCTGGACAAAGTAAACCTGGACACAGTTAACCTGAACACAGTAAACCTTAACCCAGTAAACCTGGACACAGTAAACCTGAACACAGTAAACCTGAACACAGTAAACCTGGACAAAGTAAACCTGAACACAGTAACCTGAACACAGTAAACCTGGACAAAGTAAACCTGAACACAGTAAACCTGGACACAGTAAACCTGAACACAGTAAACCTGGACAAAGTAAACCTGAACACAGTAACCTGAACACAGTACACCTGGACACAGTACACCTGGACACAGTAAACCTGAACACAGTAAACCTGAACACAGTAAACCTGAACACAGTAAACACTAGCCTGTGCTTTAGCTTGCGTACGGTTGGGGCAGCCGGTCTGCAGGACGTGAGGGTTGGTTCGGGTATCTGCTGCTACTGATCGTGAAAGAGCTCGCCCCTCATCACCGTAGGAACCGGATTAGCGAAGGGATGCGGCGGGAGTGCCGGAGGGGGGCGGCCGTTATTGCTCCTCATTAAGAGAACGCACATCAGAGTCAATTCATCGAACACAGCAATTAGCCAACATCAACAGGCGAGCGGCGCGGCCTCGCACCAGGCTGCTCTTTCATCTGCGGCTGAACGGCGAGCAGCAGGCAGATACGGTGAGCCGGCGTCAGTCCCGGCCCTCTCCGAGCTGCTGCCGACAGAGGAGCACTATTTTTTGAGGATGTCTAATTATCGAGGCAACAGATCCACTGAACACGCTCCATAACAACAAGAGGACCCGCCCACAGAGGAGACGCAGCGTGGGCTTAGTGTACACATAAATAGACCTCGCTCACTCCATCTCTCTCTCTCTCCTTCTCTCTCTCTCTCTCTCCTTCTCTCTCTCTACCACTCTCTCTCTCTCTCTCCATCACTCTCTCTCTCTCTCTCTCTCTCTCTCTCCCCATCTCTCTCTCTACCACTCTCTCTCCTTCTCTCTCCATCTCTCTCTCTACCACTCTCTCTCTCTCTCTCCATCTCTCTCTCTCTCTCTCCATCTCTCTCTCTACCACTCTCTCTCTCTCTCTCCATCACTCTCTCTCTCTCTCCATCTCTCTCTCTACCACTCTCTCTCTCTCTCTCCATCACTCTCTCTCTCCATCTCTCTCCTTCTCTCTCCATCTCTCTCTCTACCACTCTCTCTCTATCACTCTCTCACGCTCTCTCTCCATCACTCTCTCTCTACCACTCTCTCTCCCTCTCTCCATCACTCTCGCTCCCTACCACTCTCTCTCTCTCTCTATCACACTCTCCTCTCTCTACCACACTATCACTCTCCTCTCTCTCTCCATCACTCTTTCTCCATCACACTCTCTACCTCTCTCCATCACTCTCTCTCTCTATCACACTCTCTCCATCACTCTCTCTCTCTCTACCACTCTCTCTATCACACTCTCTACCACACACTCTCTCTCTCTCTCCCCATCACTCTCTCTCTATCATACTCTCTACCACTCCCTCTCTCTCCATCACTCTCTCTACCACTCCCTCTCTCTCTCTATCTCTCGCTCTCCATCACTCTCTCTCTATCACACTCTCTCCCTACCACTCTCTCTCTCTACCACACACTCTCTCTCTCTCTCTACCACACTATCACTCTCCTCTCTCTCTACCACTCTCTCCATCACTATCTCTCTATAACACTATCTCTCTCTTCCCTCCTTCCATATTCCACTCTCTCCCCTCTTGCCTTCCCTCTCACTCCTTCCTTCTCTTTCTTTCTCTCGTCTCTCTCTCCCTTTCCATTTCTCTCTCCATCCCTTTCTCGCTCTCCCTCCCCATCACCTTTCTCCCTCCATCCCTCTTGATCTCCCTCCCTCTTTCCTTTCTCACCCCATCCCTCTCTCGCTCTCCCTCCCTCTCTCGCTCTCCCACCCCATCACCTTTCTCCCTCCATCCCTCTCGCTCTCCCTCCCTCTTTCCTTTCTCACTCCATCCCTCTCTTGCTCTCCCTCCCCATCACCTTTTTCCCTCCATCCCTTTCTCGCTCTCCCTCCCGCTTTCCTTTCTCCCTCCCTCCCTTATTCTCCCTCTGCCTCTCTCACTTTCTCATTCTCCCTTATTCTTTCTCCTTCTCTCACTCTTCCATCTCTTCTTAGAGAGTAAACACTAAAACAAGTCAGAGCCACATCACTGCACATTCCCTCACCGACTCTCCTAAAGCAGCTCTCCCAGCCGAGCGGTGCGTATTCAGGAGAGAGCCCTGACGGCGGCGCCTGATTGGCCATTTAGAAACGAGTCCCATTTCTATCACTGCTGAGAGAAATGACTCTGCAGCGGCCCCGAGAGACGGCCCACCTCTGCCTCCCCTCCTGGCATCCCTCGACCGCTTTCTCCTCAGATTATATTTAGTCAGAGCGGGCGGGAGGTGGAGGGGGAGAGAGGGAGGTAGTGGGAGGGAGAGGGAGGGAGGTGGCAGGATGGAGAAGGGGTTGAAGGAAGGAAAAAGGGAGTGGCTGGGAGGGAGAGGGAGGTAGTAGGAGGAAGAGGGAGGTGGCAGGAGGGAAAAGGGGTTGAAGGAAGGAAGAAGGGAGTGGCTGGGATGGAGAGGGAGGGAGATGGAGGTGGCAGGAGGGAAAAGGGGTTGAAGGAAGGAAGAAGGGAGTGGCTGGGATGGAGAAGGAGGCAGCCTCTGCCTCTGACACTTCTGCCTCCACTCCTGGCATCTCTCAATGTTTTCTCCTCTGATTATATTTAGAGCAAGAAGTGGCATGAGGAATAGGGAGTTAACAGGAGGCAACAGGAGGGAGGGAGAGGGAGGTGGCTGGAGAGAGAGGGAGGTGCCTGAGGGAGAAGGGAGGTGGTAGGAGGGAGACCCCTGACTAGACTGTGGGGTTTATAGGGTGTTCCTTGCTACGAACCCACATCTTCATGTTCCGTTCCGTTAGCTGGTTTATGTGTTGCCCAGCTAAAGCTAAGGTAAGCTAGCCTTATCAAGTTAGCTCTATCTAAGCTAGCTCGCCTAGTCTGACCGACAAAGTGAAACATGAAGACGTGGCTTCATAGTAAGAAACTCTACAAACCCCACAGACTATATCGAGTATCTGCTAAGAGCCAGACTGGCTTTGAAAGTGGGCGCTAACATTAGCTAGGTTAGCTAGCCTGCTAACATTAGAACCCACTGGCACCAAACTGTGTTGTCCTTCATTGGTGTGAGAACCATAACTCACCTTATCATCGGCAAACATCTCTTCTCAGCACAGAGAAAGATCTAGAACGATAACTGAGCAGTGTTTCCTCTCTCAGCACAGAGAAAGATCTAGAACGATAACTGAGTAGTGTTTCCTTTCTCAGCAGAGAAAGACCTAGAACGATAACTGGGTAGTGTTTTCTCTCTCAGCACAGAGAAAGATCTAGAACAATAACTGAGTAGTGTTCCTCGTCTCAGCACAGAGAAAGATCTAGAACGATAACTGAGCAGTGTTTCCTCTCTCAGCACAGAGAAAGATCTAGAACGATAACTGGGTAGTGTTTTCTCTCTCAGCACAGAGAAAGATCTAGAACAATAACTGAGTAGTGTTCCTCGTCTCAGCACAGAGAAAGATCTAGAACGATAACTGAGTAGTGTTTCCTCTCTCAGCACAGAGAAAGATCTAGAACGATAACTGAGTAGTGTTCCTCTTCTCAGCACAGAGAAAGATCTAGAACGATAACTGAGTAGTGTTTTCTCTCTCAGCACAGAGAAAGATCTAGAACTATAACTGAGTAGTGTTTCCTCTCTCAGCACAGAGAAAGATCTAGAACGATAACTGAGTAGTGTTCCTCTCTCAGCACAGAGAAAGATCTAGAACGATAGCCGAGTAGTGTTTCCTCTCTCAGCACAGAGAAAGATCTAGAACGATAGCCGAGTAGTGTTTCCTCTCTCAGCACAGAGAAAGATCTAGAACGATAGCTGAGTAGTGTTTCCTCTCTCAGCACAGAGAAAGATCTAGAACGATAGCCGAGTAGTGTTTCCTCTCTCAGCACAGAGAAAGATCTAGAACGATAACTGAGCAGTGTTTCCTCTCTCAGCACAGAGAAAGATCTAGAACGATAACTGAGCAGTGTTTCCTTTCTCAGCACAGAGAAAGATCTAGAACGATAGCTGAGTAGTGTTTCCTCTCTCAGCACAGAGAAAGATTTAGAACGATAACTGAGCAGTGTTTCCTCTTCTCAGCACAGAGAAAGATCTAGAACGATAACTGAGTAGTGTGTTCTCGTCTCTGCACAGAGAAAGATCTAGAACGATAACTGAGCAGTGTTTCCTCTTCTCAGCACAGAGAAAGATCTAGAACAATAACTGAGTAGTGTTTCCTCTCTCAGCACAGAGAAAGATCTAGAACGATAACTGAGTAGTGTGTTCTCGTCTCTGCACAGAGAAAGATCTAGAATGATAACTGAGCAGTGTTTCCTCTTCTCAGCACAGAGAAAGATCTAGAACGATAACTGAGCAGTGTTTCCTCCTCTCAGCACAGAGAAAGATCTAGAACGATAACTGAGCAGTGTTTCCTCCTCTCAGCACAGAGAAAGATCTAGAACGATAACTGAGCAGTGTTTCCTCCTCTCAGCACAGAGAAAGATCTAGAACGATAACTGAGCAGTGTTTCCTCCTCTCAGCACAGAGAAAGATCTAGAACGATAACTGAGTAGTTTCCTCTCTCAGCACAGAGAAAGATCTAGAACGATAACTGAGTAGTGTTTCCTTTCTCAGCACAGAGAAAGATCTAGAACGATAACTGAGTAGTGTTTCCTTTCTCAGCACAGAGAAAGATCTAGAACGATAACTGAGTAGTGTTTCCTCTCTCAGCACAGAGAAAGATCTAGAACGATAACTGAGTAGTGTTTCCTCTTCTCAGCACAGAGAAAGATCTAGAACGATAACTGAGTAGTGTTTCCTCTCTCAGCACAGAGAAAGATCTAGAACGATAACTGAGTAGTGTTCCTCTTCTCAGCACAGAGAAAGATCTAGAACGATAACCGAGTAGTGTTTCCTCTTCTCTGCACAGAGAAAGATGTAGAACAATAACCGAGCAGTGTTTCCTCTCTCAGCACAGAGAAAGATCTAGAACGATAACTGAGTAGTGTTTCCTCTCTCAGCACAGAGAAAGATCTAGAACGATAGCTGAGTAGTGTTTCCTCACTCAGCACAGAGAAAGATCTAGAACAATCTAGAACCATAACTGACTAGTTTTCTGGACTTGATTTGAACAACAGTGAACACAGAACGGCCGCATGGTTTACAGACGAGCCTCAGCCGCTCAGTAGAGGTCTGAACCTGGAGGTGTTAATGAGCGGCCTGGAGTGAAAGTACTGAACCCTGGTTAACCCGCAGTGGAGCTGAACAAACCAGGAAGTGACTGAGAAAAGCTCTACAGGTTCTGTGACTGTTGCGGTGTTCCCGTGGCCAACCTGCACTGAAGCGTGAGTGAGCGCGGTATAGGGTTTTCCAGATTAGATTTACTGAAGGAATAAAAATGGGAAAAGGAAACGATCCCAATCCCAAATTCAAACGAGCACCTATCCAACGAACGGATATCCGAATACCCGGTACTCGGGTTCAGCCCTGATAAACACGTATGTGGACATCAGTAAAACAGGACATGACCCTTTAACCCCGGCACATTCCCGGCGAGCTGCGTTTGCCGTACCGAACGCGGTGTCAAAGCGAATCCTGAATCGATACACCCCTAACTCTCCTCCATTAGAAACTAGGCGGGGTCTTTGCTGGGCCTGGCTCATTAGTGTTATCACCACGCAGCAGAGTTCCCATGCTGTTCCTGTTCCCGCCTGATGGAATGATTCCTGGCTGTGAGCATGGAAACTGGACCCAGCCTCTCCTGTGGAAGGAGATAAAGGACAGCCGCTCCAGCTGAGAGAGAGTCCTGGTCATGGAAAGGTACTGGCGTACGGTGGGAGAGCGAGAGAGTGAACGAGATCGTATGACGGGAGGAGAAGAATAAATATGATCCTCGTTTTATCTGAGCACGTTCACAATGTCGCCGCTCGCATTCGAGACAGAGCTCTAGCTCTATCCACTTCTGATATGATTACGCAGAAGGGAAACTCCACCAGATGTGTCAAAATTCCTGCATCGGTAAACAGCTACCATGTAAACAAAGCCCTTTCGGAGTGGCTCAGTTGGGAAAACTAGGCCTTGTTCAGACTGCGAGGCTAAATCTGCTGTTTCGGCTAATCCGGATTGAATCCAGATTCATTTTTGATGGTGTAAACAGCAAAAAACACGACATGGAATCTGAATTTTTGCCAGTCAGATTTGTGCAGACAGATGCATCTTAGTTCGGATGCTCAAATCGGATTTCAGTGTCAGTTACAAACAACAACAACAGTGTCAAACCCAGATCTGTCTGTTGTGAATCTAGCATGACCTAGCACTGATATGCTAACAGTATTATCAAGGTAACCAGACGTCTGGAGCTGGTTATGAATACGCTCCCTGATGTCTGATACATAGTTGCACTATAGTTCCAAGCCTGAAGTCCATTAAAGGTGGAGGGATACATGCAGCGTGCTGTGACGTAAAATAGTCCCTGAGGAAAACCTATTATGACTTTCACAGTAAACAAAATCTCAGCCTTTGGGATACAGACATGGTAAACCCTGGTTCACATCACCATCACCACCGTCTACCATCAAACCCCCCCTATATCAACGCACCGCAGCTTCTGTAAAGCTTCCCCTGAAGCTGTCACACAAAGACAAGCAGCCTGAAGAAGACACTGCCTGTTCCTTTCACCTTGCACCTCCTTCATCGGCTCACTCCTCCTTCTGCTGCCTGCTGCAGCCTGCAGGGCCAGCATGTTCAGAGGAGAAGATCTACAGAGCCTCAGCTGAGAGGGGAGGGCGGCAGGTGCATCATCAAGAACCATCTCAGCCTCTGAATTCCCATCCAAGCCCATTCCATCCAAGCCCAGCGCTCCAATGCAGCCCCCCGGGGCTATTAGCAGACATCAGTGGTCGTGCACCAAGCCCAGAAGGGAGGCAGGAGCCAAAGCAGGGTGTAACCAAGCCTCGTAGGACTAGCCAGCCCAAAAAAGTGACAGCCGTACAGCGTGAAGTTGCCTCTGGCAGCCCGAGGCGCCGGAACGGAACCGGTGCGCCATTTAAGGTGGACCGGGGAGTTCGAACGAGAGGCAGGCGGATGTGGAGCTGCGTCCAGCCCCGTGAGCCAAGACCTACCTTCCCTTTATCCTTCACCTTCTAATCCTCCGGTTCGGCTCGTCTCTCGCTCGTTCCGCACGTTTCTCCGCCCTTCATCGGTGCCTAGTATTCTGATATCCTCTCCATCGAGTCCAACAGCTCCCGAAGGTCTGGTGGTACCGAAATCAGTCCCAGAGCAGCCTGGAAGAACTCTAACACGCATCGAAGACGCCACCGCCGCAGCAGCAGCAGACACCTCTGCCTTCCCCAACTGTAACGCTATGAATTATTCATAAGGGTGGGCGGGGCCAACTTGTTGGTGAAGGAGGAGGCTGGAGGGGGAGGTGCAAGGTCGGTGTGTCAATCACAGGTTCCCATACTGGCCTTCAGTGGTGATGGAATTACAGTAGAGTGGTGTTTTGGGGGGAGGGCCGGGGGTCCACCTGTTACCTGGCAGCATCTTTCATTACAGTGCAGTCTATCAGCTTCATATCAGCATTGTTTATTTAAACCTCAAAAAAAAAAAAAAAAAAACCCCAAAAATCAATCAATCAATCAATCTTTATTTGAACTCTAAGTACACTCAGGGACATGCTCATTTACAGTGTTTGTATAAATATAACATATATACATAAACATATACAGTATGTATACACACACACACACATATATATATATATATATATATACACATTTAGACCAGATGATGAGTGTAAAAGGCAGAACCGCAAGGCATTAGAGGAATACTGTAGCTTTTAATGTCAGCCAAGCGGTACATAATGGTGTCACCAGTATATAAATGTACTTTAATACAGTATAGATATTAAATAATATCGGCCCGAGGACTGAACCTTGTGGAACCCCATACATTACTGGTGGTAGCTCTGATTCAAAGTGGTTGGTGTAGCTCAGCGGATAACACCACTATCTGTCAGGGAGCCATCACAGTCTCCCATGTGGGAGACTGGTTGAATCCTGGTCTTGGTGACTATGCTGTGCTACACTGGCCTACCTGTAACATGATTAACCTCATAAGGATAAGAGTGTCAGCTAAATGCCATTAATGTAAATGTCAAATCAACATAAAGTCAGTGTCGCCACCTACACATGTGGTCTACTCCACTGAGTGCATTTATACTTGTGCTGATGTGTCTGCAATTACACCAGCTGAACACTAGTGGGCGATGAAGTTTCTATGGCCCTGTGTTGATTTTCCACAAATGATGGCACCTGGAACTGACCAGATCCTTTTGGAGTAGGGTGGCCACTTTCATAACACCAAAAAGGAGGACATCATAAAGAGGAGGGGAGGTCGGCCACGATACTAGAACAGCATTAAAATCATATCCTACCCATATAACACATACGTGATGCTTCACTCACCTAACTGGGTGGAATGGATGACATTCATGAGTCAGATGGGAGCATTTAGAGGCCTGACCTGCAGTTAGCTGGTAGGCGAGTCACGATGTCACATGACCTTGTTAAACCAATGAAATGCAAGGTACGTCTTTTGACGTGGACCTGAGCCAGTGGTACACAGAGTACTGTGGGTGAGTGAACATTTTAAATAGTTCATCCCAAAAAGAGAACTAATAGGCATCTGTCCAGGATCTGCGTCGGACGGAGGACTGGGAGCTGAGAAACCGTACTGTCCAGCCTACGACCGGACGCATGGCCGCCACAGTTTGGAGCCAACAGCTGTTGAAAAGTTCCTGTTACTGTTTTCCGTGTGCGAGTCTGTGGTTCACCGAGCTAAATTTAAAAACAGCGGCGAAGGCAGAATGATGATGCTACTGAACCGACCAATCACAGCTCGGCAAAAATTTATATCTTGGTAAATAAAATGCTCTTATTTAGCTGGTATCTCTTAAATGTTTAGTTTAAAGATTGTTTTGATCTCATTTTAAGATCATTACTTTTATGTGGTTGGTGTAGCTCAGCAGATAACACCACTACCCACCAAGGAATCAACACCATATGTGGGAGACTGGGGTTCGAATCCCGGTATGGATGACTACACTGTGCTACACCAATAAGAGTCCTTGGGCAAGACTCCTAACACCACATTGGCCTACCTGTAATGTGATTGACCTTGTAAGTTGCTCTGGATAAGAGCGTCAGCTAAATGCCGTAAATGTAAATGTAAATGTGTAGGTGATTCTCACCTGTGATTTTAGTGAGCCAAATTTTCTCCCAGCTTCAGACACTCCCTCTCAGACTGTCCCTCTCAGACTGTCCCTCTCAGGGTGTCCCTCTCCCTCTCAGGGTTATCTGAGGTGAGATGGCGAAACACCGACCAAACGATTTGCCTCGAGATGAACGGCTGTCCGTATACGGTAATGGGACTGATTTACATTTGGGATCGGGAAACTCCAGGACACACATAAGGTTCCAGCCTACAGTCTTCCATATATAACACGATCAGGGATGAACACTGCTGGGGGTGTTTTCCCACTGGTCGTTTCCCCATTAGCTTTCACCAACCAGTTAAAATTGCTTCCCAGATCTACTCCTGTCCGGTCCCTTGCTCGGCCTAAGTCTTCTTACAGCATCTCCGTCCGACCCTTACCAGCTTCTGGCATGATGTCCGTGCTGGGAATACCGAGCTGGCTTCTGCTTATAGCTGTTGAAGATCCATGGTTGTTGGTGTGTGACATGTAAAGCATTACGGAGTTCAGGTGAAAGGTCACAGCAAGCTTAGAATAATCTCAAAATGAGAAACTGAAAGATATAGCAGGATCATTTTACTTACCAAGGTCTCGTTTTTGCAGGGCGGGCAGCGTCGCCACGAGACATGGCTAGCATTCTGGCTACGGTGTAGGCTATGCGGTACCCACGCTGTGCTTACACAGTGTAGTTTCAGTGCAGAAGCTGCATTAACCTGGTCTCCACTTCGTCCCAGGGGATCCGATAGGTAGTTTCTGAGCCAGCTGTGGTTAGAAGGGACACTGTGTGGGTGTTTCAGAGGTGGGAGATGATCAGTCGTCTCCAAAACATCAGTAAAATCCTCACACATCAATCATTCTCTGTACAGATGGCAGTGAAAGGATCATGTGAGGTGAGTCTAGCAGCAGAGGCCATGCCGAGCTGTTCTCTGAACCCAGACTGGTAGCCAGACAAGGCCGTGTTCACACAGAGGAACGTCTGAAGTGTGCAGGCATCGGCCTGACGGATGGTGCACCAGCCAGGAGGTACGTGCCCCGCTCTCCCGGCCGCCCTAGAGGACCAGGAGTGAGCGACATCAGCTGTCTGAGAAGATCCACTGTTGACTTAGTGAAGATTATGAGCTCCATTACTCATTACTCAGTCCATCTGCTCCTCCAGTCCCACTTGTGATATCAGCTATTAGCCCCTTGCTCATTAAGTGAGGGTTCGGTTTTATCGCCCGCCGGGCGTCCAGGGATCGGAAATGAAATCCGCTGGTTGTTGTGGAGGAAAGTCGGGGTAATCGTTTAATCATGGCTGGACGTGGCGGCTCTCCGCTGACAGGGGGCAGTTCTCCGTTTCTAGCTGTACGTTGTTCTGCTGATATGCTGATTCTGCTGTAGCTAATACTATGGTGCCGTAAAGCGTCATGGAGTTCTCTGGAAGTTCTTGTACACGCTTCAATTACATAGCATTATAGCAGGCATTCCAGGCCCAGCGTGGGAATGCCAGGGACACTGTTCCCCCTACTACAGGTCACCGTGAGAATGATTCGGAAGCTGCTACTTTAAGATACAAAGCCTCTTAACATGCAGCACTTCCGAGCACAGAATTCCATACTAGGATTTTACCGTGAGGCACTGAAGTGTAGCCAGGGGTTAGCCAGGCCACATCAATGAGACTCCTCCATCAAAACTTGGTCCAGATTTGGTGGATACCTTCCCTGGGGTTGTACTGGTTGTTCCAGATAGTTCCACAGATTTCCAAAGGGGTTCAAATCTGGGGTTTTTGCGGGGCAGTCCAGATGTGTGAATGCTCCTGAATTATGCCAGTCAGTCACATCTGCAGCCCTGTGAATGTGAGAACTGTGATCTTGGAATACCGGGATAGGAATGTTGTGTTCCTCGGTAAGATGATGAGCTATAGGGGGAAGCCTGGTTGTTCCAGCAGCTCAGTGTAGACACTGTGGTCCACATCTACAGTCACCTCAACCAAAGAACCCATTTCCATATATCTAGAACCCCCCACCCTAGAACACCACAGAGGAGGCTCCTATTTATCTGGGGAGCTCACCTTCTTTATAACACTCTAGGAGCAATTATTAACAGTGCCACGGAATAACAGGAACCATAATAATGCCCACCCTTCCTGGCCCATCGTTGAGGCTGAAATGCCTTCATGTAGTGCCAAAAAACATTTCTAGCGAAAGGCCCTGCGATGTGTGAACGAGCGAGATAAATTCAGCCCAGCGTGAGGAAACAAACGAAGGGCTGAAAAACGGGAGGGAGAGAAATACGGCCGGCCGGGCCGGTGATGATTAACAGCATTCCGGGAGCGGAACCTGCGCAGGTATGCTGCGTTTGAACAGCTCTTATTCAGCGCCCTGCTCAGCGTGCGAGCTCCGGAGAAGATGAAGTGCGGATTGGGATTTTAAGGTGTGTTTGGGAGTGCAGGGGTTAAGCTCGAACACAGCCCAGCAAGGTCGCTGTGAGCTCAGCCAAGACAGGCCAGCAGGGAGCAGCAGCCTGTCCACAAATCCTCTCCTTAATCCAGTCAAAGTAAACTCACTTGTCGCCGGGTCAGACCAGGTTCCAGCTGCCCTTCGGTCCACAGCAGCCACCGCAACTCTGCCCAGTAACGAATCCTGAGCTACTGACCTATTACCACTGCATGGAATCCTCTGGAATCGTCCAAACTGGCTGCTATAGGGCAGACTGCCAGGCCCAATCCGAAGTGCCAGCCGAGATTGACTCTTGATAGTCTGAACAAAATGTCCAATGTCTGAAAAAAAACCCCCCATTTTTTAAGGGGTGTGAGTGACAGGATCCATAGATTGGGAAGAGGTGCTACAGTGCAGGGAGTGTCTCGTTCCATGTGTGGAAAATGGCTCCAGAGCAGATGTTAATGATTGGCTAAAAGGAGGGACTGCATGTGGGCGTGGCCAAAGATCATAGTGTGAAGGAAGTAGCTGAATCTGCAGGTGTATGGATGCGTACGGTCATACGGGTCTACCAGCAGTGGATACAATTCCAGTCTACAGGGAATTCTCCTCGGAACTGTGCCAGGGAAGGCCTCCACCACATCCGGACCACCTGACCAGTTCTCTGATGTGAGAGTGTCTGAACACTGATGTGGATACATCTAGAACCTTGTCCAGAACCTGCCCGATCCAGTCCCAGCTGGTACTGGTGCTGGTGTTCTTATCCATCATAACAGACATCCAGCGAGCGGTGGTGCCTCCATGAGTCATCCTGTTAGTGCAGCACCATTGGCAGACGGCTGCACCACGCAGGACTACATGCACACAGGCCGTTACCATGACTGTCCTTAACACCACGTCACCGTCACCAAAGACTGCAGTGGTGTCGTACCAGACTGTCATGGAGTGACTCAGAATGGCAGCGGGTCATCTTCAGTGACGAGTCCCGCTTTAGTCTTGGTGGAGACGCCCAACGAATCCGTGTGTGGAGGCACCGTGGTCAGCACGGTCTGTTGTCACGCCTCACGCGTCTGTTTATTGTTCCCGGTAGGCTTTATCCTCCATCCCTATAGCATTCCTCAAACACTTCCTTCTGGGTAACACTGAGCAGGATTACTGTTGTCCATTCCAACTGCTGATGTCATGTTTATGGGCGGAGCCTGGATATGCCAAACCGTCAGTTCTTCATGAAACTACACCCCAGGAAACCGTGGTCATCTTCGTCCGCCTCCAAGGACTCATCATACATGCAGTGTCCTCATTACAGTCTGCAGCTTTCCGTACGGCAGCCGGAAGCTGCTGGGAAGCTGCTATTACTGCCACAGAACAAACCTCAGCATCCCCGTCTCTCTGTGGGCGGCTGCGACGTCAATTCCACTTTTATTTACGTCCCTGTTAAACGGGGGGGTGCGAGAGGCTCTGCCTCACACCTCTGCCTGTAAACCTTTCCCAGCGCCCGCCTGTAAAGCCCGTGGAATTAAGGAGAAGAGGGTGGTGTTACTAGCACCGATACAGCGTGCCCAACACCCATAAACCTTTCACACCGCATGAACATGGCAACGACGGTGGCAACCTGGCAACTGGTTGCTAGGGAGAGGCAAAAGGCAGGCCCCCAAAGAGCTGACTTGCTTACTTGGCAAGTGAGCCGTGCAAAAACGGAATTCCCCCGCGACTAGTGAAAGGCCCGGGTTGCCATGGTGACCGCATGGAAGTGATGGAGCTTCTCTGCGTGTTTTTCTTGTTCTTTTTGTTTTTTTGTTTCCCCCCCCACCCCAGTCCGTGGCATTCCAATGGACACATCAGCACCCGCCCATGTCGGCATACACTGGGCCCACGTCACACCGCGTGTAACACCAGCTGGTGAATAAATATCACAGAGCACAGTTATCCCAGTTCAGGCCAAAGGAGGTCAATAGGAACCAGGGGTCTCCATGTCTACAATACACATACACACATATAGACATAAACAACCAGTGAACCTACACGTGTCTTATGAGTGTTTATATGGAATGTTGATGATGAAAATCTGGAAAACCTGGAAATACTAAGTCTCTTTGGGGGACTATTTGACCTCACAGCGCCCTGCAGCATGTATCCCTCCACCATGAATGGAGTTTAAGGCTGAGATCTTCTCCACACTATCATAAACAGCGCCTCAGACATCAAGCAGCGTATTCAGAACCACCTCATGTAGGAACTTTCTGTGAGGGAGCTTTTAGAGGGGGACGTCTGGTTACCTTCACCACCTCTGTGAGGAGCTCTGACTCAAAACGTTTCTTGTCCATTTAATTCTGCAGGGATGTTTTAATGTTTGAAGAGTTAGTGTGTTTAAAGGGGAATTATTATTTATCAATTGTGCATAGTTCAACTGTTGAGATGTAAACAAAGTCATCTAAACCACCAGCAAACCTACACATGAGTTTATATGACATGCTGATGATGGGAAAATCTGGGAAACCTGGAAACAACATAGTCCAACGCCAGGCAGCGTATTCATAACCACCTAGGTGCTAGTAGGAACTTTCTGTGAGGGAGATTTTAGAGGGGGACGCCTGGTTACCTTCACCACCACTGGGAATCACTTTGAGAACACCAAGCCACTTTAAATGGACTAAGACTGTGGTTACATGCCATCAATTACAAAAAAAAAAAAAAAAGAAATGTAGTGGAGTTCCCCTTTTAGGCTATACATACATACATACATACATGTATGTAATATCGATATAGAGGTCATTAGCTATCATGGCGATACGGTAACCAAGTGTTATGGTGAAGTAGCAGCTGCAAACAGGCTGTGCTAATGCTGCTCTACACGCTTTCCTAGTACTTCCGGATTTCATGTCTGTGCCCTGCGCGCGCGACCCTTAGTCACGTGCACACGCCGAACTCCGACGGTCGCCATGGGAACCGAGGGACGCCAAGGTGGGAAGGTGATTAGCTCGGCCGGCAGGTGTCACCGTTAAACATTTATACAGCTATAAACTCATATATGAACGCTTTAACAGAGCGGTCCTCACCTCCTAACACCTGTCAGACTACAGCTGTACGCCGAGGTAAACTTGCTGAGTGCCGTCCTGAACCGTAACAGAGCGGGGCTGTAGCTATATCGTTAGCTTAGCTTAGCTTAGCTTAGCCTAGCCTAGCCGGGTTTAGTCGCTCGCGCTATGTTTTGTAGGCGTTTTTCAGACAGCCCTGTCCACGTTAACAGTCGGGCCGGTTTGGCGTTACCACACCTGCCAGTGCCCCAAACAGGAGTATTTATCAGCAGATCAGCTTTACTTCTGATAAAAACGAGCTGGTGGATGGACTATAGAGAGGAAAAGGGGAACTCCACCGAATATTCAAAATTCTACAAACCTGAAATGAAAGGGTTAAGGTTCAAAGAAAGGCTGCGTCTCACTTGTGTCAAAGCTGAGCATACTCAAAAACCCACAATGCACACTTAGAACCCGTTCCTTTTTTTATTTTTGAAGGTTCTCACGTCTGGAAAATGAAAAAAAAAAAAAGGTGGATGGTGATGCACTGCTGGCTGTGGTGGTAAAATAGTCCCCCAAAGAAACTTATTATCTCCAGGTTTTCCAGAGTTCCACATTGTCCACACTTGTGTAGGTTTACCTGGTGGTTTAGATAGTCAATAAAGGGTTTATACGCGTGTTGTAGACATGGAGAACCCTGGTTCCCATAACCACCGCTGTAAAGAAGATCAGCATTGTTCAAACATGTTTAAACAATGGTGGATTTCCCCTTTAAGGAAATGTTGCAGAGCTGGGATAGACGTGCCGCCGAAGGCCTGAGCAACGCTGAGTACATGAGAGAGCTGAGACACAGGAACGACTTGCAGTATCAGGTAAGCTGACTCGGGTCTTCCGCAGTTGGTAAATGTGAGAAAGCCTCGAGGCCTCTATGACATTTTAGGCTGAATTGAGTTACATCACCACCTGCATCAAAGCTCCACTATCCTGCGAAGGATAGGTTCCCCTTGAGAAATGTATGTAGGTCAGGCCTTTTACCACTATTGGTAAAGCACATACCCGATCAGCCATGATATTAAAACTGGCACCTGCCTGTATCTACACTCACTGTCCACTGTAGCAGCTCCCCTGGCCATATAGGAGCACTTTGTCATTCTAGTGCATCAACAGTGGTGCAAGACTGAAGTCGGGAAATTCAACCTAACGAGACGGAGCTTGTGAACTGCCTTTAGGTGAATCGACTAATCAGAAGCAACTGAACGCCCATGTGCTGTGACATCACAACCATGAACAAATCTCGATCACAACATTGTTTCAGCAGTAGTGATCTCGGACCACTCGGCGTACAGGTCAGCATGAACTGTCCTCCTATTGACCAGCTTCTTGTATAAATTTTACCGTTCCAAATACAGATAGATAGATAGATAGATCAATCGACAGACAGACGGACAGATAGATAGATAGATAGATAGATAGATCAATCGACAGACAGATAGATAGATAGATAGATCAATCGACAGACAGACAGATAGATAGATAGATAGATAGATAGATAGACAGAACAATCGACAGACAGATAGGTTCACAGATAGACAGACAGACAGACAGACAGACAGTTAGACAGATCTTGGAACTGTGAACAGGGGAAGGGAATCAGCACTCAGGTGAAGCTGAACCGAAAGGCAGTTTGTGGTTGGTTGATGATGAACATGTGGTGTTGACATGAGGCAATGCATTGTGGGAAATGTACTTGAGGTCTACAGCAGAGGCAGGAGGAGAACCCTGGAAGCGTGACACCACTCTGACAGCTGTCAGATTGTCCTACCTGGAGTTTTATCTACAGGTCTAACCCACACAGCTCTCCTGCTGTTCACCATGTCCACCATGACGTCCACAAAGGCTGGGAACCCGCAGGAGCCGCCGGCTGAGCATAACACACCGCAGGAACGCAGATCAGATACACTCAGTATCCACTCTGCAGGAAACGATTATTACTGAACCTTTTCTGCATTCAGTATGGATACCGTTCAGGACACCAGTCCACAGCTCCACAGCTTTATTAACTCCACGGTAACTGCGTATTTACTCCATCACAGTAAAAACGTGAGCAAGCTATTCAGAAGGTGTTTTTCAGGAGCAGCTGCGCCGAAGAGAGAGAGAGAGGGAAGAGGCTGAGACGAGGAGACAGACGCAAAGAATGATCACTCCTCGGCTCGCGCCCCTCAGGCAGAGCAAGTTTAAAACACGTTCCTATGACAGACCATGGGCAGCATCCACACCGGACTCCGTGAAGGTAGCACATTCTGAACTCATGTTGCCTTATTAGATTCCAGTTAGGAAACCGAACATGTTCTCCAGCTCCTGGTTTCTGTGCTGTTCTCCGACTGCTGATTTTACCACCCGCAGACTTCACCTACTTCTGTCAAGCCCGGTCGACCAGATGCACAACACGGTGCTAAAAGAAGCTCAGTGGAACGTCTGCCAGATCTTGTCAGCGGAACACGAAGCCGCCCTGCAGAGCTGAAGGCCTCAAAGACCTCACAGCGAGCTCAGAAGAACTCCTCAGTTCGATGTAGCGTGCTAACAGGACGCTCTTGTACAGGTAGCATGTGTGCACGCAGTATGCATGATGGGTTCAGGGGGCATTCTGACCAAAATGCAAAGCATCTGTTGTGAACATGCCTACTGTGGTGCTACAGCACCTCGAGAGTCCGATTAATATCAATATCAGCCAATCAACCAATCATTATCTTCTAAATAAATCATTTTATGTAGCGAGAATTTACAGTTTAAGGGACTAAAAAATAAATTAAAATGAAATTTAATCTGAAAAACTGAAAAAAAAAATTACAATAAACTCAAACAAGATCAATGGTAAAAGAATAAAGAGGTTTGATCAATAAAGGGTGGAAATATTAATAAAATTAGTATAATTTAATCTAATAAAGTAATTCATAAAATTGCAACAGCAAATAATAAATAGGAAAACTAAAATTAAAACAGAAGCAATAAAAGGATTAAAAAAAGTTACATAGAGAAAATAAAGTAACATTGGGGAAAAAATAACATTAATAAGAAATATTAAGGTTTAATAAAAAAGGAAATTGAAAATACATGTATTATGAATGATAATAAATAAACATATAAATAAATAATAAAATAACTTAATTTTCTTATGAAAATAAAAAGATTAATAAATTATATGTACATATTATTATTATTATTATTATTATTATTATTATTATAAGTCAAGTAAAACAGTTACAGGCAGAGTGGAGGTAGTTCTTTTTGTCTATTACTTACTTCCAGGTGCAGATACTTTTAGGATGGACGGATGAAGCCATTTTCACATGTCGTATCTGATGTCTCTTAAAGGTAAGGAGCGATCTTCCCAGCACCTTCAGTCGACAGCAGTAACCCCAACGATAGCACCTTGCAAGATGTCACCAAAGCAAACAGCAAGAACCGCGAGACGAGCCCAAACCAGAAGAAGGAACGTCTTGGAATCAAGGCTTTACGTCACAGAAACTCCTGTCCCTCAGGAAACTCCTCGCCATACGGACGCGCAGACCACCATGGACACTCAAAGACTGGATTACCTTCCACGACAGCTGACCCCTCCGTATCAGAGCCCTGATAACTGGACCCGTTTCCCCAGCCTGGGGAACTACTCTCCAAGCCCAGAGAGCGAGCCAACCCCAGAGCTCCTTAACCCTTTCCAGAGCCTCCCGGATATCAGCAGCATCTCTGAGGACAGCCTGACCACAGAAAACTCAGACAGCAGGGCTACATCTACCAGCTCAGCTGACTCTTCAGTCCAGTGGGTATGGTCTTCTACCACTAGCGAGTTGGATTCCAGCAGTCTTAGCAATGGAAGCAGCATTATGGGACCCAGCAGTGGGCACAACCTAACCTCAGAGGAGGATGAAGACGAGGGGCATTTCACTTCCTGGCATGACCTGAGGTCCCTATCTGGTCCATCAACTACACTACAGATGTCCTCCCCAGCCCGTACATTGAGACTCTTGTCTACACCAACCACTCTTCCTCCAGATTCTCCATCTTTTACACGTTATGAGTCCACCTCAAGGGCACTGCAAGAGGCCCGTGCAAGCCCTTCTAACAGACGAGGTACCTCCACTGATCCATCAGACTTCCGTCTTCCAGCCCTGGAGGAATCCCCTGGGAGAACTTCACCAGAGCTGGATGAAGATGAAGACGGTAGGATGTTGATAACCTCCCTGGAGGCAGCTACCAGTGGACCAGTAGCCCTTCTAGAAGGTTGGTCAGTTTCAGGAGAAGCGGGTCAGCCAAGAAGAACTAGCTTGATGGACCACTTGAACTTGGCCCTGGTGGTACTCCATGACCTTTGCCGGGAAGTAACACAGAGTAACAGGGATGATGTACACACTGCAGGTTTCTCTGGCAACCCTGAGAGCAAACGGTCAAGTGATCCTGAAACTCTGCGCAGGATAACGGAGAGGTTTGTCTATAGCCTTCAAAAAGATGGTTCTTTAAGGGTTCCCTAGTAAAGAAAGTGGTTTTATATAGAACCGTGAACACTTAAAGAACCTTTTGCATCTTCTGACTGAATGCTGTGGTTCTATACAGCACCAAAAAGGATTTTGCTGTTGTTACAGTGTCAAGCTTGTAAAAACAGTACCCCTTTTCCACTAGTGTGGAACCGGTTCCGTTACGGTTTGGGAACCTAATTTTGAACCCTCCTGTGCATGTCCACCGACAACAAAAAAATTGGGAACCCAAAAAGATAATTCCCAGCTGGAACCAAAGAGCTGTAGGTTCTTCAGCAGGGACCGTAACGACATCCATGGGCCAGTCAGTTGTTGAGGAAAGAAAAGGTAACAACGGCGCCACCCAGTGGTCTGGAGAACCTTTTCTATGGCTTCTTTTCTACAGTAGATGATTCGGGTTTGCTTTCTGGATATAAACCATCCTCTGGAATATCAGCCCAAACAATCGCAGGTCATCTATACGCTCCGCCATCTTGGTTCTACTGTTTACTGCGACTGTGCATCGCCCCCTGTAAAGGCGTATCCTTTAACGTTTCTTGGGTTCCCATACAAACTGGTGCAAATGCAGGCTGGTTTCTTGAAAAGCACCAAGGTTCTAAGGTGCCTGAAGAAAAAACTGTTTAAGACCCAGGGTCTTTTAGTCAAAAAGGGCTACGGAAGAACGTTTTTTGGTGCTATATAGAACCCTGGATGGACCATCCTAGTGCAGTGTGTAGGTTTGAGTTATATGACAGACTCACGGCCCTGTGCAAAAGTCAAAGCCATTAGTTTACTTCTGAGGAGAGGAGTTTTATGATCATCCACTTGGATGAAGAAGGAGACATGAGTGACTAAAGAACATGGGACTCATTTAACAACCACCTGGAAGACCTGGTAGACCCACCAACACTGTCCCCATCAGATAAACAGCACATTGAGCGACCATCACTGAGAGAGAAAACATCAAGCTTCACTCCTGCTTCAGATCTAAGAACATCCACAGGTGTCTCTATCTATCCATCTTCCACTGTGAGAAGACTCCTCAACACTATGGAGGTCTGAAAGGAGGTGTAGCTGTTCAAGAAGCTCCTCACTGAGAAAAGGAGACATACATATCCAACAAAGCTGCTGCTGGTGTTCCCAAAACAATGGAGTGATCACCCCAGAGTCCAGAACCTCAACACCACTGAATGTGTTTGGGGTGATCTAGATGGTGTGAAGAAGCAGAAACCAGCTAAACCAGATTCTAATGCTGAACTTTGGGGGAGTGTCTGCAGGTTTCATTGGGAAAAATAAGAGGAAAAGATGAACATTGGGAATACTGGGAATCCTGGAAATCCTACTGTTATATTTAGTTCTTCTGTCTGATAATAAAACAACCTCGAAGGTGGTCTCTGACTTTTGCACAGTACTGTAATGTAATCAGATCAGGTTGAACAGATTCCTAACGCTTTGTTTCCCGCTGCTGTAGACTGTTAGAGGAGGAGTCCGATGAAGAGGATGAGGATACGTGTCGCATCTGCCAGTGCAAGGGAACATCCCCCACCAACCCCCTCCAGTCCCCCTGCCAATGTTCTGGGAGTCTGCAGTACATCCACCGTGACTGCCTGAGGCGCTGGATCCAGACCAAAATAAAGTCAGGTCAGTAGGAGAGCCGCTCAGTGGGCGACCGCAAACCGAAGAGCCCAGTAGCTCCAAGGCTACGAGAAAATGGGGCATCCATTCTCTCTGCCCGGGTCTGAGTGTGTGTGTGGGAGGCTTGGATTACAAAACCCGATTACAAAACTGATCAAAATTCATGTTCTCAATGAAGCGGCAATTATCGTTTGGCTGTTCTGCATAATGATAATGCATGTTTGATATTCTGACTGGTCTGCGGTCAGAAGCTGAGGGAGATGGAAATGACACGGCTGATGGATTTACATGCATTTTTGCACACCGGCTGTGTCTGAAACATAATAAACGCTGCCTACTCAGACAGTACTCCGAGGCAGCATGGCACCCAGTCATGTCCAGATCTGATGCTTGCATAAAACCGATGCCTGCTGAGGTTCCTCGGTTTGGCTGGCTGTTTTATGAAGCCATATGTCATAATAATCTGCACCAGCGGCGACCCTACATTCAAACCCGACGTTCACACTAGCAGGCGACAAGTCACTTACGCTGCCCCAAGTCTCTTGTGGGTGTGTTTGAGGCCACTTGCCTTGTGGTGTGTGAGCGTGTACAAGGTCCAGGAAAGCTAGCGAGTTTTGAAAGCTCATATTAGAATGGAATCTGTATGGAGAGCTAACTGCTTGCATTCATGGCTGGCTTTATTAGCTGGTTAGCATGCTGGCTAACCTAGCTAACCTTTCAGTGGCCTAACTCACCAGAGACTCCAACAACATCCACTACTTTCTACCACACGTCATTCCTCTACAGATGTACATGTACAGAGACGCACCATATAAACTGGGGAAAGAGGAAACGGCGGCCATGAGCTTCTCCTCCGTGTTCACCACAACAGAACACCATCCGGGTCTCTCCAGTACACCATGAAGATAGCTCCCCCTTGGTACATGCAGTTTGGTGGCTGTAGCTTAAAGGAGACAATACGGTTTGAACAGGGTGAAAATGAATGGAACTGTGTGGGAGGAAAGAGTGAAGGGAGAGACAAACAGATGAGTGCGGGTCAGACCAACATTGAATTTGTGCCCAGGGGTCCGCCCTGAGATAGTGTGTGTGAAACAGTGTCTGTCAGTTAAAGAGAAGTACAGTAGATGGGTGTGTAGCTTTCCACCCTATTTGTTCCTGAGGGGGGGGAAATGGAATTCAACAAAGTTTTAGGAAAACTGTACATCGGATCCAAAAGCTGTACAAAAAAAAACAACAACAACAACAAAGATGATAATGATGAGTATAAACGGGATGTCAATAGTCAGATAACTAATAAGGCCCTAATAACCAATCAGGACGGACATATATCTCTAGAACTGATGTAGAAATGAGGCAGTACAGTGAGCGGACAGTGGAAGTGGGGGTTTCTGATAAAGTGGACAGGAGCCAATATTAGTGGTTCGGGAAATGACCACGCAGAGATTCGATTCAATGAACCGAGCAGTTAATTCGTAGGAGAAGAATCAGAACCGAATCTGGCAGCGCTGTTAGTGTGGTAATATCTCCACCTAGTGTTCGGCCGAGGAACTGCACCGGCTCTCCTCTGTTCAGTATTCAGGTGCATGACTTTCTGATCATATTTAGGGGGTTAATACTTCTTGTGGATTTGATTAATTTTAAAGCATTTGTTTGCTCAAACTTAACTCCATATACGGGCCTGTAGACCCCCCCTCCCCCTGTTTTACACCACAGGTGGGTTCTCTGTGGCCGATGACATCATTTCACAGGGTTCACGCTGAGAACCTATAAATAGGGGTGCCCCCGTTTGGATGGGTGTGTCTAAACTAACGTATATCAGCCAAAACACTCCCCACATGCAGTCCCTCCTTTTAGCTAATCATTAACATCTGCTTTGGAGCCATTTTCCACACATGGAACGAGACATTCCCTGCACTGTAGCACCTCTTCCCCATCTATGGATCCCGTCACTCACACCCCGCAGGATTTATAGCTCCATCATCTTTATTTAGTGCCATCTGCAGGAGCCTCAAGGTACTACCACCTTAAACACGCGAGGAGACTCATTTATTGTGTCCAGTGAGCTTTAGTCAGCAGGCTAACTGATTTCTAATACAACATAAACAACAGTGACTCTTCACACAGGTGCCGAGCTCTCAGTGGTGAAGACCTGTGAGCTTTGTAAAGGGAGTCTGACTCTGGATTTGGATGACTTTGACATAGAGGAGTATTACTGGCAACACAGACCAACTCAGGTACCACTGTAACCCATTCACCCTTAGTGTGTTCTTAAATCCCACTGATCTGTGATTTGAGTTTTTGCTCCATTGCAAAGAAACCTCAGGGTCTTTCCAGGGTTCTCCAAGTCTACAACACATACACAGACATTTTATAAACTATCTAGACCAGCAGTGAACCTACACACCTCTTCTGAGTGTGTATGGAATGTTGGTGATGGAAATTTCTTTGGGGGACTATTTGACCTCACAGCGCCCTGCAGCATGTATCCCTCCACCATGAATGGAGTTTAAGGCTGAGATCTTCTCCACACTATCATAAACAGCGTCTCAGACATCAGGCAGCGTATTCAGAACCCCCTCATGTAGGAACTTCCTGTGAGGGAGCTTTTAGAGGGGACGTCTGGTTACCTTCACTACCACTGGGAACAGCTCAGACCACAAGCTTATCTAGAGCGAAGCGACTCGTAACTGTTTAATGTTTTAATTCCATCCTGCTTTTCTTTCTCTCTCAGCTCAGCCAGGACGCTCGCCAGCTGTTCATGTTGTTGCAGCTGCAGCGACGATTTGCTGAGCTGTTGCACCTGACGCAGACCCGCAGTACCACTGTATCTGGGGTAAGCTGTGTCTTTCACAACCGCTGTATTTAGCATGGTGCAGATCCCGGGGTCAGTTTAGGCTCTGTTGCTTTCCTCCTGAGTTCTTTAGCATGTAAGGTGTGTCCCCCTTTAACTTAGAACCCTGCCAGACTCGACCATGACCAGCAAGCTTCAGGCCCACACAGTAGGTGTCACACACAGAGACATGCTTGAGGCATGGGGCGTGTAACTGAAGGTGCGGTTAATCCTGGCTCATTCTATAAAACAGCCACAGTTGCTGAAATGTGGCATGGATGACATGGCAGACAGGACGGTAAACCTTGTTGTATGGTACCTGAACCTGAAAACCCTGTCGTTCGCAGGTCGGTGCATATCTCTCCATTCTGACTCGTGCTGCTGTGTTAGTAGCATCTGTTGCGAGTGAAGTCTGCCTTAGAGAAGCCTCATCAATAATTTAAGGGGTGGAAGAGTTGGAGAGGGGTTGCATGGGGAAGTGGGATGGTCTTATTGTGCGGCATACCGGTTGTGAGGATGTTACCATAGCACGCTGTTGGCAGCAGGGGGTAAGAGAAGGCATGCTTTAGCGATATGAAGGATCCGGGAGACCTAGGCTACAAAAACCACAGAGAGGGAATGAATTGTCCAACACGCGCAGAGTGACCCAACGGCCGCGACTGATGTCCTCCATGAGTCGACTGTCCTGAACACTGACGAGTTCTACGTTTGTCTTGCTCTTCCTGTGTTAAGTTTTGTTTTTCTCTCTCTCTCAGGCTTTGGGGTCGAGGGCTCGCCCTCTAGCTCACAGACCACGAGTCAGGCGGTGAGGCCAGGAGGGAGCAACAGGGGAACAGAACTGACCAGTGACCCCCAAGGATCCACCTGATTACTGACAATCAGCTTCCGGCTGATTCATTATTATTAATATATGTAATTAACCGCTAAGACGGCACACGCTCAGAGAAAGCATCAGTTTGCACAGGAACATAAAACAGGATATTTAATCGAACACGGCCACACATCTGTCATATTGTAAATCCAAATAAAGAAACTGAACTGAACTCAGGATTCCCAGGTCTGTTCCAGGCCCCGCTGCTCTTCACACAACTTGTAAAGACACTGAGAACTTAAAAACGCCAAGGGTTACCTAAAGGTCACAGTGCTTTCTTCTTGGTGATGTGCGTTAGAACAGCATGATCAAAGTCCATGATGCTCTTTGATGAGATCCCAGTGATGAGAGCCAGTTCCTCCACTACCTACAGCACAAACCAACACACAAACAGTGGGTTAGAACTTTGGTTTGTAGCCCATCAGAAGATTTACCTACGTGTCAGACTGTACTGAGGTAGGAAGTGGACGACATGGCAAAAAATAACACCACCATAACTTTGTCTCAATACACGATATCCATCATGATGGTCAGGCTTTTCTGGAAGCAGTAGTAGATTTAATATACTATCAGTACAGAGATTTAGGTTTAGGTTTGATTAATCCATATGAGAGGCATATGTGCCCTTAACAAGTCTGGAAAATTCCTCATACCGCTCATCCTTCACTTAAACCCCTGGGCTGTATTTGGATGGTGTTCTACTCCTGTCAGAGGTTCTAGTGTACAGGAGGAGCTATCTTCATGGTGTGTTGCATCCCA
>JAMWET010007786.1:175000-202500 GCA_024036415.1 Prochilodus magdalenae | reverse complement strand
TGGTGAGCTTGGTGATTTCAAATTCCGAGCCCTTACAGTCCGTGTACGGAAAGTGGACTGAATGAACTGATTTTGTGATGTCACAAAAAGCAACACATTTGCATAAACTCTCCTGTTCAGCCTACAGCAGTTTAGTGCAGCTTGTTTACACTAAAGACATACTGCTTTTTGGAAGGCACCAATCAGAACAGAGCTCATTTACCTATATCCCTTATAAAGGTAGAGTAACACAACCAGCCTGTTCGATTATAATGGATGGAGAGAGGCTGGACATGCATAAAAATGTGGGGTATGGGCCCTTTAAAGGTGGACACGGTTCATTTTGGAGATTCAAATAATAATAAAAAAAACTTTTAGCCAAGTTAGCATAGCTTCTTATTGTTATTCCCGTTCCACCTTAAACGAGGCGCCAGAATCGAAGTCCATTTGCACTTTTTAAGGTGGAACGGGCAATAGCCATAAGAAGCTGCCGGGTTTAGATCCATTTCACTCACCGATCACTTTCTTAACTTTGAAATTCCCACAGTTGCTCGACACGTTCTCCAGATTGGATTTGTTTTTGTTGTTAAGGTTTGTTAGGAAGTCTGATAAGATGTCAAACGAGGTCTCTCCGAACCTGAGGTGCTGCTGACCGTTCGGTGACAATGGTGTCGACATTGTAAGTTTAGTTGTGGTGGGATTTACGAGCTTTCTAATGTGTTTTGATGCCACTACAGTCGAGTACTTCACCATATTAGACGCTAGATGGCGGCATCTACATTTCCTGCTTCTCTGACAACCCTCAGCGAGAAACTATTTCCGCGCCTGCGCAGTAGCTACGATCTGGCGCACGCGCGGGCTGTGTTCCATTGCTCAGCGTGTAGTACACTAACGGACACACTTGACTCCATAATTTAGCTGGGTAATTTTCCTAATTATGTTTTTTTGATTTTCAAATAAATGTTAAATAGTGAGTTATGTTAAATCCTAAACATAGTTGTCGTAGACCTAATAAACTATTCCGCTGTAGTTATTTCATTGCGTGCAAGTGCGCTATATATGAGAGCCATTGAAGACTTAGACCCTCAAATGACCCAGCTAAATAAACAAACACCGTCACCTATTGCACATGACCTTGACCAGGTGAAAACAGAGGGAGCTGAATATTAGAACAGCCCCTCCACAGCCAGAAACCGGATTAAATAACGTCACATTATGACGCGGCTACGAGTAGCAAAATAAAAGTCTTCGACGGCCAGCAGACCCGGATGTATAACCCTTATTAAACGGCTGCTTCTGAACAACCTGGAAACCGGAAATCAGACTTGCACTCGACCTTGAAAGCACATTGGTCCAGTATTAAGAGTAAGAGGGCTCGATTTGTGACACAGCCGCTGATCAGTAACTCCACTGCGCAGGCGCAGCGTTTCTTCTTCGGGAAGTCTTATCTACCTCTGCTAAAAGCATGGCGGACAAGGAGGGCAAAGCGGCGGGTCAGTCTGAATTCGCCAAGCGGATAAACCCCGAGAAGGAGCAGCTGACCCGGGAGCAGCTGCAGTTTATCCGCCAGGCCGAGCTCGCTCAGTGGAAGAAGAGAAGCCAGAAGCTCCGCGGGCGGAACCTTATAACCGGACTCGCCATCGGAGGCATAGTGTTGGGCATATGTATCCTTCTGTACCATTCTACACCATCACACACCTCAACACACACTATTACACACCTGTATACACCATCACACAGCTTAACACACCTGTACACACCTTAACACACACTATTACACACCTGTATACACCATCACACAGCTTAACACATCAATACACACCTGTATACACTATTACACACCTTAACACACCATTACACACCTCTGTACACCATTACACAACTTAACACACCAATACACACTATTACACACCTTAACACACCATTACACAACTTAACACACCAATACACAATTACACACCTCTGTACATCATTACACACCTTAACACACCAATACACAATTACACACCTCTGTACATCATTACACACCTTAACACACCAATACACACTATTACACAGCTTAACACACCATTACACAACTTAACACACCAATACACACTATTACACACCTTAACACACCATTACACACCTCTGTACACCATTACACAACTTAACACACCAATACACAATTACACACCTCTGTACATCATTACACACCTTAACACACCAATACACACTATTATACAGCTTAACACACCATTACACACCTCTGTACACCATTACACAACTTAACACCAATACACACTATTACACACCTGTATACACCTTCATACCACACACCATTACACAGCTTAACACACCAATATACACTATTACACACCTGTATACACCTGTATTTCACACCCTGATATACCTGTACACACACTTTTACATACTAATATACACCATTATATACCATTACAGACGATCACACGCTTCATAACCCTTTTAAACCATATGTCACACTTGCATACATCGTTAAACACCAAGGTACACCAGGTGTGTGGCCCGTTATCATTAGTGTGCCATTGAAGCCTTGAAAGCTGATTACGTTCTCCAGCTGGTGGATGTTTTTGACTGATATGCAGTGTATATATACACCGTTTATATGTAGCTGCGACGTGGTGGTGGTGTTAGTGTGTGTGGTGGTGGTGTGAGTGGAGCAGACACAGCAGTGCTGCTGGACACCTCAGTCTCACTGCTGGACTGAGAATCGTCCACCGACCAAAACTATCCAGCCTGCTGTGTCTGATCCACTCACACCAGCACCACACACACTAACACACCACCACCACATCAGTATCACTGCAGTGCTGAGAATGACCCACCACCCACATCATACCTGCTCTGTGGTGGTCCTGTGGGGGTCCTGACCACTGAAGAACAGGGTAATACAGTACACAGAGAAACAGATGGACTACAGTCTGGACCTGTACACCTACAGAGTGTCCTGTATGGTCAGTGGAGCTGATAGGATGGACAGCGGGTGTAGATAGGAGGTGCTGTAATGTCATATTCTAGTCAGCCGGTTGATTGTATCTGCCTTGACCACCTCCCTGCAGATGGGTACACGTTTTACTCCGTGTCTCAGGAGCGCATCATGGACGAACTGGACGAGGAGGCGAAGAAGGCCGCCAAGTACAGAGCGCCGAAGACCGGAGCGAACTAAACTGCGGTCAGGTCTCGGAGGCGTTTTGGTACGAGAGCTGCTCCCCTGTTATTCCTGCAGCGGTGGTGGATACCGTGGGAGCCGGCCTCTCCACCGGAGCCTCTGACATGGACAGTGTGTTCTTCATTGAGATGTACAGTATAGAATCAAATCTGCACTGCTGAGGCTGCAGTGATGCCACACCGCCTGAAGGCCACTAGAGGGCAGTGTTACACCAACAATAGAGATGTACAGAGTAATAAGAGATTTAAAGGGGGAATTGCACCGATTTTCCAGAAGTTTGTATGGAATTCCAAAGTTAGCATGTCCACAAAGCCGTTTAGAGCAGTTCCAGAGCCGTTCTAGAGTAACTTTGATGTGTTTGCAGTAGTGGTGATGGGAACCGGACGTCTGAAGCCTCACTCCCAAGACACGGAATGGTTCGGAATAATAGTTATGAGATGATGTTAGTCAAACGGATGTATGTTGAAAGGTGGAGGGTTATACGAAGGGCAGAAATGTACTTTTCCATATTTATTGCTCTTTTATATCTCACTATGATTCAGTTTATAATGAGTTTATAGGAATTTGGAGAGAATTGGTGGAATTCCCCTTTAAATAGCTGCACTGAGATGTCTTTGAGGCGGAGGATGGTGAGATGGTCCCTGTGAAGCCTTTGTATGTGTTAAGTGACGTGTGCAGTAAACAGGTAATCTTGGAGAGAATAAAAAATGAACCAATAAAAATTTATTTCAAATTTTATTGTACAAATACAATCTAGAGCGCGATACAGGTTCATTACAGGTACAAAAAGAGGAGGAGAGGCACGGCATGGCAGTATAGCAGCTTTCACTCGGAAGCGTCACATTCAGTACGATGGCTTACTCACATGTCTTTCTAAAATATATATATATAATCTATATCTATATATCTGTATAGGCTCTCAATAGATCTGTCAGATTCACGGTGCATATTTAAAGGCAATGAACACATCTTTCACAGTTTGTGATTGACTGATTGATTATGTATCAACATTCTGGACTCTTTGGACAAAAAAAACGACGAAGGACTAAATGAAACACCTTAACAACCACCTGGAACAATAAACCCACCAGGCTTTTCCATCCAGCATCCCTTTGAATAAACGTCACGTCCGTCGCGCACCGTTAAAGTAGGAAACCAGTACCATTACTATGTACATCAAACGATACGCAGTCCTCGCCGGTCTGGACTGCGGGAAGACGGGAAGTGCGCTGGGAGTGAGAGGGAATAAATATCGGCAGCCTGGCTGGAATATAAACACTGAGTTCAGATTCGACACACGACTTAAAGCTGAGACCCTGAACGTGTGTAGTTATGGCTGTGAACGAGCTGCTGTGTGCTGACTGAACGTCGGTGGTCTGTGTCACACGACTGTGTTATATATATATATATATATATCAGTATTAATGATTAATAATCAGTTCATAACCTCAATATTACACAGAGCCTGACCGATGACAGTGTTTATGGCTGGTGAGATTTTTTAAGGGTCTAAAACTTCCAATAACCAAAAATCTCAGCTGCTGTGGGTAACCATACCGACTGACACGCGCAGCTAAAACTGATTTTAATGGTGAATTCCAGAATCGGATAAATATCGACTCAGAAATATCCATAAAACTAATTTTAAGGACGTAGAAATACAAAACTTGGTTCCTTTAACTGTGTTTCTGTTGTTACAGCCCGACTGGTGTTAAACAGGAATAAAAGATATATATATATATATATATAATAAAAATAAAAATAGGAATAACTAATCAGTACTGGCTCATAGCGGTGTATTTTTAATTTTACAGCCTGACTAAAAGAACTGTAGCAGAAACAAATACTAATGGCTGATCCGTTTTTGGCTCATACAAATAAATGTATTGTTACAGCCTGAGTGACGATAGCTTCGTAGCTGAGACTGATTTTAACGGTGTAAAAAAAAAACCCCAAAAAACTGTTATAATAAAAATGTATTGTCAATTTTACAGCCCTGACTTGAAAAATATGTATGTAAAACTGATTTTAAATGTGTACATATACTAATAACTGATCTGATTTTTATTGCTACAGCCAGATTAATGATAGCTTTGTAGCTAAAACTGATTTAACAGTGTAAAAAAACATTGACTGATCAATATCAAACCATAAAAATGTATTTTAATTTTACAGCCTGAAATGTAAATGTAAAACTGATTTTAAGTGTGTAAAAATGTAAATAACCAACAAATATCAGCTAAATTAAATCAAAATTACAGCCTGACGGATATACAGTAGAAAAGTTCAGCTGAAACTGATCTAACAGGTGTAAGAATACCAATACCTGATCAATATCAGGGGATATAATTTGATGTTTAATAATTTAAGTTAATATTTTTGTAATTAATTCTGAGTTTTACTGACTGATATGGTTCCTCTGTTGGGTTTTCGGTGTTGTGACGTTGTTGGAGATCGGGCGTGTGTATGATTAATATTAGGGCAGTCATATTCGGTTCTCCTTATTGATTTAGTTATCGGAAGATAATCACCGGTAAAACTGGGTCAGCAGGATCGGCTGATGTATCGGTCAGGCCCTACGACATGTAACCTACACCAGTGGAGAGTTCAACAGCTTCAGAGTCGGAACGATCTCGTATAATCAATATCTCACAAAACATTGCACTTCGCAAAATTTACATCCCGGACCGGCAATCAATCAAACTCGGCACCTCCAGTTCCTATTCACATTCACAATAAACACAATCAGAGGACAGCACACAGCACCGCAGGACACCGGGGCTACAGGACGTCCTCTCGAAGACCTGCAGAGCTGCGGGAGGGACCGGAGAGTCTCTCTCTCCCTCTCTTTCTCCTGCCCTCTCCCTCCCTCCCTCCAGCTGTCTCCGCACGCGTGTGCTGGAAAAGTACTTGTGAAAGTGCTGAGCTCGCGCTAATAGGCCCCCACTGAGCCATCAGAGAGACCTTCCGCACCACACCCGACGTCATCGAGCTCCGACACCAGCGCCGCCGTCGCTACAGCAGAGCATCCGGGGGGGAAGCAGATTACACGTGTTGTCCCAACCTGAGCCCAACAAAGGCACTATCTACATCAAAGCGTGGGGGAGGGGTTTAAAGGTTTGGACACACCTACTTTTTCATCCTGTTTCCTCACGTCTATGTATTAAAGTACATCCGTCCATCCACCCTCCATCCACACTCCATCCACACTCCATCCACCCTCCATCCCCACTGCACACGGCCGGTACATGAAGTCGTCCCAGTTAGCCAAATCTGCAGCAGTTATTACCCTTGTGTTTGGCCCCGCCCACTCAGACTCAAGTTACGAGGTCTGTGTTTCAGCCTGGATTGCTTTCTGTAGGGGGCCCAATCAGAACAGGACTCATTTACATATATCTGTCTTAAAGGCACAGTGACGTAAACAGCCTGTTGGATCCAAGAGAGGTTGTGGAGGAGTGAGGGACATGATGGTTGGTGTTGTGGTGTAACGCAGACGGTGCGATGCAGGGAGGAGAGGCGTTAGGCCTGTGTGTGTGTGAAGTGAGGAGCTGTGATGCTCCCACTGTTATTCCAAAATCCGGAATAGTCTAAATACCGAAAGCAGGCGTGTCCAAACTGGTGCTGCGTGGTTCTTTCTGCCTCCTGGTGGGGGTCCGGCCTGCTGTGTGCAGTAGTCAGTACGAGCATACGTACAGGCCGGGGCTGTTTTCAATACAGTTCAGCACAATCAGTGTAAAGTCTGCGAGTTAGCATGAACGCGGGCAGCGGCGGCTACCATGTGACTGTCTGTACAGGAAGTAGCGCTGACTCTCACTCTTCTGCAAGCAGAGAAGGTCTCTTTGTCGGCCGGGGCGGCTGTCTGTATAGTTGTCTGTCTTCAGTAGGACGGGGGGAGAGGGGGAGCGAGCAGCAGCCGTGCTGCTGGATGAGGTAGTCCGGACTAGTCCTGCCAACAGGCTCGGTTATGGATTCTTACTGTGAAGGAGAGGAGAAAGAAAGAGGCCATTCAGATTTCATCACACCGAGCACGTCAGGGAGCGGCCAGGACAGAATACTTTCATCTTCCTCCGGAGGATCCGCACAGCCCCTCTGATTAGTGAGTTCACGCTCACCGATAGAACACCCACCGATAGAACTGTCCTCACAGCAATGTTCAACATCAGTAGCTCACCTCACTAATACTCACTCAAATCCTCACAGCAATGTTCCAACATCAATACCTGACCTCACTAATACTCAATTAAATCCTCACAGCAATGTTCCAACATTAGTACCTAACCTTACTAATACTCAATCAAATCCTCACAGCAATGTTTCAGCATTAGTACCTGACCTTACTAATACTCAGTCAAATCCTCACAGCAATATTCCAGCATTAGTACCTGACCTTACTAATACTCAATCAAATCCTCACAGCAATGTTCCAACATCAGTACCTGACCTCACTAGTACTCAATCAAATCCTCACAGCAGTGTTCCAACATCAGTAGCTGATCTCACTAATACTCAATCAAGTCCTCACAGCTATGTTCAACATCAGTAGCTGACCCCACTAATAATCAATCAAATCCTCACAGCTATGTTCAACATCAGTAGCTGACCTCACTAATACTCAATCAAATCCTCACAGCTATGTTCAACATCAGTAGCTGACCTCACTAATACTCAATCAAGTCCTCACAGCTATGTTCAACATCAGTAGCTGACCTCACTAATACTCAATCAAATCCTCACAGCTATGTTCAACATCAGTAGCTGACCCCACTAATACTCAATCAAATCCTCACAGCTATGTTCAACATCATTACCTGACCTCACTAATACTCAATCAAATCCTCACAGCTATGTTCAACATCAGTACCTGACCTCACTAATACTCAATCAAATCCTCACAGCTATGTTCAACATCAGTAGCTGACCTCACTAATACTCAATCAAGTCCTCACAGCTATGTTCAACATCAGTAGCTGACCTCACTAATACTCAATCAAATCCTCACAGCTATGTTCAACATCAGGACCTGGTCTCACTAATACTCAATCAAATCCTCACAGCTATGTTCAACATCAGTACCTGACCTCACTAATGCTCAACCAAATCCTCACAGCTATGTTCAGCATCAGGACCTGGTCTCACTAATACTCAATCAAATCCTCACAGCTATGTTCAACATCAGTAGCTGACCTCACTAATACTCAATCAAATCCTCACAGCTATGTTCAACATCAGTAGCTGACCTCACTAACACTAAGTTTATTTCTAGATGTTTTTATTAGTAGTGATTTAAATGTATATGGAATCTCATCATGTAGCGACTCGTATTCACTGATGTTGAGGCTACAGTACTGCGTAATGGAGCGTACCATTCTGGAGAGGTCGGGGGCGAAGGTCACCCCTTTGGGAGGTCGCTCCTGTGAACTGCTGCTGCTGCTACTGCTGCCTCCGCTCAGAGAGTTTTTCCTCATGATCCCTGCGGACCAAACACGGACAACTCACAGTCACTTCTCTCAAACTCCGGGTCTCTCCACCAGACCCTCACTGACCTCCACTGACCTTTAATAATTCATGTACTAGATTTAAAAGTGGATCAGGTGTGAACACAGGTGCTGAGAGAGGTTAGGTGTGAAGCGCTCAGTTCTAGAGACAGAGTTTCATGTGCATGCTCCGTTCCCAGTGGTGGTGAAGGTAACCAGACGTCCCCCTCTAAAATCTCCCTCACAGGAAGTTCCTACAGGAGGTGGTTCTGAATACGCTGCCTGATGTCTGAGACGCTGTTTATGATAGTGTGGAGAAGATCTCAGCCTTGAACTCCATTCATGGTGGAGGGATACATGCTGCAGGGCGCTGTGAGGTCAAATAGTCCCCCAAAGGAACTTAGTATTTCCAGATTTTCCAGATTTTCATCACCAACATTCCATACACACTCAGAGACACGTGTAGGATCACTGGTGGGTTAGATAGTCAACGCAGTGTCTGTATGTGTGTTCTAGACATGGAGAACCCTGGTTCCCATCACCACCACAGCACAGAACTTCTGAACCATCTCACACCAAACCCGCTCTCCCTCACTCTGTACACACCTCACACACGGGACCACACAGGTTTGTCTCTTACCGGTTACAGGGAGGATGTCCAGCCTCTGGAGGCTGTTTCGCCGAGACGAAGGGAAGGGGCCTCCTTTAGAGAGCCGCCGCTGCCGGCTGGACAGCATGGCTGCTGGAGACACGATGCAAGGAGGAGGAACCTTCCCCATCCGCTCGTACAGCTCCTCTATCTCTCGCTTCTGCACCGCCTGCAGCGTCTGCACCTCACACAGATGCCTGAGAGAGAGAGAGAGAGAGAGAGAGAGAGAGAGAGAGAGAGAGAGAGAGAGAGAGATAGAAAGAGAGAGAGAGAGAGAGAGAGAGAGAGAGAGAGAGAGAGAGATAAAGAGAGATAGAGAGAGAGAGAGAGAGAAAGAGAGAGAGAGAGAGAGAGATAGAGAGAGAGAGAAAGAGAGAGAGAGAGAGAGAGAGAGAGAGAGAGAGAAAGAGAGATAGAGAGAAAAGGGAGAGAGAGAGGAAAGAGAAAAAGAGAGAGAGAGAGAAAGAGAGCATAGAGAGAGAGAGAGAAAACGAGCAGAGAGAGAGGAGAGAGAAAAGAGAGAGAGAGAGAGGATAGAGAAAGGTAGAGAGAAAGAGAAAGAGAGAAAGAAGAGATAGAGAGAGAGAGAGAGAGAGAGAGAGAGAGAGAGAGAGAGAGAGAGAGAGAGAGAGAGAGAGAGAGAGAGAGAGAGAGAGAGAGAGAAAGAGAGATATAGAGAGAGAGAGATAGAGATAGAGAGAGAGAGATAGAGAGAGAGAGAGAGAGAGAGAGAGAGAGAAAGAGAGAGAGAGAGAGAGAGAGAGAGAGAGAGATAAAGAGATATAGAGAGAGAGAGATAGAGATAGAGTGTATGAGAGAAGAGAGAGAGATAGATATAGAGAGAGAGAGATAGAGATAGAGAGAGAGAGAGAGAGAGAGAGAGAGAGAGAGAGAGAGAGAGAGAGAGAGAGATAGAGAGAGAGAGAGAGAGAGAGAGAGAGAGAATTACAGCTGTCCATTTCTACAGTCTTAATAATAACTGCTGAATTTTGACAGATGACTCGTATGGACTCTCTGAACGTTGAATATTCTGAGGGTCCTAATTAACTGATGCTCACTTCTCCCTCAGCTCCTGCAGCTCATCCCACATCTCCTCGTCTTCGCTCTCCGACTCGTCACTGCTCATGTAGGAGGAGGTGCGTGTGTAGCTCATCCACAGGTTGTGGAGAGGGGTGGCATACTGAGGGCTCCCCATCATTCCGTCCCACGGGCAGCCCTCTGGGTCCATGGCGATGGAAAGCCCGCTGTCCACGGACGTCCCCATCACAGACTGACCAGATTCAAGCCTCCGGCTCCTCTTCCTCTGCTGCTGCTCCTGCTGCTCTCCCTGGACCTCCTCCTTCCTGCTCTGTTGCACCTCCTGGTTCTCCTGTATTTCTCCGCTCTGGGTCCAGTCTGGCTGAGAGGGACTTTCACGGAGACAGGAAACATCTTGAGGCGCCAAAGCTGAAAAGTCGCCCACCGGTGAATTCTGCTCCTCAGCTGAATCCAAGGAGGCACGCCGGTCCTGAGGAACATCTGCACACTGATGAGGGGAAGTCTGGGTGGTGACCTCGCTTCGCTCAGATCCTCTGTGCTCCTCATGCAAACTCCCCTGGGAGGAGCAAACAGACGAGCTGGGCGACTTCAGCTGTGATGATGGTGTGATCGGCGATGCAGCAGGTGCGGGTGAGGAAGTGGGTGTGGTCTGACGTTCAGCTGGTGCTGGGACCACCTTAGATGGAGAAACCTGGAAGCGACCAACTGTGACGATGGGCTTCGGCTCTGCAGGAGGAACACAGGATGACGATGAGGGATGGTTACTTTCCATATCATGGAAAATCGGGATTCACTACAGTCCCTATCTGGAAAACTGCCCATTTTCAATTGTCACAAACTTTAAGGTGGTAGTACCTTCAGGCTCCTGTAGATGGCGCTGGATGAGGATGATGGGGCTATAAACCCCTGTGGGGTGTGAGTGACGGGATCCATAGACTGGGAAGAGGTGCTACAGTGCAGGGAATGTCCTGGACAGAGCCCCCTGTGACTCAAACGACCCTAACAGGGACTGGAACTTGGACTGGACATGTACTGGGTGAGGTTCTGGATGTAGCCACATCAGTGTTCAGACACTCCTACATCAAAGAACTGGTCAGGTGGTCCAGATGTGGTGGAGGCCTTCCCTGGCCCAGTTCCGAGGAGAATTCCCTGTAGACTGGGATTGTATCCACTGCTGGTAGACCCGTATGACCGTACGCTTCCATACACCTGCAGATTCAGCTACTTCCTCACACTATGGTCTTTGGCCACACCCACACGCAGTCCCTCCTTTTAGCCAATCATTAACATCTGCTCTGGAGCCATTTTCCACACATGGAACGAGACATTCCCTGCACTGTAGCACCTCTTCCCAATCTATGGATCCCGTCACTCACACCCCACAGGGATTTATAGATCCATCCTCCTCACACAGCGCCATCTGCAGGAGCCTGAAGGTACTACCACCTTAACACACAAGGTGATTTTAAAAAAAATGGAATTAATAATAATAACAATAAAACTCAGTCAGACAGGACTAATAAATCTCACTGTTAATGGCTTGGAAGGAGTACAGTCATGGCCTAGATAGGCCTAGATAGCTGTGCGGGTTCCCCACTGTGTAGAACTGGATTTAATTGAGTACAGGTGTCTGAAGGCTTATAAAATGATATAACCAGTGAATGAACACAGCTCTTCTGGATCCCGTCCACTGAGACTTCATTACATCACCAGTGTTGCATACATAAGGCGGGGCATGCGGTTAGCGCCGGTTAGCATTAGCTTAGATACAGTACCCTACCAGCCCCAGTGTATACATGTCCGTACCTAAACGACAGACAGATGTAAACAAGAGTGGGTTGATGTGAAATCCTCCGTCCTAGAGAGACCAGAACCAGATGTGTGCCGCGATCGGTGCCTCTAAAAGCTCCCTCACAGAAAGGTCCTACATGAGGTGGTTCTGAATACGCTGCCTGATGTCTGAGACGCTGTTTATGATAGTGTGGAGAAGATCTCAGCCTTAAACTCCATTCATGGTGGAGGGATACATGCTGCAGGGCGCTGTGAGGTCAAATAGTCCCCCAGAGGAACTTAGTATTTCCAGGTTTTCCAGATTTTCATCACCAACATTCCATACACACTCAGAATGTGTAGGTTCACTGGTGGTTCTAGATAGTCAGTAAAGTGTCTATATGTGTGTTCTAGACATGGAGAACCCTGGTTCCCATCACCACCACTGGAACATCTGAGCCATGTCACACTAAACCCGCTCTGTTTACATCCCAAACCCTGAATTATGCCGGAATTTTGGGTGGCATTTCCCTACAAACAGTTCCTACGCCGCCTGTTAAGCTATCTGCGGCCTACGCTACGGACCCTGAGCTGGATGTAAACACACGTGGTCGTTAGCTGGCTCTGTTCGTGCGGTTTGGGCAGCACCTCCACCTACAGGCTGCGTTCCATGGAACATTACGACCAGACACACAGGTTACGCAACACCTCCAGCGGCACAGTTAATGGGCGATAATGTCTTCCAACACCAATGTGGCCGCAGCCGCAGCCAAGTGCGCACAAAGGCGTGCAAAACACGGCGAGAGCGGGGGAGAGCGAGAGAGGGGGCTTAGCCCGTCCCTGAAGCCGTTACTTAATGCTTAGCTTCACCCCATACGTAATCAAACGGCCTTACGTAAAAGCAGAAAGGTCTCTTTGTTGGCGTTGGTGCGCGTTCGCGCAGGTCTCCGTGTCTCCACAACATCTTACCGGGGCTGATGGGGGGCTCTGCGGGCTCGCGCGCGCTGGTGCTGGTTTCTGGAGCTGCCGGGGGGGAGAGCGATCTTGGACTGGAGGAGGAAGCCTGGGAGAGGGGCGAGAACATGAACATCAGCCTTCGTCCTGCAACTGAGGAGAACAAGTGCAACTCCAAAAATGCCGAACTGTGGATCAGATGGGAAGCGATCCTGGTTGTTGAAATTGGCACATGGTTTTTACAGCTCGTAAACATATATATCTAAAAATCTGAGATGCCGTTTGGTTGGACAGTGAGGTCCTGCCAAGTACACTGATCTAAAATGATCTGGACATCTAACGTTTCCCGGTTTGATGTTCTTGTAAGAATTATCCATGGTTATCTAACTCATTTCCAAACGATTTGTGGAATTTTATCCAGAATTGAAACCACTGACCGTTCGTGCTGGCATACAGAGGAATCTGACCTCCACGTTTAACATCCGTGCACTGAAACCTACATACACACACACTACGGGCCGGTCAGCACACTTGCCCGGAGCAGTGGGCAGCCCTATCCACGGCACCCAGGGAGCAGTCGGGGGTTAGTTGCCTTGCTCAAGGGCACCTCAGTCATGTCCTGTCGGTGCAGGCGATCAAAACAGCCATCCCTAACCTCCTGCCCACAACTGCCCCAGTGTCCCATCCCTAACCTCCTGCCCACGACCAGCCCAGTGTCCCATCCCTAACCTCCGGCCCACGACTGCCCCAGTGTCCCATCCCTAACCTCCGGCCCACGACTGCCCCAGTGCCACATCCCTAACCTCCGGGCCACGACTGCCCCAGTGCCACATCCCTAACCTCCGGCCCACGACTGCCCCAGTGCCAAATCCCTAACCTCCGGGCCACGACTGCCCCAGTGCCAAATCCCTAACCTCCGGGCCACGACTGCCTCAGTGCCACATCCCTAACCTCCGGCCCACGACTGCCCCAGTGCCAAATCCCTAACCTCCGGGCCACGACTGCCTCAGTGCCACATCCCTAACCTCCGGCCCACTACTACTCCAGTGCTACATCCTTAACCTCCGGGCCACGACTGCCCCAGTGTCCCATTCCTAACCCCCCCCTTTCGTCACATCACTAAACTCAGAGGTATCACCAGCTCAAGCCCTGTCCAGGAATCGATTCCATCACCTCCTGAGGCAGCAGTTCGAGAGTCAGAGTCGATTCCAGAAGACCCAGAGTGGTGCACCGCTACCTGAGGTCTGTTTGGGCTAGGCCAGTGCCACTGTGAGCCCTGGTGTGGTCACAGCTCCAGTTTGAAACCTGATTTTTTAAACCTGCTGATTCTGTTTAATCATCTCACACTTTTCTGTGGTCTGATAAAGTCCGAACACTGTTTACTGGATCACATGACTCACCGTGCTTTCTGGGCTGGCCCTTGGTGAAGACGATAGCCCAGACGAGGAGGATCTGGACAGCCCTGATTGGTCTAGGGAAGGTGTGGGGAAAGCCTGTGTGTACCCTTGGGGCCCAGAGTACTCCGCTGAGAGATGTTCAGTAGGTGCCGTAGCGCTACGCTGCCCCATGTCCTGCGGGACGTTGGCGTACATCTGCTGCACGTGAGCATCCGTGTGCGAGGGGATCCCAGAGGCCGAAGTGGACATGTGTGCTTGCAACGTGGAATGTGTTTTCTGAGCGTAACCGAAGACGTCCCAGTTCTGAGCTTCTGGATGTCCCACGAAACCCACCGGGTGGTACAGTCCTTCAGGCTGGAGGTGCGGCATGTACTGGGGAGCGTACATCGAAGGATATCCCTGCTGGGGTGGGATGGGGTGTGTGAACTGCGGAGGGAAGCCAGGTAAGGAGGGCATAGGCTGCACCAGGGGGGACGGCAGGCCGGGGGCAGGGATGAAGGAGTGCGCCATGCTCATGGCCATGGAGAGCATGTTGGCCAGAGAGAAAAGGGGCGGGGTTTGTGGAGGCCACATGGTGGGTGTGTGGGTCTGGAGAGCTGGGGAGTTCAGGGGGCTGCCAATGTCACTGGCCGGGCTAAGGATGTCCGAGCCGAGAGGGCTGGGCGAGGCGCACGCAGAAGGAGGTGAAGAGAAGGAGTAGTGGGGGTTGCTGTGGAGGCGGGAGAGCGAAGGATGGGCAGCTTTGGGGGAGCCAGGGTGCGGTGGGTACTGGTAGGGTGAGTGGGTGGAGGTGGCCACGTAGGGCATGGGGTACTGCTGAAGGTGCGTAACCATGGAGGTGGAGTGGCCGTGGAATGGACGTGGAGTTCCTGGTGGAGAGGAGAAAAAGAGGAGACTGAACTAAAGCATTTGGAAATCTGGCATCTCTGAAATCTGATACATGTAAATGAGCTGTGTCCTGATTGGCTGTTCTGTGTTGGACACTCCTTATAACTTCAGTGTGAAAGGGGCGGGGCTAAACTGCCATAAGCTGAATAGGTGGGCATATGTACATTACCATGTTTCAATATCATCATCTAGTGAGTAATAGTGGAAACACTTGACTGTAGGGAACTGATCATAAGGCTATAAGCTTCTTATGACAACTGACATAACCCTACACAAAGGCTTATAAATGTGTACGATGCCAATTTTGACCAAAGTGAACTAAAGCAGCCTCTATGACAGAAGATCGGAATACGTCCTAATAAACACTCACCTAGGGCTATGTCAGCTGTTATGTCAAGCTTATGTAGGTGTTATGTAGCCTTATGAACAGTACCACACAGCCCTGAGAGAAAGTGATTCCACACTGAGCCACACTGTGTGCATCACCCAAATAAAAACCTGGGGCGTGTAAGACATAATGGTAATAAGCCTTTATAAACACTCACACAGGGCTATGTGAGCTGTTATGTCAAGCTTAAGTAGGTGTTATGTAGCCTTATGAACAGTAAGGGACAGCACTGAAAGAAAGAGATTCCACACTGAGCCACACTGTGTGCATCACCCAAATAAAAACCTAGGGGGTGTAAGACATATTCGGAATAAGCCTTTATAAACATTCACCTAGGGCTATGTGAGCTGTTATGTCAAGCTTAAGTAGGCGTTATGTAGCCTTATGAACAGTAAGAGACAGCACTGAAAGAAAGAGATTCCACTCTGAGCCACACTGTGTGCATCACCCATATAAAGACCTGGGGCGTGTAAGACATGATCAGAATAAGCCTTTATAAACACTCACACAGGGCTATGTCAGCTGTTATGTCAAGCTTAAGTAGGTGTTATGTAGCCTTATGAACAGTACCACACTGCCCTGAGAGAAAGGGATTCCACATTGAGCCACACTGTGTGCATCACCCAAATAAAGACCTGGGGCGTGTAAGACATGATTGGAATAAGTCTTTATAAACATACACATAGGGCTATCTCAGCTGTTATGTCAGGCTTAAGTAGGTGTTATGTAGCCTTATGAACAGTAGGAGACAGCACTGAAAGAAAGAGATTCCACACTGAGCCACACTGTGTGCATCAACCAAATAAAGACCTGGGGCGTGTAAGACATGATCGGAATAAGTCTTTATTAACATGCACATAGGGCTATCTCAGCTGTTATGTCAAGCTTAAGTAGGTGTTATGTAGCCTTATGAACAGTAAGAGACAGAACTGAAAGAAAGTGATTCCACACTGAGCCACACTGTGTGCACCACCCAAATAAAGAAATGGGGCGTGTAAGACATGATCGGAATAAGCCTTTATAAACACTCACACAGGGCTATGTCAGCTGTTATGTCAAGCTTAAGTAGGCGTTATGTAGTCTTATGAACAGTACCACACTGCCCTGAGAGATTCCACACTGAGCCACACTGTGTGCATCACCCAAATAAAGAAATGGGGCGTGTAAGACATGACATAAGCCTTTATAAACACTCGCACATTAGCATCGCACTTCCAGTAATAAATGAGCAATGCAAAATCCGGATGACCTATTGACTGGTCGGCTATGTCTGGGATAAGTGGACCACCGTGGTCAGCTAATAGACGGGAAGAAGGTCGGGCCGTAGTGAAGGTTGAAATGCGACTCATGAGCTTCAGAGACTGCAGGCCTCTCTGAAGCGGAGATAAATATCTGGCGGGTTGAGACTGGAAAGACGAGGGGAATCTGTTCCACGCCAGCATGTTTACATATCATTAACTGTGATGTTATTGAATTCATGTCATAGTAAATAAGGGGACAAAGGAGGGATTATCTCATCACCCCGAGCATGTGAAGACTCCACACTGCGGCCAACAATAGATCCCGCGGTTCTGAATGAATGAGAACAGCAGCGCACTATCGGCCACACCTGATTCTCACAAAACCACCAGCGGGGCGGGATGTTCTGCTGCGGCTTGACTGAAATAGAGGCCTGTCACTCTCTGTAAAAACTCTCTTTGATAAACGGCGAGGACGCCTGATCCCATAACGCCCTGTTGCGCAACGTTGGGCCTGGTCTCTGTGGTGCTGGGACAGACGTGACGAAGGGGCCGAGGAACAGAAGCCTCGTTCCATCATTTACAGGGCAACAGTAAAGATGGGCAAACTCTGGGAGGAGGTCCCCGGGGCGACAGTGAGGGTCTGTAAACTTCCCGTCCTGAGTTGGGGGCTGTAAACCAGGCGGCAGCAGAGCGGGAAACGCAGCGCTGGGCAAACACTCCGGAGATGAGGCTGCGGAGGCAGCGGGACAGAATGTTCTATAAACCAAGCACAGCGGCCGTGACAATGGAGGCGGGGTGGGGAGCGGAGCGGAGGGGTGGTCTGGTTTTTGGGGGATTGAATGGTTTTGTTGAGGGGTGGGGGGGTGAGGGGGTTGGGGGGACGAGGGGATGGGGGGGTTTGGTTTTTCGATTTGCTCCGCTGTTGCCGTGGAGCTCTGTATGATTCTCGGAAACATGAGGAAAGAGGAGGAAGCTGGCATGACATCTCTCTCTCTACCACTATCTCTCTTTCTCTCCCTTTTCCCTCTGTCTCTCTGTTCCTCCATCTCTTTCTTCTCTCCCCACTTCTGTTTCTCCCTGTCGTTTCCCCTGTCTCTCTCTCTCTCAGGTGAGGTAATTACTCAGGAGACTCTGGGATTTACAGGCGCCGGGAAATAACTCACAGAGTACTGCTCCGTTTCATTCACTGCCAGACTATATACAGAGAGAGAGAGAGAGAGAGAGAGAGGGAGAGAGAGGGAGAGAGAGAGAGAGAGAGAGAGAGAGAGAGAGAGAGAGAGAGAGAGAGACAGAAGGAGAGAGAGAGAGAGAGAAAGAGAGAGAGAGGGAGTAGAGAGGGGGAATGGAGTGGAGAGAGGGAGGGAGTAGAGAGAGATGGAGTGGAGAGAGGGAGGGAAAGGAGAACAGAGAGGATGGAAAGAGAGAGTAAGAGAGGAGGGTCACTCACCTGGCGTGTTGTGGAAGGACTGTGAGCGTAAGAGTGGGCGTACAGGTGAAAGGAGAGTAAAGAGAGTCTCCGCACTCACCTGCGTGTCGGGAAGGACTCTCGAGCGGTGAGCGTAACAGTCGGAGGTAACCTCGCTCGGACTCTGAATGGAGCCAAAGTGCAACACGTGGACAAAAGTGCACACGTTAACTCCTCACATTCACTCCCCACGTTCACTCCTCACGCTCACTCCTCACGCTCACTCCTCACGCTCACTCCTCACGTTCACTCCTCACGTTAACTCCTCACGTTAACTCCTCACGTTAACTCCTCACGTTAACTCCTCACGTTAACTCCTCACGTTAACTCCTCACGTTAACTCCTCACGTTAACTCCTCACGTTAACTCCTCACGTTAACTCCTCACGTTAACTCCTCACGTTAACTCCCCACGTTAACTCCCCACGTTAACTCCCCACGTTAACTCCCCACGTTAACTCCCCACGTTCACTCCTCACGTTCACTCCTCACGTTCACTCCTCACGTTCACTCCTCACGTTCACTCCTCGCGTTAACCCCTCACGTTAACCCCTCACGTTAACCCCTCATGTTAACCCCTCACGTTAACTCCCCACGTTAACTCCTCACGTTCACTCCTCACGTTAACTCCTCACGTTCACTCCTCACGTTCACTCCTCACGTTCACTCCTCACGTTCACTCCTCACGTTAACTCCTCACGTTAACACCTCGTGTTAACTCCTCACGTTAACTCCTCACGTTAAACCCTCGCATTAAATCCTCGCGTTTACTCCTCGCGTTTACTCCTCGCGTTTACTCCTCGTGTTTACTCCTCGTGTTTACTCCTTGCGTTTACTCCTCATGTTAACTCCTCACGTGGGAGGAGTCCTGCTGGATAAGCCTACCTACCTACAGCATCAGCTTAGATCCCCAATCACAACATCATACAGTCGTCCAGTGGAGTACAGGTGCCCTGACGGACAGGCTAGTGACGTGACCTGCGTATGTGCCCTTTATAACACTGTTATAAACCATCGTTCAGCTTACAGGCCTGTTAATAACACTGTATGTCTAGTTCTTCTGAATAACAATATGCGAAAATACTGAAGTACAAATGGCCCCTATGTGCTGCTCACGCATGCATTATGAAGTCCCTACGTAGGCAGCCTTCAAATACAGGCATCAATAAGACGCTCACAAACAACGTGTCAAGCATCCATCACACTGACACCGTGTGCACTCAGCACAGAGGTTACGGCCGTCTCACCTGGCAGAGAGGAGGAGGAATGTGTCCGAGCGAGACTGTGGAGGTTCGGCTGCAACGAGGAGGAAAACAGAGCATGTTTATTCACATACCTCCAATTAAATAAACATCAAACACGGCATTCATAACGCTTCATAACATTCTCATAACCCTTCATATCGGGTACATAGTGTCCTTATACCGAGGGACATTTTTCAAAATAAAAGTCCTCCTTTATTTATTAGGAAATCTACATTATTTTCAGTGAAATGTCTCATAAACAAACATTCCCGATGCTCCTAAACACACCTCCGAATCCACTGTGGAGGAATCCAAGGTTTGGCTGTGGCCCCCCAACAGTTGCCCCCCACATACTCCCGACCTGAAAATTCAAACTGAACGGCTATTCAAAATCTTCTAGAACCCAGACTCGGGTAAAGAGCAGGGAATGGTGGGAATGGTTGTATACAGCTTTTGATCTGACGTACGGTTTTCCTAAAACCTCATTAAATTCCAAATTTATCCCATTAAAAATGAATGGGTTTGAAAAGTACACGCCTACTGTACGACCAACAGACACAGCTTCACGTACACCATCTCAGTGCAGACCCCTGAGCACAAATTCAGTGTGGGTCTGTTTGTCGTTCTTAGCCCATCACCCGCTTCTCCCATAGACTCCCATGAACTAGTTTGTTGGTTTGTTCCCACAAGGCCCTGTGATAACGGGAATGCGTGTACCGGGGCCAGTGTATGTGAGGAAGCCGTATCAGAGTTGGAAATCAGTTACAGGCAGTAATGAGCTGATATTAGGCCCAGATTCATGTGCGTGATACGATCGGCAGTAGTTAGGGCTCTGAAGGCGTGTTTGCGGCGGTAATGGCTCGGTAATGGCAGCTCTTTAGGCCTGGTTAAGATGACTGCTGATGTGAGCTGTGAGGTAAAGTAGTTCAGTCACTCACTGTAAGTGTTGGAGAGACTCACTGGGCCGGTGATTATAAAGAGCTCTCTGAGCAAAACGCCACCAAACACACCCCGGAGTGCCTACGTGCACCCACACACATATGGAGTACAGTGCCCCCAACCCCCACCCCCCCCACGCTTCATTTAGACGAGCTGCGGTTGCCCCTAACACACCACTCCGCTCCAGTTTTGGTTTGGGCGAGGGATCTGCAAACACGCCTGTTTGTTTTTGTACAATGTCAGGACACTGAGTCATAAGTCTCATGTTTTGTTTATAGATGTAACTATATATATATATATATATATATATATATATGTATGTATATAGTGTTTGTTGTTGCCAATAATAAGTTTATATATATATATATATATATATATATATATATATATATATATATATATATATATATATATATATACATATATATATATAAATAAAGTGCAGTAATTACATACAAGCACTATACATAGCATTATTGTATTATATACGTATGTGTATTTAACAAAATCTTATTTATTATTATATACTGTAAATATATAGTATCAATATTATTATAATAATCTATTATCATTACTATTATTATTATTATTATTAATAATACAACAGTACATACATACTCCCACACGTGTGTACATGTATGTATGTATATGTATATATATGTATATATGTACGTATATGTATGTGTATATATATATATATATATATATATATATATATGTATGTATGTACGTATATGTATGTATATATATATATGTATGTATGTACGTATATGTATGTGTATATATGTATGTATGTACGTATATGTATATGTGTATGTATGTGTATATATATATATATATATATATATATATATATATATATATATATATATATATATATATATATATATATATATATATATATATATATAATTATTATTAATACCTTTTTGGATATATACACACACATCGTTATTACTTATAGTTATATATACCGTTAATTAACATGTAATTACATATCAATACATACCTCTATACATTATGTATATATTTAATCACTCCAAGTCCTGACACTGTATAAAAACCAGCCTGTGTGGTGTGTGGGCTGCAGCTCCACTGCAGTGCCTGGTTCTAATCATGTTCTGGGCCGAGCCCAAGAGAGAGCGAGCGAGCTCCTCAGCGGTCTGATTGCAATTACGCAGCCCCCCCGGGAGCACATGTGAGCGTATGGGAGTAACAGTGTTACAGATCTCTGATTCCACATGAAACAGGCCATTGTTCTCCTCATTACTCATTAAAGGATATCTGAGATCAGTTGACTGCGGAGAGAGAGAAGACAGTGTTCTGTCCGCGCTGCCGCGGTGGGACATTACCTAGAGCACCAAGAACCCGACAAAGAGCAGGCTTCTGATGCCCCCCACTAATGGGGAAACAGAGTCAGTCCCTATTGATTAGAGGTACAGGACGACACAACCGGCCTTTAACGTCTATACGGCGTCATCCCACTCTATAAGCTACTGACCGGATTACGGCTAAACGCGTTAGGCTCCTGTCGCGTTGGACGTCTAACAGACAGTCTAGCATCCGTGTAATCGCTATAAAGTGCCTGTTAGGGTGGCCGGGCTGACCCCAGGGGCACACGGGGAACCGTGTTCTAATGTGTCCACAAGGAACATTCAGTGAATGCCAATACAGCCTGTGACGCAGAAGCTGAAAGTGAGCTTACAGGACAGGAAAGTACAAGCAAAGGGTCATTTCCGAGCGCTAATGAGTGATGAAGGAATGCAGAACACTTGTCCAGCAGACTGGTACAGGACACACCTACAAACAGCGAGATCTTAGGGTTCTCACTGACGCCCTCATTCCGGTACTCACTGACGGGCTGTTAGAGATGTTCCGTAGGTTTAACTGAAATTCAACTCAGTGTCTGTCAAGAGGAACTAATTATAAACAGTCTGGAGGGCGTGGCCAATAATCTACCTCCACGCATGTCCATGTCAAAAATCTGACTTCTTGTCATTAGTTTCATAAATCAAGTCACAATAATTCAAATTCAGAGAGGTGAAATATAATAGGGAATGTTTGAGAGTTATACAAAACCGTTAGGAGCAAAAGGAGGCCATTTACAGCTACATGAGACTATTAGGAGCTATAGCAGGCCAGTTAGAGCTATAGAAGGCCATTCAGAGCTATAGGAGAACATTCAGAGCTACAGGAGGCCATTCAGAGCTATAGGAGAGCATTCAGAGCTATAGGAGACCATTCAGACCTATAGGAGAGCATTCAGAGCTTTAGGAGACCATTCAGACCTATAGAAGGCCATTCAGAGCTATAGGAGAACATTCAGAGCTACAGGAGGCCATTCAGACCTATAGGAGAGCATTCAGAGCTATAGGAGACCATTCAGACCTATAGGAGGCCATTCAGAGCTATAGGAGGCCATTTAGAGCTACAGGAGGCCATTCAGAGCTATAGGAGGCCATTCAGAGCTATATGAGACCATTCAGAGCTATAGGAGGCCAGTTAGAGCTATAGGAGACCATTCAGAGCTATAGGAGGCCAGTTAGAGCTATAGGAGGCCAGTTAGAGCTATAGGAGGCCATTCAGAGCTATAGGAGGCCATTCAGAGCTATAGGAGGCCATTCAGAGCTATAGGAGGCCATTCAGAGCTATAGGAGACCATTCAGAGCTATAGGAGGCCAGTTAGAGCTATAGGAGGCCATTCAGAGCTATAGGAGGCCATTTAGAGCTACAGGAGGCCATTCAGAGCTATAGGAGACCATTCAGAGCTATAGGAGACCATTCAGAACTATAGGAGGCCAGTTAGAGCTATAGGAGGCCAGTTAGAGCTATAGGAGACCATTCAGAGCTATAGGAGGCCATTCAGAGCTATAGGAAGCCATTCAGAGCTATAGGAAGCCATTCAGAGCTATAGAAGGCCAGTTAGAGCTTTAGAAGGCCATTCAGAGCTATAGGAGGCCATTCAGAACTATAGGAGGCCATTCAGATGAAATGAAAACAAAGCATGACCCTCTACAGTATTCTCTGAAGCCGAACTGCTTACTCAGCGCTCGTCCGTGCTCCCGTCATACGGCCTCAAACTTCAAAGCTCTGATAAGCCGACGGCCAGAGGGGACAGGAGTGAGAGTTCTCTACAAACAGGTTTAGAGTGAGAACAGTACGGCACGCTGCTCCTCGCCAGCATGGCCTACAGCGCTAGCTGTGTCACTGAGACGGGATCACTCAAACCTGTCACTGTTGCAAAAGAAAGCACCCCCCCACCCCACCTTGTACCCCCTCTGGCCGTTTCACAGCTGCGGAAGCTCAAATATCCACTTGAACTCCTGCGAGCTTTGCTGTACCTACTCAAACGGGAGGCCTGTTTTTATCCGTTCCAGGAAAGTGGATGGCTCACTGCCTGTCAAACGTTTGACTTCTTTTGTGATCTTCTAAGAAAGGTTTAGAATACCTGACAGATCAGAACAGCTGTGTGCTAGCGCTCTGGGCATCTTCTGTGAAAGTGAAGTGATTGCTTCTTTAATGCCTATATTATAGAGCACTTTTTAAATGAAGAACAGAAGCCATATCGCCCCCTACACTTCCTGTAGTGTATTACAGTCTGTCATAATGAGCGTGTTGATCGTATCGCCCCCTACACTTCCCGTAGTGTATTACAGTCTGTCATAATGAGCGTGTTCATCATATCGCCCCCTACGCTTCCTGTAGTATATTACAGTCTGTCAGAATGGCTGTGTGGATTATATCGCCCCCTACACCTCCCGTAGAGTATTACAGTCTGCATGTTTTACCTGTGATGCTGAAAGTGCCGCAACGCTGTTGTGGTGTGGTTGACGGGCCGCTGTGTGATTGCTCTGATCACCCGCCGACTGTTTGGTCATTAAGGACTCTGCTCGTCTGATAACGTCCCGCATCTGGTGAATGAAGCCCTCTCGCTCAGAGGGAAGGATAAACTCATTGTTCACCTGGAAGAGAGAACAGTAAAGACAGGGACTGAGCTCATCCGTTAGTCCAGAGGGGACGTTACGTTACGTTACGTTATGTATTAATTAATATTAAAAAGAAAGAAATCGGTTTTGTTTTGACAGTAACTACATGCTGAGACCTCACTGGCTGCTCAAAATTACTTGTGCATGTCAATAAAATACAACTTTTTTACAATTCCAGTTTTGTTTTTGGAAAATAATTTCATAGACACATATAATTTATTAGTTTATGTCATTTTATAACGATTTCATGTTTATTTTTTATTGTTTTAATGATTGTTTTTTTGTTCGCTCTGCTGACTTTTTCATCCAATCAATTCAACTCAAATCAACTTAATCCAACTCATCTCATCTTAAGGTAACTCAAAGTAACAACGTAAGAATCCACTACAGTTCAACTCATTACAGCTCACCTCAAGGCAACCCAACACACTGCAACTCAACTCAAACCAGTTCCACTTTTCTCAAGTCAGCTAAACACGACAACTCGGTGTGGCATCACTCCATGCAGGTCATCTCAAGGCAACTCAGCACAATGCAACTCAACTCAAGTCACGGCAACTCAACTCGAAGTAGCTTAATGTAACAACTCAGTGCAACAACTCCACCGAGTTCAACTCAGTTAAACACGACTCGGCACAACTCATCTCAAGTCAAATCAACGCAACACAGGTCAACTCAAGGTAACTCAACATATTATCTGAATGCAACTTAACTAAACAGAACTCAGCACAGTTTAATTCGAGGCAACTCAACACAGTGCAAATCAACTCAAATCAATGCAACTTTACTCAGGTTAACTAAACACGACAACTCAATGTGGCAACTCAACATCAAACAACGAAACTTAATGCAATATAACTCAAATTTCTATATACAACTCAACTCAACTCAACACAGCTCACCTCAGGCCAAATCAAACCCAACGTATCTGAATGCAACTTATCTAAACAGAACTCAGCGCAGTTTAATTCCAATCAACTCAAACCAATTCAAAACTGCATCTAAGAATACGCTATTAGATCAACAGCGCATGGATCTTTACACTTTACACTATATACATCATCGCTCGCCTGGTGCTGCGCGCGTATCACTACGGAGGTGGACGAGTTGAAGTTGAGCAATCCAGAATCCACCACCTCTCTGAATATTCCTAGACATCCCAAATAAGCCTGTGGTTGTGTATGAGCTTGTTTAAACCTGTGGCCACCTTTAATAGCTGGTGGTTTTTAATTCAGTTCATTCCGTCTTTGTACTGCTGTAACACCGCTAATAGCTGTGGGCGTGCGCACCGAGCGACCAATAACACTGCAGGAGAGACGCCGCACTGCCAGAGCTCGCACGGCAAACAAAGGGGCTTCTGTATCTGAACAAACTGCACGCTGAGGGCGCACGACCATCACTCACACGTGCCCACTGGCGCACAGCCGCACACTCCGGCGTGCAAAACCGGCCCGCAGCCAGCCAAAATTTAAAACTCAGGATCCCAATCCGGACGCCAGCTCTGATTCTGAGCTCCGGATCACTTTCACTCATCCCATAGGTACAGACTGGAGCTCCATCACTCCAGAGAACGCAGTTCCACTGCTCCACCGCCCAATCCTTGGGGGCTTTATACCCCAGGCTTAGCACTGAACATAAGAGACCTCAGGGCTAGGTGACCTCAGGCTTTCGATTCTATTGGTCACTGAGTGAACTTAGAAAAGTTGACCTCACTCTGTAGAAAGGCTGTCCAGAAACCTATGGAGATATGGTAATTAAAGGAGCAGTGTGTAAAGTTTAGAGGGTGGGGTCTATTATCAGAAATGGAATATAATATACAAAACCATGTTCCCGTTAGTGTATAATCACCTGTAACTACAAACTACAAAGAACGAGCCTTCATACCTACATAGGAGCGGCGCATCTTTTAACAGACACTACCACCGCCATGTTTCTGCTGAAGCCCAGAACAGACAAACCACACACTGACCTCTCACACTGTTACACTGAAGAGGCAGTTTGAATTAGGGGGCGCTATAGCTCTGGCTGCACATCGTAGAAAAAATAACCACCCTAGCTAAATCGCATAATTATCAGTAGCTCCGCCCATAAAACTGTAGGTGGGATACTTGGATTCTTTAAATGTACCTAATCAAAAATGCGACCAGCATTAAAAACACGAAGCTAAAGTTCCGCTCCTTATTCACCAGTTTACTGTTCCAGTTTAAGGTGGAGCTTCCAAGTTCCACCTTAAATAACTAATCCGTCATTATGCCATTATGCAATTGCAGCATTAAAGGTGGAATAAGAACATCTGAACAAGAAGCTAGTGAATGTCCTTATCAGAAAACGTTCCCAGCATTAAAATAAATATTATTATAATCTGGATAATAATTAGGAAATAATAATTAGGAGAACCTTTTTTTTTTTTACAGAGTTGGTGGGGGACGGATTCAGTCACCACTCAAGGTTACACATTGCTCCTTTAAGTTAGCACTGTTAGAAATGGACCTTGGACACTCAAAGAGCCATTTCATGCTTAAATAGTTCTTTGCATGGCCAAACGGTTCTTCGGAGCATCGGAGAACCTGCTGTATATGACTCTACATAGAACACTTTTTATAGCACTTCCATTGCTATATATGACATTATAACAACAGCAGAACCCTTTTATGATGCCCTATAGAACCATATACATATGGAACCACATATAACACTCTCTCCAGTCACTTAAAGAGCAAAGATCCATTTAAGCGTGCAGATGGTTCTGTAAGTCTTTACTAAAGAACCCTTGTGGAACCCGTGACCCGTGCAAACGTTATTTTTCCCTCAGTGAGTAATGTGGGGGAATTAGTCAGGGGGCTGCTGTGGGGGGTCCTCAAACTGGAAGTCCAGTGGGGTCCTGACTTTCTAAATGGTG
>JAMWET010007786.1:110000-172500 GCA_024036415.1 Prochilodus magdalenae | reverse complement strand
GAGAGAGAGAGAAAAGACAGAGAGAGATAGAGAAGAGAGAGAGATAGAGAAGAGAGAGAGAGAGAGAGAGAAGAACAAACAGAGCAGAGAAAATGACTGATAAGCTTATAAGCCCTGAATAGTTTCGAGTTTGAAAGTGTAAAATGCTGCATGTCCCCACCCGTCTGTCCTCCCTCAAGCGTCCCTCTCTCTCCCAGGGCAGCACAGGGAGTGCTACATACGGATAAAATGAAAAATTAAAAAAAATAAAATAAACAAATAAAATTAATGGTTTAAGGTGGTAGTACCTTCAGGCTCCTGCAGGTGGCGCTGCACAAGGATGACCGGGGTATAAACCCCTGCGGGTTGTGAGTGACGGGATCCATAGATTGGGAAGAGGTGCTACAGTGCAGGGAATGTCTCGTCCCATGTGTGGAAAATGGCTCCAGAGCAGATGTTAATGATTGGCTAAAAGGAGGGACTGCATGTGGGCGTGGCCAAAGACCATAGTGTGAGGAAGTAGCTGAATCTGCAGGTGTGTGGAAGCGTACGGTCATACGGGTCTACCAGCAGTGGATACAATCCCAGCCTACAGGGAATTCTCCTCGGAACTGTGCCAGGGAAGGCATCAACCACATCTGGACCACCTGACCAGTTCTCTGATGTGAGAGTGTCTGAACACTGATGTGGCTACATCCAGAACCTCGTCCGGTCCATGCCCAATCCAGTCCCAGCTGTTATTTGCACATCTGGACTTTTCCAAACTTCTGTTAAAGGAACAGACGGGGACTCTACTGGACCAAAGCGGGTTTAGGTCCCTTACAGGTTTGAGTGCTGACGTCACAACATCAGCTATAATGCACAGTCACTAAGGCAAACACAGTCATGACGGGCGATCCGGAGACACGGGCAGAAACAAGGCCCAAAAATCCAGAACCAAAAGATCCAAAGAGAAAACAAAGACTCGGAACCAGAGGGGGAAACGGACGTCACCTCACCGCGAGCCAAACAAACCAAGCAGCTGTCATAGGCCACACATAGGCCATGCAGGGGAGGGTCACATGATCACCCGAGGGATTCTGGGAAATGGAGTTTTCAGGTGTTACAGCCTGTGCAGAGCCAAAGCGAGGCGGGATAGCTTGTTTTAACTAGTTTTGAGTGATTCTGGTAATTACTGTTTCAGGCAAATTCCATAAATCCTAAATAAGCAGAATCATCCACCAACAGAGCGTGAACACGAAACAGGCACACGATATCTCGAAATCAGATAAACCGAGTTCAAAGGAGAATTCTGAGATTTATAATTCATAGAGTTCATTTCCGAACAGATCAGTCGACCTGCTAGGATCTGATTTCTGGAGTGCGTCCAGCATCCCGTTTGCCTTACAGCAGCTACATATGAGCCGCTGGCTCGATGAGCTCATCGCCCCACTCTCTGTACAGCACACCGCAAAACATCAGACCTAAACAAATACAAGGAGCGTACATCCTGTGGATAATCTTACATTTAAACTCGTTCTGAATCCAATTTTAAGATTATTTATAGATTTCAGAACTTGTTTTAAAGGTTTAATACGCCGATTAGTCTTTAACTAAAATCACTTACAACAAGTAAAGCAATAAGCTCAGTATTAGCCTTAAACTGGGTTTAAAAATCCCGCCATCGAACCATTATGCTGCACGTAGGATCGACCCAGATTAGAATTTCCTGATCAATGGAAATGATTAATACAGGACAGATGCACAAAGAGTAATCCCGAACGATTAGGAGGAGAAATACTAGTGTCACGCCTCCGCGTCTCCCCGGCTTCTCCGCTCTTCAGGACTCCACTTCCCAGAGGGCCACGCTCGATGACGTCATGTCTATGCGCCCCCAGTCGGACTCTGTGATTCGCTCTAGATCGCCCGAGTTTTGACCTCAGCTGAATCCAATTACTTCCTGTATTTAAGCCACTCACAAACACTCACACTTTGCGAAGCTTAGTTAAGTAATCCTGAGCGGTATTTCGACTCCCTTCGTTCCTCTACTCCTCTTTCGCTGTCTCCCTTTGGCTCGGACTCTGGTTTGTACCTGCGCTTCCTCACTTTGGTTTCCCCCTTCGGTCTTCCCCTGTAAACCTGTTTGCCCTCGCTGATGGTTCTACCTGGTTCTGACCTCCGCCTGTCCCTGACTCCGGTTTAGCTTCTCTCTTTGTTATACTGTGTACTGCTGAGCTTGCCTGTTTGTGAATAAACCCTTCCTGGTTTTTAGTTGTGTAAACGTCGGTCTCGAAGTCTTTTGTCTAACAACTAGGTCTAAATGAACACGACGTGGGTGGCGGTGTTGCCGCTGACACTGTGCTAGGCAGGTTCCAGCTGTGCACCGCAAAAAACGAGATCTCGGGAAGTGAAACGATCCTATATCCGGCTGAGCTGACGTACATCATCACTGTCCAAGGAAAAACCTGTATCTCCATTTCTGTTGATTTTCACTTTGAAGCCTCATTTGATCACATGAGCTGTTTTTTACAGTGTGTGTGAATTCCGTGAAGAACGGACCAACAGAAATGGCCCGGAACTGCTTGGAAAGACGTCTGGTTCCATTGACTTCCATTCAAACTGAATGAGGTTTTTGGCCTCTCCTGTAAAGTTGCCATTTTGGAGATACTTGTTTTTCTTTGGACAGCGACGATATACTACATTCCTCACTTTAGGATCTTCGTAGGTTAATTTTAACATTATTTAAATTTATTAAATTTATTGTTTCTCACGGAAACATGATTTTTTTTTTTAGCTTGTTTCAGGCACATTTCGTAAAATAAGTAAATAAATTATAAATTATCTGCCAATATAGTGAGAAAATGACTTTAAACAAGCAAAAAATATCTAGAAATAAGATATTAACAAGATTAAAATGAGCAAAATCTTAAAACAATTCTCAAATATGGCTAATCTTTTTGCCAAATTTCTCATTATAATGGCAGATCAGTTAAGAAACTTGCTGGAAACCAGCCAAACCATCTGCCTCTGTTGTGAGAAAGTCTGGCTTACTAAAATCACACAAGTAATTAAAATGCCTGGAATTAAAGTTAAAAAGTCGTCTAAAATTACAATAATATATTACACAATATTACAATAATAATAATAAATAAATAATAATCAATCTAAAGTCAGCTCGCATGCTCGCTCTCCTGCCCCGAAAGAAGAGCTCACGTTCCTTTGCTTTGTGCAAAAGAGAACATCAACATCTGGCCAGCTTTCTGTTAGTGTGTTGAGTAACCTCTGAAGCGGGCGTGCTCGTGTGCCCTGGGTGTCCTCTATCAGGACAGGGCTGATGTGGTGCTGCGTCTCAGCATGACGGAGGGACCGAGGGGTATCTGCTGTTAGCAGAGCTGATAAGAGCTGCAGTTCAACAGCTGCGTGAAAGCCTCACAGCCGGCGGGACCGAGCTCTGCGAGTCCAGATTATTTTCTAAAGGGGGGGGGGCAGCAGGGGGAAAATAGCCCAGGAACAGCAACAAAGCCGAGTGATGAAACCTCAGATGTGCCCTATCAGGGTCCTGTTATTAAACTCGGCGTACACGGCGTTCCGACACGCCGGCATGTTCCGTCGCACAAGGAGTTTTCAAGGCCACAGAGGCGGGGCGAGGGTTCGGGAATGTGACGATATCACTTCCCCTGCTCCGATACCGGTACTGAGAGCTTCAGCTTATAAACTGCTGGGGCTGCATCAGCAAATAAAGTTCACTAAGAAAATTATTAGTTAGATTTTAATGTTAAACTCAATAAATAAAAACATATATATTTATATTTTCATGTTAAACTCAATAAATAAAAAATATATTTAGATTTTAATGTTAAACTCAATAAATAAAAACATATATATTTAGATTTTCATGTTAAACTCAATAAATAAAAAAAATATATTTAGATTTTCATGTTAAACTCAATAAATAAAAAAAATTAGATTTAGATTTTAATGTTAAACTCAATAAATAAAAAATTATTAGTTAGATTTTCATGTTAAACTCAATAAATAAAAAATATATTTATATTTTCATGTTAAACTCAATAAATAAAAAAAATTATATGTATATTTTCATGTTAAACTCAATAAATAAAAAAATTATATTTAGATGTTTATGTTAAACTCAATAAATAAAAAAATATATATTTATTTTTTCATGTTAAACTCAGTAAATATGAACTGATGAAGTAAAAATATCACAGAGCTGAGTGCGGACCCCTGCAGGTGATCTGGAGCGAGCTTCAGGGTTGAGCTGTATGACACAGAATGACGTACCATGACTGCGGCGATGTCATCAGGGCTGTCTCCATCGAGGTCGAACTTGAAGGTGACCATCTTATCGTTGTGAGTCTGAAGCTGGCACTCCACCACACGGTCCACTTTATCAGAAAGCTGAAGGGAAGAGAAGGAAACCTCTGACTCATACCGCACCGCGTTAAAGCCCCGGCGGCTGAGCACAGGCACACCTAACACCGTTTCTCTACACACCAGCACAGTCACCGAATATCATCAGACCTTTACTCTCCATACTTCAGCACACCTGAGGGTAAATACTTCAGTACTCGTCCTGCAGCGGAGGTCTAACAGGCTCTAGGCCTCCCACATCATCACACACTCACCATCGAAGACCAGCTGCACAAACAGCTGAACCCAGAGGGAACCAACCCACAGGAATGGAGCTTGGTGGGTAGGTTTGACATTGTGAGGTAAGCTGGGACGGGTCTTATCTCTGGACCTGACTGACCCAACACCACCATTACAGACCTCCAGCGAGCAGTGGTGTCCTCCATGAGTCCTCCTGTTAGTGCAGCACCATTGGCAGACGGCTGCACCACGCAGGACTACATGCACACAGACCGTTACCACGACTGTCCTTAACACCACGTCACCGTCACCAAAGACTGCAGTGGTGTCGTACCAGACTGTCATGGAGTGACTCAGAATGGCAGCGGGTCATCTTCAGTGACGAGTCCCGCTTTAGTCTTGGTGGAGACGCCCAACGAATCCGTGTGTGGAGGCACCGTGGTCAGCACCAAGATGAACGGTGTGTAGTCACACGTCCAGAAGGCCTGGTGTCCCTCCACCTCCACCCCTACTGCACCATCTGCAGGAACTGTGTGAGGATGTTCAAGCTGCATGGGATGGATTATCACAGGACTCCATTAGGAACCTCTACAGCTCCATACCGAGACGTCTGGCGTGTTGGGTTAGCAAACACGACGGCCCGACGCCATACTGAGAGACAGACTTCTGTATGTGTAGCTCAATAAATATTGATCATATCAGTCTAAATTTATCATCAGTTATTGATCCTGGTCACCTTTATCCTCCTTCCCAACACACCTGCACTCCCACACCTCCTTCCGGGTGCAGCTGTTCTTCTGATGGTGAGTGTAATTACGTATGGTAGGTGTTTCTGTTAATAAGGCCACCTACAGACAGAGATGACAGAAGGGCTTATGAGTTCATACCCCTGTGATGCGCAGGCGTGCCCGAGCTCTCCTCCTGAACAGTTTCCCAGCCGTCCGCCGAGCTGCCGACTTGCTGGCCCTCTCGGATTGGCCCTCGCAGCCGTCGCTCAAGCCTGAGGTCACATCTGAGGCGTAGCTGGGGAGATCACAGATGACAGTGTTAACAGCAACAAACGCTGTGCGCTACTGATCTACGGCACTGTGCACGGTCCAGTCTGGGGGTTCAGGGCTGATGCTGAGGCCTGGAGTTCACTGCTCATGGAAGTTTCTCCACTCTCTCAAAGCTTGAAGGCTACACTATGTAGGGTTTGGGGATTTGGAGACCCCTCTGGTGGAAATGTGTAACTGCAGGCAACAGTTGTATAAACATTCAGGGGACGGAATCTGTACAGACACAGGACCACACAGTCGGTAAAACTGACTGACGTGATGCATTCGGAACGCTGGGAATTAATACCCCACGTTTCCACGGAAAGGTGTCCCGTCATATAGGGCTCAAGTGCATTCATCGGATTTATCACCGGAGCCGTCTAACACCGTGCTGCTTAAAGTGCTGTTTATCTGATGGGACCCGTTTGGAGGTCTCCCAGGTGGTTGTTAGGAGCCCCATTCCCTATGCAGTTCCATTAAATCCACCTTTTGTTTCCTTATGCAGGGGAATTGCGTCACAGTTGCATATGAAAGCCCGAGTTCTGTTAAATAACATGCATTGTAGCAACAGGGTGAGGAACTCCCAGAAGGCCCGCACTGGACAGGAGTTTGCTCAGAGATTAGCGCTGAAAAGGATTTAATGACAGCGAAGAAGGGCGTGTGCAGCTTTCGGCCGTTCCTGATTGGCGCGTTCTCCCAGGCGACAGGGGCAGAGGTCCGCTGCAGGACTGACTTTGGAGAACATAAGAACGTTCCAAGGAATTTCTGAGAATCGTTACAGGCCTGCTCGGGTAATATCGGGCTTTAACGAGAGTTTTGTTCCTCCTGCAGTAAAGTTCTACTGGCTTTATGAAAACAAACGCTCTCCGCTCACTCGTTGCCTCCGGGGTATAAATACGGGCACGTGACATGTCTTTGGGATGCCTTTCCAACAATTCCGAGTACATAGCTATTAACTGGCAAAACAAAAATATCACAGTCCGGGAAGAAGAACTGAAGCCGTGTTTGAACTGGCGTGATGCAGGTACGTGCTCTCAGGCCCTGAAAACTCAGTTTGGCTTTAGAGCTCCTCTCCAGAACGCTAATCGTGTCTCCCAGGTCTTTCAGCACTCCAGACACCGCAGCATCCAAATCCTCACCCTCCTACAAGGCACATAAACATTTACGGCCGGCCTACTGCTTGGCAAACTCCGGCCCGTGCTTAAAAAATCCCCGCCTGCTGAGGTACGAGTGTTTTCGAGGCCGGGTTTAACAAGCCACAAGCAGGCCGCGAGCGGAACGCGCTGCGTTATGAAAGATGAGAGGAGGAGAAGAAGCCCAGAGGACAATGTGATCTCCTGCCAGGCCCATTGACTCACGCTCTCAGGCACGCACCCCCTCGGGGGGGAGCAAAGCGGTGCTTTTCAGAGGGGAACCGTGTGCGGGGCTCGCTTCTGCCGACTGCCAATCTAAACACAGAGCTCTCAGCGCATTGTGTGGGGATAAACCGCTTCACGGCCGGCTTTGATATGAGATTCTGCGGGAGGCTTTAAGGTGCACAGTGAAAGCTAAGCCCAGGGCTTTCTCTTACCTGTCCACAGGCGAGGAGAACGGACTCGGCGGCCCCGACACTCCTTTGTCGAAGTTATTAGTCACAGCGATGCTCTGTGGAAGAGGAGGAGGAGGAGGAGGAGGAGATTAGAGAAGGAGTAAAGAGATATTCCAGAGTTTGTCAGCCTAATCTCACGCTGCCCTCAGGTCCAGTCGGAAATATCAGACCACTAGTGGGCCACTGAGCCCGGGGGGTTTCTGGGCTGGAGGCGTGTCAGCGGTGGCGGTATTTGACAGACGGGAACGCCGCAGGCTCCCACCATCCGGACGCGACAGTACAAATACAGGCCCACGGTATGGATTAAAACCGTCCCTAATCCATACCCCTCCTCGGCTCGGCTCTGACTTTCTACCTCGTTAGCTGCCTCGTTACCTAGCAACACTATCTATAACCACGTCACGCTCAGGACCTCCGAAATCATGAGCAGGAACTTCAGAGGAGGACTCACAGGCAGCTTCTATCTAGTAGAGGTGGGAATCACGGAAGGACCTACGATACGATATTATTCCGATACTTAAACCGCAATAAGATATCATCACGATACTTATATGACGATACAATATTATCACGATACTTTTATCGCAATATGATATCATAATCATACCTCACAATACACTATTATTACGATACTTATATGACGATACAATATCACGATATTCATATCACAATTTGATATTATGATGATACCTCTCAATAGAATATCATCACCATACTTATATTACTATTCAATATTATCTCGATATTTATATCACAATACGATATAAACACAATACTGGTTTCACGATACAACATTATTATAATAATTACAATAATATAATAACAATAACAATAATTATAATAATTACTCAAGTCACGATACGATACTCTTTAAGCGATACTGAACACGATACTTAAATAATGCTACTTATATCACAATGTGATGCATGATATTAAAATCACGATTTGATATTATGATACCTACATCATGAGGCAATACCGTCGCATATTATTGCAAATTTGTAAATATCGTCGCTGTCCAAAGAAAAACAAGTATCTCCAAAATGGCAACTTTACAGGAGAGGGCAAAAACCTCATTCAATTTTAATGTAAGTCAATGGAACCAGATGTCCTTCCGAGCACTTCTGGGCCATTTCAGTTTGTCCGTTCATCATGCAAATCTCACAAAGTATAAACAGCAGTAGCCATTTTCAAATGATGCATAAAAGTCAAAATGGACAAAAATGGAGATACATGTTTTTCATTGGACAGCGACGATATAGTGCTACACCGAGGACTGTGATATGCTGCCTATGTACACGTCTGTTTTATCCAATGAGATAAAGTTCTGACTTAATCAGTTTTACTTTAATCAAGTGAATAAAAAAATCAAAATTTTTATAATTTAGGAATTTAGAGGAAATGATGTCACCAGCTTATCTACTATCAAATCAGCTGCTAACTAATTCAGTGGCCAGTTTAGGTGGTCTTTGCACCCCAGGTCAGAGTTTTGCCTTTACAGAGCGTAAAAAGGCGTAAATCCGGATTCCGATATTCTGAAGGTGCATTCCCAATTCTTGGATTTCGTTATATCCCAATCCTAGGAAGAGCTTTTGGCCTGGTGCTTAAAGCCTACAGCAACTTTATCGCCGCTGTCAAAAGCGCTCACCGAAGAGAAGCGTAGAGCCGGAACTGGAGGGGTGTGGACGGGCGTGGTCATAGTGGGTGTGGTCAGTGGAGTGGTGGGCGGAGCAAGAGGGTTGCTTACGTTACTCTTAGCGACCTCCAGTCCATCCTGGAAGCTTGAGGGACTAAGATAGCCGTCTGTCTCGCAATCAGCTGCAGAGAGAGAGAGAGAGAGACAACGCTAAGACTCAATTCGGATCAGTACATGCCTGCTGTCTGAGGAGCGGGGAGTGATGAAGCTAATGTGGCTAATAGGTAATAGAAGTACATGTACACCAATTAGCAGGGTGCTAACTGCGGGCTTTAGTCATATCTTAGCTGTCTCAAAACGTGTGGAGACTCACTGTTATCTACAGCGTACATTAGGAGAAGTCAGAAACTACTAGAAGCTAAAGAAGCCAATTCCAGGCGTCAGTCATGTCTGGTGGGCTACACTTGGAGGAGGACTGGGAACTGGCTGGTGGTTTGAATAGTGCAGTGGCTAACACATCCACCTCCCATGCTGTAGCCTGAGGTTTGATTCCCGCCTGGGCTAGCAACCCCACACAATCCTAATAGGAGCCCTTGGGCAAGACACCCAACGCTACCTTCGCCTACCTGTGTAAGACATGACCTGGCTGGAAGTCGCTCTGGATATGGGAATTTGCTCAGCAACAGTACAGCAAAACTGTGTGATAGTAACTTCAGGCTCCTGCAGGTGGCGCTGCACGAGGGTAATGGAGCTATAAACCCCTGCAGGGTGTGAGTGACGGGATCCATAGATTGGGAAGAGGTGCTACAGTGCAGGGAATGTCTCGTTCCATGTGTGGAAAATGGCTCCAGAGCAGATGTTAATGATTGGCTAAAAGGAGGGACTGCATGTGGGCGTGGCCAAAGACCATAGTGTGAAGGAAGTAGCTGGATCTGCAGGTGTATGGAAGCGTACGGTCATACGGGTCTACCAGCAGTGGATACAATCCCAGTCTACAGGGAATTCTCCTCGGAACTGTGCCAGGGAAGACCTCCACCACATCTGGACCACCTGAACAATTCTTTGATGTGAGAGTGTCTGAACACTGATGTGGCTACATCCAGGCCCAGCTGGTATTGGTTCCGGTGGAGGAGTTACACAGTGTTAGGTACGGTTCAGTCACAGGGGCATCGTCAAAACAACAGAGGCCGGCCGACGCAGTATCATTACAGCTGACCTGATCGTTAACACAGGGCACTCCTCTGAACAGGAGCGTTAAGTGGGGCATTGTGTTCACTCGCAGCCGCTGTGTGTTCACTCAAACCGGTCCTTCCTCTCGGCGGCTTCCAAACACCGCACACACGCGCAGCAGAAAGGCTGACACGAGGCCACGAGGGGGTGAATAATTGAGCTAGTCTCCGTGTTCAGGTTTCTCCTCCACGTTCTCTGAGCACACACTGCTGTCAGGCTGACCAACCCCGCGCGGCCCAGCCGGCGATGAAAACAGTCTACAGGTGAGGTCAGTCGGCGGTGTTGTGGCTGCTGAACATACACACATAAGGGTCACTGTGTCGAGGCTCTGACGCCGGAGACGTGCCGCTGATGCAATCCATCACCTCAAGCAGGTTTTCCATAGAACAGGACCGACCAATGGGAGGGGACACGCCGGAGCAGCGGCACACGAGCCTAAGGTCACCATGCAGAGCACGTGGAGCAGGAGATCCGTGTTCTCTGGACTGACGGTGCCTTAGGGATGAGTAGCCCCCCAGCATCAGTACCGGACCTCACTAACGCTCAATCAAATCCTCACAGCAATGTTCCAACATCAGTACCTGATCTCACTAATGCTCAATCAAATCCTCACAGCAATGTCCAGCATCAGTACCTGACCTCACTGATACTCAAACAAATCCTCACAGCAATGTTCCAACATCAGTACCTGACCTCAGTAATACTCAATCAAATCCTCACAGCAATGTTCCAACATCAGCACCTGACCTCACTAATACTCAATCAAATCCTCACATCAATGTTCCAACATCAGTACCTGACCTCACTAATACTCAATCAAATCCTCACACCAATGTTCCAATCATCAGTAGCTGACCTCACTAATACTCAAATCAAATCCTCACAGCAATGTTCCAACATCGGTACCTGCCCTCACTAATACTCAATCAAATCCTCACAGCAATGTTCCAACATCAGTACCTGACCTCAGTAATACTCAATCAAATCCTCACAGCAATGTTCCAACATCAGCACCTGACTTAAGTAACACTCAATCAAATCCTCACAGCAATGTTCCAACATCAGCTGCTGACCTCACTAATGCTCAATCAAATCCTCACATCAGTGTTCAACATCTGTACCTGACCTCACTAATACTCAATCAAATCCTCACAGCAGTGTTCAACATCTGTACCTGACCTCACTAATACTCAATCAAATCCTCACAGCAGTGTTCAACATCTGTACCTGACCTCTCTAATACGCAATCAAATCCTCACAGCAATGTTCAACACCAGTACCTGACCTCTGGAACGCTCTCTGAGTGTAAGAGTGCTTACAGGTTACTGAGGAGTAGCTGGTGTGGCGGAAGTGGAAGTGCTGGTCAGCCTCGGGTTCCTCCGGCTCCGGTGGGAATCCCCTGCTGATGCTGTAATCCGGGGAGTTCGCAGGAGAGACAGCTGGGGGCTCCGGACGCAGCGGAGAGGGTGGGATCTGAACGAGGGAGGAAGCGGGCCTATCGGGGGTTCTGCAAACAGGCTTGGGGGAGGCGGGCTCAGGCTCCTCCTCGATGGCCTCCTCCTGCTTCCTCTTCTTCTCCTCCTCAGCCAGCCGACGCTGCCGCTCCCGCTGCCTCTTAATCGTGGACACCCGGTCCCGCATGGCCTTGGCGACCAGCTTGTAGTCCGCCTCGCACACGAATCCCAGCACCACCTAGGAGAGGAGAGGGGAGAGGCACAGTGAGGGTCCTAGTCACTGGAATTAGTATCCGTATGAGTTTCCAACCTACAAGGTCACCCAAGGTCACACTGTCTTGGATAACTGTGCTCGGGCATGGCATACAGCATCCGGGAATCTCGTGAGCGCGCCCTTACACTACAGGAATGTCCGCCTGACTGTATGGATGAAACAGGCAATGCCGTACACGCATGAAGCGCATCAGCACAATCTGCAGCAGCCTCGGAATAGTGTTCCCCTCATTCACCCTTTCCTGAAAACACCTAGGCCAAGGTCACCCGTCCCGGACTGTCCATCAGCACCTCGGCTGACCAGATTAAGACGATAACCCAAAGTCCGTCAGCAAATTCGTTCTTGTTGAAAAGCGCATGTGGTGGGAGAGAAAGGAAGGCTTGTGGAAGTTTGGGCTAATTAAGAACAGCTCGCTTCGCTCTGGAATACGCGTCTGGAGCCATTCTATCACCAGGCATGTGACCTCCTCTTCCTCCTGCCTCCCTGGCCTCTCACGTTACCCGGCCGTGTCCTTGAGCGCTGTTGCGTAATAGCGGCGGCGGTAGGGGGCAGCGGGCTTTGCGCCTCTGCTTGAAGAAGATGGCTGTAAATAGTAATGGCCAGGTTCCACACTATTAACACTGGGGTCCTACCAAGGAGACGTCCCCCCGGGAACACTCTAGCACATGGAGCTTTAGTGGAATTTGGGCCTGAGGGGTCCAGCGGCTGCCCTTTAATCAGGAAGACAGGTAGAGTGGCTGATATGGGCTGATGGACGTCATTAGGGGGGCCTGAGAGGAGAGGGGATTTGTTTATCGAGCGTGTCACAGAGCTAGGACTCCTACTAAACATGGCCTAGCGCGGGAATTAGGATGTGATGGGATTCATACAGTGAGAGGAGCTGCTACAGTCCAGTGAGAGCACATAAGCTCACTGCACGACAAGTGAGTCTCCTTGTGTGTTTAAGGTGGTAGTACCTTCAGGCTCCTGCAGATGGCGCTGCACGAGGATGATGGGGCTATAAACCCCCGCGGGGTGTGAGTGACGGGATCCATAGATTGGGAGGAGGTGCTACCGTGCAGGGAATGTCTCGTTCCATGTGTGGAAAATGGCTCCAGAGCAGATGTTAATGATTGGCTAAAAGGAGGGACTGCATGTGGGCGTGGCCAAAGACCATAGTGTGAAGGAAGTAGCTGACAGGTGACTCATTTTCCCGTTCCACCTTAACAGGACAAGCAGTTACGTTCTGGCACCTGCACAAGCACTGCAATGTAGCTGCTCCACCACTTAAGGTGGAATGCGTGTTCTAAAAACGTGTCCATGGTGTCCATGCTAGGCTAAAGCTAACCCCTTAAAGGGCCAGCGGATCCTTTATGTCCACTGCCGTAGGTGGACTATTTCAGATGAAGGAGACTATGCGGCAGGTGGTGGTTAGGGGGTGGTGGTTAGGGGTCTGCCGCTGCTTCACGTGAACCGTGACTGAAACCTCCTGGCTCGAGCGCTCAGCTAAACGGGATAGCATTAGCATAGTCGCACTGGTTGTACATCCGGGATAATCCTAGCCACCTACAAAGCAACTGCTTCACCCTGACCCCTGTACGCAGACCTGACCGCTACTTAGACATGAAGCTCCACCTTATTAACACCTACCATCTCCTGAGCCACCTCCTCGGGGACGTCCTTGTAGAGCTCAAACAGGAACTCGATGGCGTTGTTGTCCTTGTACTTGCCGTGAAGCTTCTTTGTGTCGTCCATGCGGAGCCACAGCTTCAGGCTGGACTTCTCCATGTCGTCCTCCTCGGCCAGCTCCACGTGGACACCGTTGTGCTCCTGGAAGAACGTGTGCTCCAGCAGGTCCTGGATGGTGTACCTGGCCACGGAGAGAAATGCGAGTCAGTGGGGCGAATCCAGTTCTACTGGAAGCCATCTGTCTGCTGGTTTGGTTGGAGCCGGGCCGCCGAGTGCTGCCGGACATCAGGATTGATATTATGTGGAAATACGGTCTCACAAATGCGATTACGGCCACACAGATTGAGATCTTGGAGGAAAAGCGTTTTGGGTCATGTATGTAAGCACATGAATCAAACTGATTCGATTGAGTAATCCAGTATAATATTTCAGGATGATCTCATTACTCGGCAGCTATCCTGAACCGACGGATCACTGCGCCTGCATCATCCCGACATCTGCGCTCTGGGGCGTATGTAAACAGGCTGTAGTGAAATGTGTCGCGCACTGACGACAGTCTAAACTCGTTTTCTGAGCGGCGTTCAAGCGGTACCTTTCGTCTTTGTTCATGCGTATGCAGCCCTCGATGATCTCCTTCAGCTCGGGCACCTTCACTTTGTAGAAGCTGTCTGGCTTCATGCCCTGAGACACAGAGGAACCACAACACCAATTAGAGGACAGCAGAGTCAGAGGTCACATACTGCAGGTCAGGAGTCTAATCCGCAAAACCCAGCGGGTCATGTTTCAGAGCAAGTCAAAGAGATTCAGTAAGTACTGTAAATGATTCATTACGTACTCTGAATGATTCACTAACAGCTATTAATGATTCACTAAACAATACTAATTATTCAATCTACTCTGAATTCAACAAACAGTACTCCTTGATATTCACTAACTATTCAGTATCTACTCTGAATGATTCACTAACAACTATTTATGATTCAGTATCTACACTGAATGATTCACTAACAACTATTTATGATTCAGTATCTACTCTGAATGATTCACTAGCAACTATTAATGATTCAGTATCTACACTGAATGATTCACTAGCAACTATTAATGATTCAGTATCTACTCTGAATGATTCACTAACAACTGGCAACACTAACAGCTATTTGATTCAGTAACATTCCAGTATCAATAACAACAATACTGAATGATTTCAGTACTAAATGATTCAACTATTTATGATTCAGTATCTACTCTGAATGATTCACTAACAGCTATTAATGATTCAGTAACAACTTCCAATTATTCAATAACAACAATACAGTACCTACTGTAATTGATTCAGTATCTACACTGAACGATTCACCAACAACTATTTATGATTCAGTATCTACACTGATTGATTCACTAACAACTATTTATGATTCAGTAACAAGACATGACTGTATGACATGGGTGACTGTATGACACTGTAAGACATGAGTGATTCAATATCTAGTCTAAACGATACAGCAACAACTCTAAATGATTCAGTAAAACTATACATGACTCTGCCAACTATAAACGATTTAGTTGCAAATACTGATAGATAGATAGATAGATAGATAGATAGATAGATAGATAACTATAACTATACTATAAATGAATCAGTAATTTCCCTAATCAATTCAGTAATAACTACTAATAATTCAGTACCAATAATAAATAACGGAATCTATTATAAATGATTCAGTAACAGCTATAAATGATTCAGTAACAGCTATAAATGATTCAGTAACAGTTATTCTGTATTAACTACAAATGATTTTTAAAATGTGACTACTGTTGAGTGCTAGAAATGATTCAGGAACCTTTATAAACGATTCAGTAACGACTCAGTAACTGCTGTATATTATAGAGTAACTACTATGAAGCTCTGTTATGAGTAATGTAGTTAGGAGAGTTAGTTGAAGCGTGGGCTCACAAAGAGACCCTTGTGGGTTAATACCCCTGCCTTAGGGCCCAGCTCCAAACCCCAAACTATCCCACAATGATATTAATCCAGGGGGAGCGGTGGGAGGACGTCCTGGCAGGTGTGTACCCCTCGTGAGAGGCTCATATTAGTCTCATTAAGGGCTAATATTACATAAAGTATTAATGTTAACGAGTGTGAGTGTTGTCATGACTTCACGATCAGTTTATTTTCACTCATGCCCAATTTCCTTCTCTTCCTCCTAGCCTGTTAAAGTCGCTCCGCTTGTTTCCAGAGGTGAACATGAGCAGCTATGTCGTTAGCTGGTGCTCTTGCCCATTTGGCCTCGCGGAGAGGGAACGGCAGCTCGCTCGTACAGCCATCGCCTCACACTCTTTCCCGTTCGGCTCTCGTGGTGTTTGTGGAACCTCGGCATAGCATGCAGTTTCATGAAGCGTTGGATTCACGGATCGGTTCCGTTTCCACCTTTTCCCGAATCTCCCGGCTTTGTCGTTCACACTCAGCGGCAGCCGAACAGTGCAGGGTCTGTTTGGACAGCGCCGGGCTCCTCGTTTCAAAAACAAACAAGAGAGCCAGAGCCGGGCCACAGTCGCTCCAAAACAGCCTGGAACGGCTTATAACTCCAAACACCACTGAGATGAAGCGGCCATGATCCATCATTCATGCTGCATGCACTGTAAGTGTTCAACGGCTCCCTGCAGATTCAGCTACTTCCTCCACACTATGGTCTTTGGCCACGCCCACATGCTCCTTTTAGCCAATCATTAACATCTGCTCTGGAGACATTTTCCACACATGGAACGAGACACTCCCTGCACTGTAGCACCTCTTCCCAATCTATGGATCCCGTCACTCACACCCCACAGGGATTTGTAGCCCCATCATCCTTGTGTAGCGCCACCTGCAGGAGCCTGAAGTTACTACCACTGTAAACACACAGGGGGACTTTAATATTGTCCGGTAGGCAGGAGGTGCGTTTTAGTGTGGACGGCCTTACGGTGTTTCTGTAAGACCAGGCTTGGTTATGAGGGTACTGACCGCACAGAAAGGGGTTTGAGCGCAGCTCTGCCGACTAGACCTCAGAAGCATCCCTCTGATGTCCCTCTCTCTCCAGCTTTTCACGTTACATAATGATGAGGGTGGCAGAACTCCAAAAACCAGGGAGGTTATGTTTTCAAAGGGACCCGTAAAACGAAGAGATCCTTGCGGGGGACATTCCAGAGTCCACCAGCGGGTCTAATCCAGCTCAACTCCAGCCACAAGCAGGAACGAGTCTCGGCGCCGCGCTGATCTAGCGCACGCTCTGAAGGGAAACGAGCGGAAATGAGGAAAGAGGCGCAGAGAAAGCAAGAGGAGCAGGACGTATAGGAGCCTGTTTACTGCTCCTTCCATGCGTCTTTCAGGCTCCAAACCCGGGACAGTCCCGTGGTGGGGGGGCCCCCCACAGTGGGGGGGACCAGATAAGGACATCCAGATGGACGTTCGTACGACCGCTTATGTAAAGAATACTCACGCTGAGCCACACGTGGCAGCTGTGATCAACAACGAACGCGGTGGTGAAGGAAAGGAGCTCTGGTTCTGTTAGCTCTCGGTTTCAGTCTGACCGCTGGTTTGACCGGAAGGGGCCGTTTGGCTAATAGGCACAGCAGCCGACGCTTGAAGCGGTGCCACAACAACACCCACCCACAACAAACAAAGTGGGACAGCCTTAATAAGGGGGGTTCTTCAAAGCAGGGTTCTTCAAAGGTTCTTTAGTATAGGCAACAGTTATATAACCCTATATAACCCCGGCTGAGTGTTCGGATTGCTCTTCGTGTGAGTAAATGGTCCACTACCGTCAAAGAACCTGTTTAGTCCTGTGCCGAGGCCTTCTTGCTAACAGCGCTAGTTAGGGTTAGGTTCAGGGTTAGCTGTATCCTGCTCTGAAAGGCCAACTGTTGTGAATGACTGGTGGTGTACATGCATGAATGAGATGACAGCCAATCAGATTGCCACTGACGATAAATTCACAGTAATGAATTACACTGAGCCCCGCCCTAAGCTCTGATTGGCCAGCTGGCCTGTTCTGTTCTGACTCCTCAGGGCCCCACACCACTGTGGCTGTTCTCAGAATAGTGTTGGTTCTGCCGTTCCACTTTTATCCAGGGTATAATAGTGTACACCCCAGGCAAAGCTTTAGACCTGGCTCCTCGTAGCAGGTTCTCCTCGTAGCAGGTTCTCCTCATGTGTATCTTAAAGCTTTACTGTAGAATTAAAGTGAAGACACCAAACTAGCCCCCATGGAATTATACAGTCTACCTTAAAACCTTCCAGAATGGAATTATACAGCCCACCTTAAAACCTTCCAGAATGGAATTATACAGTCCACTCTAAAACCCTCTCATGGAATTATACAGTCCACCTTAAAACCCTCTAGAATGGAATTATACAGTCCACCTTAAAACCCTCTAGAATGGAATTATACAGTCCACCTTAAAACCCTCTAGAATGGAATTCTACAGTCCACCTTAAAACCTTCCAGAATGAAATTATACTTAAAGCTTTACTGTAGAATTAAAGTGAAGACACCAAACTAGCCCCCATGGAATTATACAGTCCACCTTAAAACATTCCAGAATGGAATTATACAGCCCACCTTAAAACCTTCCAGAATGGAATTATACAGTCCACCTTAAAACCCTCTAGAATGGAATTATACAGTCCACCTTAAAACCCTCTAGAATGGAATTATACAGTCCACCTTAAAACCCTCTAGAATGGAATTCTACAGTCCCCCTTAAAACCTTCCAGAATGAAATTATACAGTCCACCTTAAAACCTTCCAGAATGGAATTATACAGTCCACCTTAAAACCCTCTATAATGGAATTATACAGTCCACTCTAAAACCCTCTCATGGAATAATACAGTCCACCTTAAAACTTTCCAGAATGGAATTATACAGTCCACCTTAAAACCTTCCAGAATGGAATTATACAGTCCACCTTAAAACTTTCCAGAATGGAATTCTACAGTCCACCTTAAAACCTTCCAGAATGGAATTATACAGTCCACCTTAAAGGGGTCATTCTGAGTAGAGAGTTTAGGGCGCCTCACACAGAGGAGTCTTCCACGTTGAACCCCTCCGTGCAGTGAAACACCCACAAACACACACCAGTGAACACACACTCTAGGGGGCAGTGGGCACACCTGCCCGGGGCTGTGGGCAGCCCTACCTGGGGCACCCAGAGGTTACTGTTGGTTCAGGGAAACGAACCGGCGACCCCCCGGTCAGAAGGCTGGTTCCCTAACCTCCAGGCCACGACTGCACCCCCCGTAGCCCATTACTGACCCCCCTCCAGCACACAACTACCCCCCTCCAGCCCACGTCTGCCCTCGCCATAGTGTACTGCCCACCCCAAAAACCCCGCCCCCCCAAATAGAATGTGTACTCACGCTTGTGACTTTACGGTAGATCTGCGCCGCGTTCTGGCATTCCGAGTACGGGTATTCAGATGTAGTCATCTCCAGAATGCACATTCCAAACGCGTACACATCAACCGCCTCGTCATACTTCTCCTCGTACATCTCCGGAGCCATAAACTCCGGCGTTCCTGTAAAGGTTTGGAAATGGGAATGGTTGGTGGGTCCGCGGTTTCTCAGTATGCACGGCTCATATTCGGATTGAAGCATCCAAATTCCTGGCACTCATGCCGACTCACCGATGACACTCTTGGCAAACGATGCTCGTTTGAGCGTGGCCAGTCCGAGGTCGCCGATCTTCACGCTGCCCGTGGGGCCGGTGATGAAGATGTTGTCACACTTCAGGTCTCGGTGGATGATGGGAGGAGTGCGCGTGTGCAGGAAGTGGAGGCCTTTCAGGATCTGGCGGCTCCAGCGCTGGAGGAGCTTCAGCTTCATCTCCTTAAAGCGCTTCAGGTACCTGAGGGACGGAACCGGCAGCAGTCAGCTAACAGGCAGCTTTCAAACTCAAAGCCTGGCTCCTTACACTGTGAGTACATTTCATCAGGAATGGTCCAAACAGGAATCACACAGAATTCCTGGGAAGGACGTCTGGTTTCACTGACTTACATTAAAAACCACAGTATGGTTAACGTATTCTCCAGGAGAGCTTAGGAAACGGTTAAGCTAACATCAGATCATAGCGGAGAATTAGTTCGGTAACACATCTATAACGGCACATAGGACAGTATTAAACAGTTCAGGAAAGCAGCAACTGATCATTAATTATGTGAAGTATGTACGAATTATTTAATATTTATTAATATTTAGCAGTTTCTAAGAGACACGTATAGACAATTTTACAATAAGGGTTAAAAAGAACATTAAATAATTATTAATAATGCTGAATATTACAATTAAAAGATGAATATATAAGAATATATAAATAATAATAATAGTACCAATAATACTACTACTAATAATACAACTACAACTAATAATAGTAATAATACTACTAACACTAGTACTAATAATAAAAATACTAACACTAATTAGTATTAATTAGCATTACTACTAATACTAATAATACTACTAATACTAATAATACTACTACTAATAATACCAATACTACTAATAATAATACAACTACTACTAATAATAGTAATAATACTACTAACACTAGTACTAATAATAATACTAACACTAATTAGTATTAATTAGTATTACTACTAATACTAATAATACTACTACTAATAATACCAATACTACTACTAATAATAATACAACTACTACTAATAATAGTAATAATACTACTAACACTAGTACCAATAATAATAATAATACTAACACTAATTAGTATTAATTAGTATTACTACTAATACTAATACTACTAATACTCATACTAATAATACTACCAATACTAATACTAATAATACTACGACTACTACTAATAATAGTAATAATACTACTAACTGTAGTACTAATAATAATACTAACACTAATTACTATTACTCCTAATACTACTACTACTAATTAGTATTAATTAGCATTACTACTAATACTAATAATACTACTACTAATAATACCAATACTACTAATAATAATACAACTACTACTAATAATAGTAATAATACTACTAACACTAGTACTAATAATAATACTAACACTAATTAGTATTAATTAGTATTACTACTAATACTAATACTAATACTACTAATAATAATACAACTACTACTAATAATAGTAATAATACTACTAACACTAGTACCAATAATAATAATACTAACACTAATTAGTATTAATTAGTATTACTACTAATACTACTAATACAAATACTACTAATACTAATAATACTACCAATACTAATACTAATAATACTACGACTACTACTAATAATAGTAATAATACTACTAACTGTAGTACTAATAATAATACTAACACTAATTACTATTACTCCTAATACTACTAACACTAATTAGTATTACTACTAATACTACTAATAATAGCACTAATACTAATACTACTAATACTAATAATACTACTAATAACACAACTACTACCAATACTACTACTACTACTACTACTAATAATAATAATAATAAAACTAATAATATTGTAAACGTTTTATTTGTTTATTTACCCTAATGCTTTATGCCATAACTTTTGCTTAGGCCACACTTAATGTTTATTAGCCAACATGTTCAATCAGTAAACCGTCTCGCTGAAAGGTTTTCCATTCTGTACGTATGACCGGCCCACATCGCTCTGCACTCTGAACGTCTATAAAACTCCTGTGTTGGTCACATACTCTGAAGAAGCTGAACAGAACTCGTGCTTGATTAATCACAGAGAGATCATAATCATAATCAGTCCTGTGTTCATGAGTGTACTTCTTTAGAGCCGCTGCTTGGTTTTTACTGTTCCAGCTTCAGGGGAACGTGGCCACGCCTGTCGTGTGCGGAGACACTGTGTGTTATAAGTCATGGTATATGAAACAGAAGGTCCAGACTCACGTTTTGAGGGTGCCTGAGGTCATCAGCTCGGTGACCAGCAGGATACACTTGTGTCCTTTCACAGTGGACTTCCAGGAGTCGTAGAAGCGGACGATGTTTGGGTGCTGCAGGTTCTTCAGCATCTCAACCTCCTCACTGAAACGCTGGCGCTCCACTTTGGTCAGTTTTCGTGTCTGTGTTCATAATAAGAACAATAGGAACAACTGTTATATGGCATACATAAATGGTTATATGGCACATATAACACCTTATAACACCAGCTTGATTAATTAATTACACTAGTTATAATGAGTATACAACTTCATAATGTCTTTATAATGTCAGTTTTCAGAACGCACTGTAATACCTGTTCATAAGAGCATTATAAACATGGATGTTGTACTGGGTCAGCTATGGCTTTAGACGAGCTCTGTTTATTCAGGGCTTAAAACAGCAGAGCTGCATATTCACACCAGTGAGACATCCTCATTTCACTCAGAGCCTGTAAAGACCACTTATAATACTCTATAAGCTGTTATGTACTGAAACTCTATGTAAAACTCTATTAAGTGCAGCACTGCATGACGAATTACACCATTCGTGTCTACAGTGTTCTTTTGGGCAGATGTTATAAGGTGTTATAAAGCCTGACATTGAGTAAGTATTATGCATGTCATTAAAACTACTTAAGAGGCATTAAACAAGCTTATGTCAAGTATTATAAGGTGTTAGGTATGCTGTGTAATGCATTGCATGATGAATTATAGCATTAGTGTTTACAGTGTTCTTTTGGGCAGATGTTATAAGATGTTATAAAGCTCGATATAAGTATTATGCATGTCATATGCACGTCATTCTAACTACTTAAGAGGTATTAAACAAGGTTCCACCAAGTGTTATGTATGCTATATAATGGCTATTCATATCTGCCTTATGAACACAAGGTTCATAGACGGTGTTACCATATACGTATACATATAAGTGCTGTATGTAAGTTGAAGGACACTTAATAGCAGACTGTCATCACTAATACACTGTTCATAAGACGTATGTAAAACAAAAAACGCAGTCTTAAGAAATGCACAGGATGACTGACAGGATGGCAGGTCCTCAGACTGACTGTATATAAATCTCAATTTTCTACCTAAATGCATTCATATGGCATACATAAATGGTTATATGGCATACATAATACCTTATAACACCAGGCATAAGCTTGTATAATCAATTACAACTAGTTATAATGACATAAAAAGTGAAATATCTAGAAATATAATGACATACAATGTATAACTTTATAATGTCAGTTTTCAATAATGGTTTATAACACCTGTTCGTAAGAGCGTTATAAGCATGGAAGCTGTACTAGGTCAGCTATGGTTTTAAACTAGCTCTGCTTAGTCAAGTCTTAAAACAAGCTGGACGTAAGTTGAAAGACCCTTAAGACAAGCTGGACGTAAGTGTCTCTAAGACACTGTTTATAGGACACAATGCATAACAGCACTCGAAACCCTCAGACCTTATAAGCATGCACAACAGCCACGCGGAAAAGCAGTCTTGAGAAATTCACAGGATGACTGACAGGATGGCAGCTCCTTAAACTGACTGTATATAAATCTCAATTTTCTACCTAAATGCATTCATATGGCATTCATAAATGGCTATATGGCATACATAATACCTTATAACACCAGGCATAAGCTTCTATAATCAATTACAACTAGTTATAATGACATAAAAAGTGAAATATCTAGAAATATAATGACATACAATGTATAACTTTATAATGTCAGTTTTCATAATGCACTATAACACCTGTTCGTAAGAGCGTTATAAGCATGGGTGCTGTAGTAGTTCAGCTATGGCTTTAAACAAGCTCTGCTTAGTCAAGTCTTAAAACAAGTTGGACGTAAGTTGAAAGACCCTTAAGACAAGCTGGACGTAAGTGTCTCTAAGACCCTGTTCATAAGACACAATGAATAACAGCACTCGAAACCCTCAGACCTTATAAGCATGCACGACAGCCACGCTGAAAAGCAGTCTTGAGAAATGCACAGAATGGCAGCTCCTCAAACTGACTGTATATAAATCGCAATTTTCTACCTAAATGCATTCATATGGCATACATAATACCTTATAACGCCAGGCATAAGCTTGTATAATCAGTTACAACTAGTTATAATGACATTAAAAGTGAAATATCTAGAAATATAATGACATACAACGTACCACTTCATAATGTCAGTTTTCATAATGCACTATAACACCTGTTCGTAAGAGCGTTATAAGCATGGGTGTTGTAAGTTGAAAGACCCTTAAGACAAGCTGGACGTAAGTTGAAAGACCCTTAAGACAAGCTGGACGTAAGTGTCCCTAAGACACTGTTCATAGGACACAATGCATAACAGCACTCGAAACCCTCAGACCTTATAAGCATGCACGACAGCCACGCGGAAAAGCAGTCTTGAGAAATTCACAGGATGACTGACAGGATGGCAGCTCCTCAAACTGACTGTATATAAATCTCAATTTGCTGTTTTCCTGCGGGGACACGTCCCACAGGTGCGCACCGTTTCGGGTGCACCTGTCCGAACAGAGATTAAGAGAAACCTCACAAAGGATGAATTACATAAACGGGAACGCATCCCACAGCAAACCTATGACTCAGAGTTTGTCCTGGCTCCAGCTCGCCATTGAAAAGTTGCGTCAAGGAAACAAGTCAGCAGTTGAGGCTTGGCAGGAGCGCAAACCTTCTGAAGGCAGGAGAGGACCTGCGGATCCCTCGCGCTAAGTGCGAGGAGGCCTTGCATAATGGTTTTTTTTCACGGGCAGCGTGCGCCAGGATGAGGTTTTCCGAAATAAAAAGACTTTAGCGACTGTGCCGATGCACGAACTGCATCCTGACAAAGCCTTTCTTGTCCGTTTGCGTCAGTATGAAAGGCCTGATTTAGGCACGGGGCCTCTTGGCTACAGCAGGTAGGTGGAAACGTCTTCCCGAGAGGCCGACGCGAAGCACCATGAATCCTGCATTCAAGGAGTTCCTGGAAAAAGTGTTTGTGCCTGTGTACGTGTGAACAACCAGGTCTCTAACGATGGAGAGCTCTTACGGCGCGAGGGTCCGAGCGGATTCGAGGAATGCCCACCTGACTGGCGCCTTGGGATCGAACGCAGCGGTATCTGGACGGGTGTCAGGGCTCGTCCCGCAGCAGGGAGTCAAAGCTGACCTCCATGATGGCTCAGGAAGTTCATCGCTCAGTTTCAACCCTGCACCAAGCAAGCGCTAGACACTGCCTCCTTACTGACCACTTCATTCAAGGAAGGAAGCGACTCCAACTGGCACTGCGCAAACAAGCCATTACCGCGGGAGCCTCGGGTGATAGCGGCCATCAGTTAAACCGGACACACCCCGGCTTGATTACTGCCGGCCCTGCTGGTTCTAGACATCACTGTTCTAGAAGTAGGTCTCGAACAGCAGCACAGTGAGTCAGGGTCGAAGCAGTCCCGTAGAGACGAGACAATAGCTATGGGCCTCCAGTCTTACATGGTAAAACATTATTCCCAAAGAGAGAAAACTTGGAACAGTGGTGAATCTTCTTCCCAGATTTGGCTGACAAACCGGGAATACACCAAGAGCACTGCACTGACTCGTAAAGGAAGGACCTGCAGGATTCAGCCACCGCAGATAAGGTCAGTATCCAAGATCCCATTGTTCGAAAGGGCAAACATGGTATGGCCAAGAAAGCTCTCCTAGCCAAGAGGAACACAAAGCCTTCCCTCAAGGCCTCTGGAATAATAAGTCAGAAGTGATATTTTTTGGAAGCCCAGAATCCTATTACATCCAGGACAGCCAGGACTGGATTCAAGAACTTCCTACCAGCAGCGAAGCATGGTGGTGGTAGTGCGATGGTGTGTGAATGCTTCTGGATGTAGCCACATCAATGTTCAGACATTCTCACATCAGAGAACCGGTCAGGTGGTCCAGATTTGGTGAAGGCCTTCCCTGGCACAGTTCCGAGGAGAATTCCCTGTAGGCTGGGATTGTATCCACTGCTGGTAGACCCGTATGACCGTACGCTTCCATACACCTGCAGATTCAGCTACTTCCTTCACACTATGGTCTTTGGCCACGCCCACATGCAGTCCCTCCTTTTAGCCAATCATTAACATCTGCTCTGGAGCCATCTACCACACATGGAACGAGACACTCCCTGCCCTGTAGCACCTCTTCCCAATCTATGGATCCCGTCACTCACACCCCACAGGGATTTATAGCCCCTTTTGCGTTTGGCTGCCTGATAAGGAATCCAGTCACATTCCGTGGAGGAAAAGTACACAGAACAAATCGGATATGTGTTTTCACAGGAGTATGTAAACACAGGAGCCTACGCCCTATAAGATGTAGCTGTGGCTGTTGTGGTTGGTGTTGTCTTAGTGGAAGCACGGCAACTGGAACCAGTACTTCCAGACACAGAATAAGCCTGTTGGGTCCCATTCACTTTTCCCATGGTTCCTTATGACTACAGAATGATGCACCACCACCTCAGAGGTCTATGGTGGAGGCCTAGTATCTGACTGCCTCTTAACTCCCATTGGACTATGGCTGCTATCCTATGCCACACCCACCCCACCCCAACCTTTCAGAATCACATACATATACTGCACACTCTATAAGCGCTAATCTTATTATAAACTCGGGGAACGGAGAGCGGCCCAGGCCACGCTAACCACACAGGCGCGTTTCAACCCCACGCTAATCAGATCTTCATCTAGTACACACCTTCCTCCATCTCCAGCTCTAACGCCGTGCAGAGAAAACACACTGATTACAGGGTCCTACTATAAGCAGCGCCTCTAATGGGGCTTATTTTGGATGCTCTGACCATAAACAGGACCTAATAGCCCCGCCCAAGCCCCCACCCCCCCGGAGTGGACAGGAATAGGGTATCCCATACAAAGGCTGCATTGGATACACGCTGGATGCAGGTGTGATTCCGGGGAGTTTTAAAAGTGGAAGGAACTTTCACCAACTTATGGAAACCCATTTCTGCCAAAAGGCCATATACTAAGTCATAATTATGAGATAGTGAGTCACTATAATGAGATGCTAAGTCACAATTATGAGATAGTGAGTCACAATTATGAGATAGTAAGTCACTATAATGAGATGCTAAGTCACAATTATGAGATAGTGAGTCATAATTAAGAGATAGTAAGTCATAAATATGAGACAGTAAGTCACAATTATGAGATAGTAAGTCATAATTATGAGATACTAAGTCACTATAATGAGATGCTAAGTCATAATTATGAGATAGTGACTCATAAATAAGAGATAGTAAGTCACTATAATGAGATGCTAAGTCATAATTATGAGACAGTAAGTCACAATTATGAGATATTAAGTCATAATTATGAGATACTAAGTCACTATAATGAGATGCTAAGTCACAATTATGAGATAGTAAGTCATAATTATGAGATACTAAGTCACTATAATGAGATGCTAAGTCATAATTATGAGACAGTAAGTCACAATTATGAGATAGTAAGTCATAATTATGAGATAAGTCACTATAATGAGATGCTAAGTCATAATTATGAGATAATAAGTCACTATAATGAGATGCTAAGTCATAATTATGAGATAGTAAGTCACAATTATTAGATAATAAAGCAAAACTAATCACAATAAGATTCTTTTGGCGCTATCTGCCTTATTGGAGAGTGAACTGCTCTTTAAATGGACTACCATCCAGAACAGCCAATCAGAGCAGAGCTCATTTACAACCCGACACCATGATAATGCAGCGCTGCTGTGAAACTCATCACTCCCTCCGGGCTGTTTGGGACATGTGCTTTTGAAAGGAGGTCACAGATGAAGGTGCAAAGCCTTAAATGAGGGTCTGAACGGGAGTGGGACAGCCTGGGGGCTCCGGGAGGGAACGATTAGAGAATGACACATAAGAGGGAGTACAGCTTACTGCAATTAGGGGGAGAGAGAGAGAGAGGGGAGAGAGACCTGTGGGGCAAGCAGTAAACAGCAACGTACAGAAAACGTGACAGAACATGCGCTGAGGGCGGACGGACGAGGACGGATGATGTGTGTGTTTATAAAACGTTATTAACCTCTAAAAGAGATGAGTTCTATTAATAACAACAGCACTACGGGAATTACTCCCGACTCAGCTCACAGGGGCTAGCGGAGAAACCGTGGTCTGGTGAGAAACCTACTGTACCCAGTGGTGGTGAAGGTAACCAGACGTCCCCCTCTAAAAGCTCCCTCACAGGAAGTTCCTACAGGAGGTGGTTCTGAATACGCTGCCTGATGTCTGAGACGCTGTTTATGATAGTGTGGAGAAGATCTCAGCCTTAAACTCCATTCATGGTGGAGGGATACATGTTGCAGGGCGCTGTGAGGTCAAATAGTCCCCCATAGAAACTTAGTATTCCCAGGTTTTCCAGAATTTCCCTTCAACATTCCATACACACTCAGAAGACACGTGTAGGTTCACTGGTGGTCTAGCTGGTGTCTGTATGTGTGTTGTAGACATGGTGACCCCTGCTTCCCTTCATCACCACTATAGAGAACATCTGAGCCAATACTTAAATATTCCGGACTTGATCTGGAATTATTCCGGAAAAGCTTCCCCTGTTATACAGAACTAAACAACAGCCATGCCTCTTCTAACTCGGCTCTAAAGGGTTAAAGCAGAAACCAGTCTTTCCCTGAGGGCGAAGAACATGCTGGAAAACCGAGTGACAAGAAGAGGAAAAACACATGGGTGGAATTGGGGCACCTCTGCGGGGGTCCAGCGCACGACCGAGTGCTTTACAGCTGTGCTCAAATCAAAGCTCACCACAGAGGCTGGCTCTCGCCCTGTCTCAGAACGCCGAGCGATTGCTGTGAAGTTCTCCGAGCCGGTGGGGCGTCTGACGGCTCTTACTGCACAGGAAGTGGGGGGGCTCGTTCTGCAGGGGAGAACCATGTTTTACAGATTCGGGTTATGCAGAGTGGGCTTACTCTGCAGGCCTCGAGCTGGGCTTGTTTACGGTGCAGCCAGAATGAAGAAAAACCGTCTCACTGAAAAAGCACATCCGGATTTCTTAACTGGATTAGCAGCCGAGCCGCTAGCGGCTAACCATCGCTCTTCAGACATGACCTTGGTCAGTTCGGCTTTGATGAGCGTCTGTGGACGGGAGGAGCGGATCTGGACTCTGACAGTAAACAGAGAGGAAGTCGTGAAAATGCTGAACACAGACCGGACACGGACGCCAGGCGAACATCACCCCCTGTACTACCTGAGGGCTCAGAGACATCCAGCAGAGCCTGAACGAAAAACACAAGATATAAATATGACACAACACGGCCGCTGATCAGACCTCTCTGAGACCTGTGTGGGTGTGGCTAATGAGCAGCCTGATTGACAGCTCTCTGTTCAACACTCCTAGCCTGCTCCGCCCCTCGTACAGAACTAACATCATTATCCAGCTCAAGAAACAGTGTTGGTGATGGATAGAGGAATGAAGGGATGAAGGAACAGTGTTGGTGAAGGATAGAGGAATGAAGGGATGAAGGAACAGTGTTGGTGATGGATAGAGGAATGAAGGATCAGTGTTGGTGATGGATAAAAGAATAAAGGGATGAAGGAACAGTGTTGGTGATGGACAGAGGAATGAAGGAATGAAGGAACAGTGTTGGTGACGGATAAAAGGATGAAGGAACAGTGTTGGTGATGGATAGAGGAATGAAGGGATTAGGATCAGTGTGGGTAATGGAAGAAGGGATGAAGGAACAGTGTTGGTGATGGATACAGGAATGAAGGGATGAAGGAACAGTGTTAGTGATGGATAGAGGAATGAAGGGATTAAGGAACAGTGCCGGTGATGGATAGAGGAATGAAGGGATGAAGGATCAGTGTTGGTGATGGATAAAGGAATGAAGGGATGAAGGATCAGTGTTAGTGATGGATAGAGGAATGAAGGGATTAAGGAACAGTGCCGGTGATGGATAGAGGAATGAAGGGATGAAGGATCAGTGTTGGTGATGGATAAAGGAATGAAGGGATGAAGGATCAGTGTGGGTGTATGGATAAAGGAATGAAGGGATGAAGGATCAGTGTGGGTGTATGGATAAAGGAATTAGGGATGAAGGATCAGTGTTGGTGTGTGGATAGAGGAATGAAGGGATGAAGGATCAGTGTGGGTGTATGGATATAGGAATGAAGGGATTAAGGAACAGTGCCGGTGATGGATAGAGGAATGAAGGGATGAAGGATCAGTGTTGGTGATGGATAAAGGAATGAAGGGATGAAGGATCAGTGTGGGTGTATGGATAAAGGAATTAGGGATGAAGGATCAGTGTTGGTGATGGAAGAAGGAATGAAGGGATGAAGGAACAGTGTTGGTGATGGAAGAAGGAATGAAGGGATGAAGGAACAGTGTGGGTGATGCATAGAGGAATGAAGGGATGAAGGATCAGTGTGGGTGATGGATAGAGGAATGAAGGGATGAAGGAGCAGTGTTGGTGATGGATAGAGGAATGAAGGGATGAAAGATCAGTGTTGGTGAGGGATAGAGGAATGAAGGGATGAAGGATCAGTGTGGGTGATGGAAGAAGGAATGAAGGGATGAGTTCTAGCTTGCTGTCTTTAGCTCCCTCGGTTCCCCTGACTCTGAGTGGGCGGGACCACAGACGTCAGCCTTGTGATTGGTCAGGGGAGTGTTTACGGAAGCGCTACCCGACATTAGGACCGCCCAGTTTACATGGAGCGGAATTACATAACCACTCCCTGAGTCCTGCTGGAGGAGGCGCTCCTCTGTGTGGCCTCATGCTTCAGGAAAGTGGGCGTACTCGTGAAGGCCCTGTGGGGGGACTATCGGGGGGCTAATGGGGGCGGTGGTTTGGAGGAGGCCGTGAATAGCAGGAGTCAGGCTGGAAATATTCAGACTGGGTCTCAAATAGAAGGGCTTTCCATAAGCAGGCCTAATGGTGAAAAGAGGTGGCTGGGAACGCTCGGCCTGTCAGCAGCTCCATAATAAATGGAGAAATGAGGGGAATGAAAGAGAGAGAGAGAGAGAGAGAGAGAGAGAGAGAGAGAGAGAGAGAGGGAGAGAGAGGGAGAGGGAGAGAGAGAGAGAGAGAGAGAGAGAGAGAGAAAGAGAGAGAGCATACACACAGCCTGTACAGTATGTATATATGAGAGAAGGGCAGGACCAGTGCCAGTATCAGCAGGAGCAGAGCACATGGAGCTGCAGCGTTTGGGGGGAAACATAAACTCCGCCCCCTCACAGAGAGGAAACCAGAGCTTTCATGGCCAGGAGTCACATTCTCCACCAGTTAAAGCCATCTCATAACCTGAGGTGCTACAGAAGGCCCAGGTACGGGGTAAATACTTCAGCAGGGGCATTCCACCACTTTTCAGAATTTCAGCTGAACTACACAGATAAACAGAGAACAGTGGTGGTGAAGGTAACCAGACATCCCTCTCTAAAAGCTCCCTGACAGAAAGTTCCTACAGAAGATCATGCATGGATTTAGGATATATACTGTACATATATGATATACAATTTAGGATATATACTGTATATATATATATATATATATATAATATACACAACAAAAAATTTAGGATATATACTGTATATATATAATATACACAATAAAGAATTTAGGATATATACTGTATATATATATATATAATATACACAATAAAAAATTTAGGATATATACTGTATATATATAATATACACAATAAAGTATTTAGGATATATACTGTATATATATATATATAATATACACAATAAAAAAATTTGGATATATACTGTATATATATAATATACACAATAAAGAATTTAGGATATATACTGTATATATATAATATACACAATAAAGAATTTAGGATATATACTGTATATACACAATAAAGAATTTAGGATATATACTGTATATATATAATATACACAATAAAGAATTTAGGATATATACTGTATATACACAATAAAGAATTTAGGATATATACTGTATATACACAAAGAATTTGGGATATATACTGTATATATATAATATACACAATAAAGAATTTAGGATATATACTGTATATACACAATAAACAAATTTGTTGATATACTGTTTATATATATAATATACACAATAAAGAATTTAGGATATATACTGTATATATATAATATACACAATAAAGAATTTAGGATATATACTGTGTATATATAATATACACAATAAAGAATTTAGGATATATACTGTATATATATATAATATACACAATAAAGAATTTAGGATATATACTGTATATATATAATAAAGAATTTAGGATATATTCATTCAGGTTTGATCCTTCACCTGTAAAGTTCCCATTCGGAATGCTTTGCCACAGTGTGATGGGCGATCCATCAGTCCTGTTGGTGTTTGTCCTCTCTAGCTGACCGAACTCTGCCCCCAGTGTAGCCAGTAAGGTGCATGTTCCTGCTGGTGATGGTAAAACTCATCAGAGCAACCCTGAAGCTTAGCTAGACCAGGCTCCTCACACGAGGAACTGGGAAACGAAGCTGTGGAAGCCGACACGCGAAGGGTTAAACGCTCGCTTCTGATCTTTAAACACTAAGCCCATCAGATCCCGCTGATCTTTAGGAAATCCCTAAATCGCTGAAGTGCCGCGGGGCTGGTGCTGAACCAGCAGCGCTGCATTGCAGGGGCAGATCGAGACTTGAGTGATGTATGGGCGTGCTGAGAGCCCCGGGGGTGTTTTGATGTGGTAACAGCGTATCCATGCAGCCGCCCAAACCGTACAGTAGTGCAGAACATCAATCAGAACGTGATTACAGGTGTGAGCAAACTTAACGAGTAATCTCTGTGTTGAGGTAACGACACGGAGATAAACAGCCGCTGATATGAGTCACAGGAACAAGCAGCTTAATGTCTGATTCAGACACCGCGCAGATAAGATCAGTCTGCACCTTTCAGTGGAACACAGGGCGGGGGTTCTAATAAAGTGACCAGTGAATGAGAGCACAGGGTGGGTGTTTCTAATGAAGTGGACGGTTAGTGGAAGAACAGGGTGGGGGTTTCTAATAAAGTGGCCAGTGAATGTTAGTACAAGGTGAGTGTTAGTACAAGCTGGATGTTTCTCATAACGTATCCAGAGAGTAGAAGCACAGGGTGGGGGTTTCTAATAAAGTGGCCACTGAATGGAAGCACAGGGTGGGGGTTTCTAATAAAGTGGACGGTTAGTGGAAGAACAGGGTGGGTGTTTCTAATAAAGTGGCCAGTGAATTGACGCACAGGGTGGGTGTTTCTAATAAAGTGGACGGTTAGTGGAAGAACAGGGTGGGGGTTTCTAATAAAGTGGCCAGTGAATGTTAGTACAAGGTGAGTGTTAGTACAAGCTGGATGTTTCTCATAACGTATCCAGAGAGTAGAAGCACAGGGTGGGGGTTTCTAATAAAGTGGACACTGAATGGAAGCACAGGGTGGGGGTTTCTAATAAAGTGGACACTGAATGCAAGCACAGGGTGGGTGTTTCTAATAAAGTGGACGGTTAGTGGAAGAACAGGGTGGGGGTTTCTAATAAAGTGGACACTGAATGGAAGCACAGGGTGGGGGTTTCTGATAAAGTGGCCAGTGAATGGAAGCTCAGGGTGGGGGTTTCTAATAAAGTGGCCAGTGAATGGAAGCACAGGGTGGGTGTTTCTAATAAAGTGGCCAGTGAGTGTCCGTTAATGGTGCTGGAGGTGTCAGGACCGTCTCTATGGTCACTAACAATAACAGCTCAGGCCCAAAATAGAGATCAGAGGATTAGGAAACCCCTCGCGGCAGCGGCACAGGCGCTCTCGCCTCACTCCAGCGCTGATAGAGTCAGTGAGAGCGAGAAGAGGCAGGCTGTTTGGGGGGGGTGTTTGGGGGGGGTTCTGAAACACGCTGGAGGTACTGATACGCTGATGCGTGTCACCGGTCGTGGTGAGGTACAGATTTACTGCCACCTCAGCGTTCAGTAAGGGGCCGTATCACAGAACACTGAACACTGCTCACCTGTTTATCAGCAGCACCGGTTCCCTCCTAAACTTTATTAATGCACCTGTGTAGCTCGCACCTTCCACCTATCAGCGCCGTGTACTACGTCACTCTAGTACAACCTGAACACAGTTCCACCACCTGCTATAGGAACTATTATAGATAGGAGATCTGTCCCGGATCCGGTCCCGGATTTAACAGAGAACTCCAGTTCCTCCTTAAATCAGCATCTCCACATGGACAGCAGGTTCTCAGTGAGGAACCGAAGGCTGGGTTCTAGCTTTACTGGCAGATACAGTGAGCGTCTGGTTCATAAGAACAAGGTCCAGCAGCAAACACACAGGACAACACAGCTACAGACTGGCAGAGGGCCAAACCCACTCTCTACTGACCGTGATGAGCGCCACCTCATTCCAATGTCCCTTACCCATCGTAAGATGACCTCGAGTGACCTACAGAGAGACTGGCGAGCGGTGGCTGGGGTGAGACGCACAGCGGGCATGGTTCTAAAAACAGGCTTCTGGAGGTCATTAGTGATTTTCTAAATACACAGATCTAATACAATATCTGATCTGGAGTTTGGGAGACATGGTTCCAGTAGTGTAGAGAATCAAACAGAACCAACACAAACCCAGAACCTGCACACCTAGAGACCCTGATCAGGTACAGGTGGGCTCTCACATTCCTCCAGGGCTGTATATACAGTATGTAATATAGAGTAGCATATACGGTGTACTGATCTATAAACGCACAGACACTAATCCTCCAACACTCCGATTTATCATCCGATCGCATGGTGGTAATTAAAACAACGTCCCGGTGCGGAGGAAGAGGGGGCGGGCCAGGGTGCGTGCGCTCGGTGTTGTTTGCCCTTGGTGTGGCGGGACAAAAGCAAATCATCCTGCAAGGACACTGACGTTATTTAGGACACATCTGCTGATCGTTACTAACCAAACACCAGCCACAAACTGAGCAATGACAAAACCAACATGTCCCTCCGGAGTCCAGCTCCGCGTCCGTGCCCAGTGAGCGGGTCAGAGAGGCGGCGGGACGGCGTGTCTACTTCAGCTCCCTCTATCATTAGAGGAAGGCCACAGGAAGTGACCAGCGTGGATGCTTAATGTACGTATGTACACAGTGATGGTGTAACGGAGCTACAGAACCAACATGGCGGACTACGTGGAGAAATCCAGCGTTCCAGGCTGTAGATTGGGAATGTCGGGACTTCCCCGGGACCTGACTGTCAGCGGTACACGGATGATGTTCACCTTTAATCCAGGCTGAAGCTGCTTCCCGTTGCTTCTTAATCCAATGTTCCGTTCCACCTTAAATGGCTGCAGCACCATTTAAGGTGGAGCGGAAAATCCGCAAAGCAAGCTGGCTCTTCAGTTTGATGTTGAATATGGTTCAACATAGAACCTTCATGTAGTGATTCTTTACAGCACTTGTTCCAGTTCCATCAAAGTGCCGGTGCTGGTGCCAGTGCTGGTTCCCAGGCTCTACAGAACCCGTTAAGAACGGACCCCTTTTCCATTGGGTTTGAGAGCCAAGAGCTGACGTATCTGGAGGTGGGCGGGCCTTAATCTGTAAGCAGAAGTCGGTGGACAGCACCATAAAACAACATGGTGGAACATGTTCTCCAAGTGCAGACTGTACTTCCTGCTGTGGGGGTGTGTATCTCACCATCCAGAACCAGCTCAGCCCAGAGGGACCGCCACAGACAGCGGTTACACCCAGGACGACCCGTACGTGTTCCCCCTCTCCGTTACGAAGGTGGACTATTATACAGCAGCACCTTCAGGTTCTTAGCTTCCTGTAGCGTTCCCCACATTACGGATCTCCCGCACGGATCAAACGGCCGGTGTTCAGCTCAGGTGCCTCCTGTTGAATGGGCTCATCCTCCAGCACATCACCGGTGGGACGTTACGACCGTTCCAGAGTCCAGGTCAGTGCAGTTCATCCAGGATGTCGGAATCTGAACTGGAATACCGCGGGGTCAACAACTCTACATGGTGATGGCAGCTCCACGCCCCTACGCTGCTTGCATCACCGGTTCCACGGTTCCAGACCAGACAGTTAACGGTGCTGGAACGGCACAGATTTTCCGGAAAAGCGCCGAATGGTTTAAGGCTTGGAACCGACAACCGTGTTGGTGGAACAGGGCGGTGTGTGGTAGTAGCCTCATCAGCCATCGATCTGATGAACCGTTTCACCAGGCGGGGGACTGTATAAGAACGTAACGGCTCTACAAAGGACCCGGAACCATGTTTCCTCCTGGATCCAGTTCTCCCTACAATGGCTGCTATAATAACGTTGACCCAATCACACTAATTAAACCCCCCCCCCACCTCCACCCACCTCGTGCTGCAAGCTGATTCTTCAACATTTAAATCGATTTAGATCCGGAACTTATTCAGATGGATGATCAATAGTGTACAATCTGATTATGTGCCTGGATATACGAGTGTGTAACGGAGCATGTGAGGAGTTGTATACGGCCATGGCTGGATAAACGATCCAGCTTTTCCATAAACTATAATATAAAAAGCAGCGTAAAGGGGAAAACAGCCTCGGAACAAACATCAATACCTCCATTCATGTACATTTACAGTCTGGAAAAACTAACCGCTGTGTTTTCTCAGGCCTATCTGGCCCGGTCCCATTCCGATTTATTGATATTTGGAGGCAGGACGCTTTCAGCAATCAGGGTGACTCAGGCAGCCTCGGAAGCCAAAACAGCACAGAGAGGCACATGAAAGCACAATGGACCAACAGTTAGGAGCTGGCAGCGCCGGACCTGACTCAAACAGTCTGGAGACAGAATAGGCCCGCTCTTTGTTCTCCTGCGGACCTCCAGCGGTCCGGCGCGGCTCCAGGCTTCGGTCGGCGTGTTGATTGGGAAAGCGGTTTATTAGGGCACTTTCTCCATTCCATCACTTCCAGCGACGCCCTGAAACAATGACTGCGGTGGAAACGAGAGCCGACAGCAGAACCAAACAGCGGGCGGGGACACGACCGGGACAGCCACGCTGCATCTGAAGGGTAAACATGTGGCTGAGCCGCTCCGCCTGAACAAAGCCAGTTGTGAGTCAGTTGCATGTGTTGAATAGGTGCGGCATTTAAATGGCCACGGGAAAGAAAGAGAGAGAGAGAGAGAGCTTTGGTTTCGCACTCGTCTACTGTTATGAGAAAGTGGGAGGACCGTGTTAGGAGACCTGCAATTAGGGCTGTGACAGTAACCGCACTACTGCAGTACCTCATTCCTGTTGGCTGGCAGACTGAGGCATGCATACGGTGCGTGATGGGAAGTATAAACACAATAAACATCGTTTAGCTGTCACCGCTGACCGTCCAGACTGTGTTCCAGGGCTTCTGGAGAAACAGAACTGTTCAGCCACTGGTTAAATCATCTTACCGCACACAGGGAAAAGAAGGAGCAGTACTGATCTACAGACAATCATTACTCAGTCATTTGAGCATGTGAGGTAACCAAGGACGGGTCTTATCTCTGTACCTGACTGACCCAACACCACCATTACAGACCCCCAGTGAGCAGTGGTGTCCTCCATGAGTCATCCTGTTAGTGCAGCACCATCGGCAGACGGCTGCACCACGCAGGACTACATGCACACAGACCGTTACCACGACTGTCCTTAACACCACGTCACCGCCACCAAAGACTGCAGTGGTGTCGTACCAGACTGTCATGGAGTGACTCAGAATGGCAGCGGCTCATCTTCAGTGACGAGTCCCGCTTTAGTCTTGGTGGAGACGCCCAACGAATCCGTGTGTGGAGGCACCGTGGTCAGCACCAAGATGAACGGTTTGTAGTCACACGTCCAGAAGGCCTGGTGTCCCTCCACCTCCACCCCTACCGCACCATCTGCAGGAACTGTGTGAGGATGTTCAAGCTGCATGGGATGGATTATCACAGGACTCCATCAGGAACCTCTACAGCTCCATACCGAGACGTCTGGCGTGTTGGGTTAGCGAACACGGCGGCCCGACGCCATACTGAGAGACAGACTTCTGTATGTGTAGCTCAATAAATATTGATCATATCAGTCTAAACTTATCACCAGTTATTGATCCTGGTCACCTTTATCTTCCTTCCCAACACACCTGCACTCCCACACCTACTCCTGGAGCAGCTGTTTCTTTGATGGTGAGTGTATAAAGCTGTTACTGCAGCAAAGAGGAGCAAACTCACTCGCAAGAGCAGAAGAGACGCCGGAGTCTGCAGACCTTTCGGACATGTACTTTAACTGTGTCATTTGCAAAAACAAGAATTGCAGGCCTGCTGATGATGTAATTGCTCTGCCGATGATGTAATTGCCCTGCTGATGATGTAATTGCCCTGCTGATGATGTAATTGGCATGGTGGTGGTGCAATCCGCACAGAATTCTCAGCTTCCAGCAGCATCTCCAGTCCGCTCTTACAGATGTCACAGAGAGGAAGCTGCACACAATGCTCAGAACTGCACGTTCAGCAGTTGGCGAGGAAGCTAAGAAAAGCCAAGAGGGTTTACGGTCACCATAATGATCAGTCCAGCTGGACGGAGACAGACATGACTGTTATTTAAAAAGGAGATGCGGTTCAATGCTTTATTTATCCCCCTGTAAACATCCGCCGTACGGGTGGAGGTGGAGGGACACCAGGCCTTCTGGGCGTGTGACTACAGACCGTTCATCTCGGTGCTGACCACGGTGCCTCCACACACGGATTCGTTGGGCGTCTCCACCAAGACTAAAGCGGGACTCGTCACTGAAGATGACCCGCTGCCATTCTGAGTCACTCCATGACAGTCTGGTACGACACCACTGCAGTCTTTGGTGACGGTGACGTGGTGTTAAGGACAGTCGTGGTAACGGTCTGTGTGCATGTAGTCCTGTGTGGTGCAGCCGGAGGACATCACTGCCATCAGCTGCGGATGAACAGGAGGCTTGCCCAAGAGGAGCAGCAAGTAGGGTAAGACCTCGCCAGCGGTAAAAGAGACCAAGGCCTGTAAAGCTGTGTATGGAGGTGCTGCATGGGCCACCCTGTACCGGGCCATGGGGAAGCAGTGGTGCAGTGTTGGCGCCCAGGGAGAGCTGTATGGTCTCCACTGCTGCCGTGTTCAGTAAAACAGCTCTGACCCAAAGCGCCATGTTTACGCCGACTCCACAATATGAAAACGATGCCACGTTGAAATCTGACATATGACAAATGAACCTCTTCCTGGAAGTCATCAGCACGAAAGCAGCTTTGAGCCAAATATTAATAAGCGCCGCATGTGTGCAGTAGTACGATGGCTGAACGCGGTACTGAGGACGTGGTTCAGCAGCGCTGCGGGGTACCATGGACCGAAGTGTGTTTACTACGCATAAGGAAGAGAGCGTCCTTCCAGACGAGGGGCGTCACTGAGAGACGGCATGACCTAACGTGATGGGTGGGGTTTTAGGTTTATGTCGCACCACTATGCAACCACCCCCCGACCCCCTTTCCACGGAAGCATACGCTATCAGGCAGCTGCTGATAAGATGGCAGAGACCACTCTGCAGGCCCCCAGAGGAAAACAGTTGTGGTGTGGGCGGGGCTAATGTTAGCAGCAGACAAGCTGATTCAACTTTACGCCAGACGCTGTGTGCAGATGTGCTACAGGTGTCTGTACATCACCTCTGCACCTGTAAACATAGAGAACAGCCCAAACAGCGTGTTGGATGAACCAGTGAAAGTGTTATCAGGGTGGAGGAGATCCGGGGTGGTTTGGTTTGAAACGCTGTCAGAGCTGTTCCCAGTGGTGGTGAAGGTAACCAGACGTCCCCTCTAAAAGCTCCCTCACAGGAAGTTCCTACATGAGGTGGTTCTGAATACGCTGCCTGATGTCTGAGACGCTGTCTGATGTCTGAGACGCTGTCTGATGTCTGAGACGCTGTCTGATGATGACTTTGGGCTTAAACCCCATTCATGGTGGAGGGATACGTGCTGCCGGGCGCTGTGAGGCTAGAAAAATAGTCCCCCCTAAAAGAGAACCATTATTAAATGAGTTCCAGGTTTTCCTGATTTTCCCATCATCAACATTCCATAGAGAACCACTCAGAACCCATCTGTACACATTCAAAACTATGTTCTGAAAGGGTTCCTTAATGAAGCCACTGGCTCTGTTTAGAACCAAGTTCTACTCAGACCTACTTCATGTGTAAATGGTTCTTCTGATCGGTGGAGAATGTGGTGTATGTGGTTCTAACGTCCTCTATGATGTTCTGTGGCTGTTCTAGTTTGGTGGAAATGGGTTCTTTGTTTGACAGTGGGTTTGGACCACAGTGCTCCACACTGAGATGCTGGAGAACCAGGCTGATCATCATACAGAGGAAGATAACATTCATATCCCAGTATTCCAAGATGAGAGTTCTGGCATTCACACATCTGGAGGAGCATTCACACATCTGGACTGGCCCGCAAAACCCCCAGATGTGAATCCACTTGGAAATCTGTGGGATCTACCTGGAACAACCACAAGGGAAGGCATCCACCAAATCTGGACCAGCTGACCAACAGCGTCTGAACACTGATGTGGCTACATCCAGAACCTTGTCCAGTACATGCCCAGGCCAGTCCCAGCTGTTACTGGTGCTGGTGGAGGTGTTACACGCTGTTAGGTACGGTTCTGCCTCAGGGGCCACCAGGAAGTGATAGAACCTTATGTAGAACCATACACAGGTTATGATGAACCATGTAGGACCAGGTGGGGTACATGGTTCTAAGTACAACCAATGCCTCTGCTGAAGAACCCTAGGAACTACATGTAGGTTCCCTGGTGGCTTAGACAGTAAATAAGCTGTCTGTGTTGGAGACGTGGAGAACCCTGGTTCCCATCACCACCACTGTACAGAACATCTCACCCCAAGCCAACTCTGGCTGGCCTGTTTACGCCCTGAGGTCGGTGGAATGTCCCTGCATGTACCCTTCAGCGTATGTGTACTTAACACGGGTATCCTAATAATAATCATAAAGCCACATTAATGTCACATGATTCAATAACAACCCAGCGCCTCAGTACAGACACGGGGACGGCCGCGCTGGCTGCTTCCCACATGTGGGCGACTGTAGAAGCCTTCTGTAATTAATGTAATTAGAGGGGTGGGGCGGCCCAGAAGCGATTGGGCAACATCTGCCTGGCACCGCTTCACCAAACCTAACAGCCCGGCGCGCGTCGGCGTTCGGTTCCTAGCACCGAACCGGCACCTGCTGTTCAGGGCTCAGCGGCTGACGTTCCTCCTCGATCGGGACAGGGCCCCAATGACTTCTCACTGCGATATTTCAGCACTCCATCATCTCCACCACCACCACAGCGGGAGGAACCGTGGGGAGAACATGAACTGCGTGCAGAGCTAAAAACACATAGCACTGGGAGGACACACAGGCACCACAATGTCTTGGTATGTACTGAGTGGCAAACCATATCATCCAGCCCCGCGAAGCAATTCAATTTCCTCATAACTCATTCGCCACGCCGTGGACCCGCAGACGCCCCCGAGCTCACTGCGACATCACGAGACCCATCAAGTGTGAACCAAGCTGGAGGTTCCAGGCTTAGACGCAGCGGCTGAGTGAAACAACCCCACAATAGGGTTCTTTAAGCTAAAGGTTCCTCAGACTCGGCTTACGTGGTACGTCTCATTATGAGAACTCAATACGGTGAAGGTGAACACCCTAACGTCCCCATGAGTGTACAATTACCTGTACCTACAAAGGGTTGTGTTGTTGTTAGCTTAGCATAAGCCCTTCATATCTACATGGGAGGATCAGCTCATCGTCCCACAGAGACTACCACCGCCATGTTTCTACAGTAGCCACATACCCGCCACACACACTGGCTGTAACTGGCTGTATCCACGTTCTACAGTATCATTTAGGCTCCGCCTCCAGGCATGACGCTTCCATCGATTCTCACTCTAGAGACTTTTTAGACAATAGGTGACAGACCGTTTGCGACAGCACCTTACCTGTGTACAGGTGCACAGGTGACTGCGCGTCTGGAAAGTCATTTAGGCACCTTTGTTTACAGGTAGCACCTAGAAGCGGAACTGACACGCTGCCGCTTGCTCAAAACACCGCGGCCTGAGCTCCAACACGCACGCCCGTAAGAGGAAACGTCACGCAAGCTGCCCGAGCTGATCATTTAGACGGAGCCGATATCGCGTGATCTGCTGCCGGGGTGCAGCGTGAACAGTGACGTGTCTGTCATGTACACTTCGCTAGCAGGGTCACAGGGCCGAGGCAGCGAGGGCACACGTGCTCCAGGCCCAGGCAGAGCTGCCATTTCTGATTAAGCCCGAGCGGAGAGCTGTTGCTGAGTAACTGCCTGTCTAACAGGCACAACACTGATGAGCTGTTTTCACCTGGGAGTCCCTCAGTGTGCATATACATTACAGACCAGCCAAACAAACAGGAGACACATTCCACACCTACGCTTCAGCTACACCTGCACCTGTAGCCCCCAATAACCCACCAGTCAGGACACTCTGTAGGTGTACAGGTCCAGACTGTAGTCCATCTGTTTCTCTGTATACTGTATTACCCTGTTCTTCAATGGTCAGGACCCCCACAGGACCACCACAGAGCAGGTATGATGTGGGTGGTGGATCATTCTCAGCACTGCAGTGACACTGACGTGGTGGTGGTGTGTTAGTGTGGGTGGTGCTGGTGTGAGTGGATCAGACACAGCAGTGCTGCTGGAGTGTTTAGACACTGTGTCCACTCACTGTCCACTCTATTAGACACTCCTACCTTGCTGCTCCACCTTGTAGATGGACAGTCAGAGACGATAGCTCATCTGCTGCTGCACAGTGCAGTGTTGGTCATCCTCTAGCCCTACATCAGTGGGCACAGGACGCTGCCCCACAGGACGCTGCCCCACAAGACGCTGCTCAAAGGACACTGCACACAGGACGCTGCCCACAGGATGCTGCCCCACAGGACGCTGCCCACAGGACGCTGCCCCACAGGACACTGTCCCACAGGACGCTGTCCATAGGACACTGCTCAAAGGACACTGCACACAGGACGCTGCCCACAGGACGCTGCCCACAGGACGCTGCCCCACAGGACGCTGCTCAAAGGACACTGCACACAGGACGCTGTCCACAGGACGCTGCCCCACAGGACACTGTCCCACAGGACGCTGCCCCACAGGACGCTGCCCCACAGGACACTGTCCCACAGGACGCTGCCCCACAGGACACTGTCCCACAGGACACTGTCCCACAGGACGCTGCCCCACAGGACGCTGCCCCACAGGACGCTGCCCCACAGGACGCTGCCCCACAGGACCCTGTTAGCTGGGTAGTTCTGGTTGGTGGACGATTCTCAGTCCAGTAGTGAAACTGAGGTGTCCGGCAGCACTGCTGTGTCTGATCCACTCACACCACCACCATGTCAGTGTCACTGCAGCACTGAGAATGATCCACCACCCACATCATACCTGCTCTGTGGGGGTCCTGTGGGGGTCCTGACCATTGAAGAACAGGGTAATACAGTACACAGAGAAACAGACGGACTACATTCTGGACCTGTAGAACACCAAACGTGCCGAGATATTGCGATACTGTGGAATGTGGTGTACCTCAGGGCTCCACTCTTGGGGCATTCTGATTCTCACTGTGTGAGTGTCCACGTTCTGGTGGTGAAGAACACAGCCCATCCTCTGCAGTGGCTAATCACAGCAGGCCTTAAAGCAGCGGGTAACTGTGTCTGTCTAGGATTGTTAATTAGCAGGCGGTGGTATACAACAAGGCCAGGAGATCTGGCTCTACAGATCAAAGCACCGTGGTGTAAATCTCAGCTGACACCATACACAAACCCAACACTAGTATTATTTAGGCTCCGCCTCCAGGCATCACGCTTTCATCTCTTCTCACTCTAGGGGTTTTCAGACAGTAGGTGACAAACCGCTTGCGACAGCACCTTACCTGTGAAGTGCACAGGTGACTGCGCGTCTGAAAAGTCATTTAGGCACCTTTGTTTACAGGTAGCACCTTAAAGCGGAACTGACACGCTGCCGCTTGCTCAAAACGCCGCGGCCTGAGCTCCAACACGCACGTCCGTAAGAGGAAACGTCACACAAGCTGCCCGAGCTGATTCAAAAGCCTGCACGAGGGTGACAGGTCTATAACTCCCTGTGGGGTGTGAGTGACGGGATCCATAGATTGGGAAGAGGTGCTACAGTGCAGGGAATGTCTCGTTCCATGTGTGGAAAATGGCTCCAGAGCAGATGTTAATGATTGGCTAAAAGGAGGGACTGCATGTGGGCGTGGCCAAAGATCATAGTGTGAGGAAGTAGCTGGATCTGCAGGTGTATGGAAGCGTACGGTCATACGGGTCTACCAGCAGTGGATACAATCCCAGCCTACAGGGAATTCTCCTCGGAACTGTGCCAGGGAAGGCCTCCACCACTATATTTTTTTTTAAATCTGCAATTTTGACATATTTCTTTGCATGAAATATAAAATACAAAATATTATAAAAATATAAATCGCAAAATACAAAACAGCAAATTAACACAGAAAAACTTAATAATAACTTTTAATAAATAAAATCAGCCACTTGCGCCAAAGGTTGAGACTGTGTTGGGATGTGGGAATGTGTTCTGAAGACCAGGACTGAATAGAATGATACATATCGTAACACAGGAGTAACGATTCAACACACTCAGATACCAAACAATGTACTGGGGTTTTAATATAGCGGCTGCTAATGCTAATGCTAAGAGCGGAGCAACCCGCTGCTGCTTGTTCACGTTTACGTTTCTGACTGTACGCTGCTCCAACTTTACACTAACCAATTCATAATAATCAATACTGCGCTCTTCAGAATCAATACAGAATCAGAAATCATACCACTATCCCCAAACACTGATATTTCATACACTCCAGCAAACACGCGTGTGGTATATGAGTAGTTACTGTTGTTGCGGTTGTTGTTATTATTGTTGTTGTTTTTATTGTTGCTATTTTTGTTATTATTGTTGTTATTACTTTAGTTTTATTATTGCTTTGTTGTTCTTTGTGTTATTGTTGTTACAGATGTTGTTATCATTGTTGTTGTTATTTTTATTTTTTGTTATTGTTGTTGGTTTTATTATTGCTATATTTGTTATTATTGTTGTTGTTATTTTTGTTATGTTTTTTGCATTATTGTTATTTTTGTTTTGTTGTTGTTTTTATTATTGCTATTTTTGTTATTGTTGTTTTTGTGTTGTTGTTACAATTGTTGTTATTATTGTTGTTATTTTTGTTTTGTTATTGTTGTTTTATTATTACTATTTTTGTTATTACTGTTGTTATTATTTTTGTTGTTGTTTTTGCAGTTTTTTGTATTGTTCTTGTTACAGTTGTTGTTATTGTTATTTTTGTTTTGTTGTTTTTATTATTGCTATATTTTTTATTGTTGTTGTTTGTATTGCTATATTTATTATTATTGTTGTTACAGTTGTTATTATTATTGTTGTTGTTGTTATTGTTGTTACAGTTGTTGTTATTATTGTTGTTGTTATTTTTGTTTTGTTATTGTTGTTTTTATTATTGCTATATTCATTGTTGTTGTTACTGTTGTTGTTTTTATTGTTGCTATATTTATTATTATTATTGTTGTTGCTACAGTTGTTATTGTTGTTGTTGTTATTGTTGTTGTTGTTTGTTGTTGTAGACTGTATGTGATATAAAGGGTTTTGTCCTCTAGTGCAGTAACTCGTGTGCAGACCTGCTGATTTTAGGTGGGCCTGGTCACTCAGAGGTCCCACGCTGTCCTCCGCACGCCGAGTCAGGTTGGGTGGGATTATGGGCAGCACGGCTCTGAACACTGTTTCAGCCTCACGCGATCGTGTGGAGCGACGTGGAGAGAGCCGTCCACATCTGTACATCGCGTCCGAAAGGGTGCGGGTGCGCGTGAGAAGGGCAGGAGAGATAAGACCACCCCAGCGACTGCTCACATCGACTCGCTGTCACGGTGATGTCATCAAGGCCAGGCCGAACCTCAGCGGCAGCAGCCGTCGCCTTTAATCCCATTAGAGCTGATTAAGACTTTTAGTGGCACTCGAGCCTCTTTTAGAAGGAGAGCAAATGATTTAACCCTTCAGCCTCCTTCCCTGAGGAGGAGGAACATGCAGGAGGACATGCTCAGTGACCGCCCCACACTCAGGCCAGGGCTGGCTGGCCTTCCTTTCCCCTGTCTGGAGGTCCTGGTTCAATGATGTCGAGATTAGAGGAGAAACATCAGTCCAGGAGATATTCTCTCACTCGTCTTCCTCTCTGTGTTTCACCTGCTGTTATTACCAATCATAATCTCATGTTATTTTTATATGTGTGTGGTATTTATTTATTTATTTATAATTTCATAGCTATAACTATAATAATATATGCTTTTATTGCTAATCATATTTTCATGTACTTTATAGCTATAACTTTAGTTATAATTTCTATTAAGTTTTTTTGTTGTTTTTTTATTTGTTTTATTTTTTCAAATTTAGTTTTAAATCAGAAATTCATATTGTTGAAATTCTTTGTTTCTTTGATTTTATCTTGCTTTTTTTAATTGAATACTTTCTACAAAAATGTTATATAAATATAAATGTATAATGTAAAGAAATTTTTTTATTGTAGCACTCTGAAGAACTTTGAGCTGCATGTATGTATTATTTATACGTATTATTTATATATATATATATATATTATAATTATTATTATAATTATTATTATTAATGTTATTATTATTACTGTTGTTATTATTATTATTATTATGATCTTGGAGATGATGATTGTTACCATAATAGAATATGTTTAGGAAATTAATAAATTACAGCTGTTATTTATGCACTGAAGCTAGGGGTGGGAGAGTTTTGATCTACCAGAAGAAAAGAAAACCAGTGTTCAGGCACTCTTACAGCTCGTCCAGATGTGGTGGATGCCTTCCCTGGCACAGTTCCGAGGAGAATTCCCTGTAGACTGGGATTGTATCCACTGCTGGTAGACCCGTATGACCGTACGCTGCTTCCATACACCTGCAGATTCAGCTACTTCCTTCACACTATGGTCTTTGGCCACGCCCACATGCAGTCACTCCTTTTAGCCAATCATTAACATCTGCTCTGGAGCCATTTTCCACACATGGAACGAGACATTCCCTGCTCTGTAGCACCTCTTCCCAATCTATGGATCCCGTCACTCACACCCCACAGGGGTTTATAGCCCCGTCATCCTCGTACAGCGCCATCTGCAGGAGCCTGAAGGTACTGCCACCTTAAACAGACAAGCGGCACTGTTTTGTGTGAATGTCCATCATGTGTCCGTTGTTAATGTGTACAGTGTGTATGTAAAGCTGTGTGATATTAAAATCTCAGGTTTAATTCCGCCCTGCAGTATTCACAGTTCCAGCTCCCGGTGGAGAAGCATCACCTAATCAGGGTGGGCTTGTGAACAGGCACGTTCTCCCTCTGGCACACGACGCAGTGTTCCAGCCTTTAGCCTGAAAAGGCACATCCGCTGGACTGCCTAGTGCCCTCACACCCTTCACAGTCAGACAGACCTGCACCTCCAGGAGCTCCTGGTTCTACACTCCACTCTACAGCTCAGGCAGTACCGCAGCGCGACTCCAGGGCTTGCGTGTCGCCCTCGCTGCGGTGTTCCATAATCAGTGTGCTGATTAAAATATCACGATAAAACTGACTAACAAGACTAAACTAAACCCTAAACCCGATTCCCAGCTGGATTCTGAACAAGTGGGCCCCAAATCTACAGCACAACGAATCGTACAGCAGCTGGGCTTCAGCCTGCCTGTTAACATGCTGCTGCCACCTACTGGGCACACTCTGAACTGCGCTGATGAACACGCGAGGGCTGCAGCAAACGATTTCGAATAATCAGTCGAATAATCTGAGTTTTGGAGCAAATAACAGATTATTCAGATTCTGAATTGCTGAGGTACCAAATAACTAATAGCTATGAGCATTTTAAATTTAGTTTGGGTTCTCAAATGTTAACATTTTTAAATTACATTTCTAAATAAATTTAAAAAAAATTAAGCCGATTAATCGCTACACCCAGAACACACCTACATTGATTTAACCAAACTAAGTCGATTAGTTGGTGCACCCAGAACACACCTACATCAATTTAACCAAACTAAGTCGAATAATCAGTGCACCCAGAACACACCTATATCGATTTAACCAAGCTAAGTCGATTAATCGGTGCACCCAGAACACGCCTACATTGATTTAACCGAGCTAGGTCGAATAATCGGTGCACCCAGAACACACCTACAATGATTTAACCAAACTAGGTCAATTAATCGGTGCACCCAGAACACGCCTACATTGATTTAACCAAACTAAGTTGAATAATCGGTGCACCCAGAACACAACTATATCGATTTAACCAAGCTAAGTCGAATAATCGGTGCACCCAGAACACACCTATATCGATTTAACCAAACTAAGTCGATTAATCGGTGCACCCAGAACACAACTATATCGATTTAACCAAGCTAAGTCGAATAATCGGTGCACCCAGAACACACCTATATCGATTTAACCAAACTAAGTCGAATAATCGGTGCACCCAGAACACACCTATATCGATTTAACCAAACTATGTTGATTAATCGGTGCACCCAGAACACACCTACATCGATTTAACCAAACTATGTTGATTAATCGGTGCACCCAGAACACACCTACATCGATTTAACCAAACTAAGTCGAATAATCGGTGCACCCAGAACACACCTATATCGATTTAACCAAACTATGTTGATTAATCGGTGCACCCAGAACACACCTACATCGATTTAACCAAACTATGTTGATTAATCGGTGCACCCAAAAGACACCTACAACAATTTAACCCAACCAAGTTAGGTAATCCCCTAGAACACACAGTTATGGTTAATTATGAACTTTTATAAAGTTTAAAGAGTGATTATTGGGAACGAGTGTTTCGGGTGGCCCAAGTTTTGACCCAACAGGAAGTTGTATGACCCGTGTGTTCTGGTTGGCTGAGAGTTGACAGCCAGCTGGCCCCCGCAGCCCGCAGCGCTCCACACCTGTCAGATCAGCCCGAGGCCGGGTTTAATTGAATGAGAGAAGGTTATCCTCGCTTGGCGTCTGTCCGCGCTCGCCTCACCGGGTTACACTGGAATTCAGCCTGGCCTAGTTAGCAGTGTAACATAAACAACTCATCACAGCTCTGAATGACTGAACACCGTGATGCATATTAAACAGGACACCTATATTCAAAGCTTATGTCTCATATTGGCATTAATATTAGCCCCCAGGACTAAAACCGAGCCCCCTCTGTGATGTTCTGGGGGTGTTGGGTACGTGGAAATAGGTTCTTTGGTTAATTTCTGTTTCTGATGTGGCTACATCCAGAAACTTGTCCAGTCCATGCCCCATCCAGTTCCAGCTGTTACTGGTGCTGGTGGTGGAGTTACCTGCTATCAGGTGCGTTCCAGTCAGGGGCTGAGCTCATACTCATACAGAAACAGGGGTGGTGTGCCATTACTCAGTCAGCCACACAGTGACCAGCCACGGTGACCATCACTGTCTTAGTAGTGAGCGAGTTACTGCTGTCTATCCGCTAGCGCCGATGCTAACGCTAACTCTAATGGAACAAAACATGATAGCCGACTAGCTTCATTACACTACATCTGCTGACTCCGAAGCTGCTTAAACAGGCTACCGTCCAGCAGCAGGACCTGACAGCCTAGCTGCAATCTGCCCGCTAATAGCCTTTAGAACACGGAGAAAGACGGGGGGAGGAGAGGAGGGAGGGAAGGAGGGAAGGAGGGAATTGGCTTTATTGGACAAGCTTAACTCTACTGTTTACTCTGCTCTACCACACACGTGAGTTTAAGACCGGGTCACATGAAGATGCCACCTCAGGAAGCCGCTGTCTGCAAACTGACTGTCTGGTTCTTTAAGGGTTCCTTAGCAAAGGAAAGGTTCTATTTAATGCTTAACTGTTCCCTGCATGGTACACTGGTTCTTCAGACGGATAAGGAATGTGTTGTGAAGCATGTCACAATAGAAGAACCCGTTCCGGTGCAACATAGAACCACACACAGTACACTCTCCATTAAAGTGAAGAACGCTCAAAAAAGTGGAAACCATTCCGAAGCCGTTAGAACCAAATGGTTCTACATAGAACTCATGGTACTAAAGAAGAACCCTAAAAAGTGTGGATGATGACCAGCAACACGTTCTCCGGTCAAACAGCATGGCGAGCTGGATGAAGTGAGGTCTGGAACGCCAGGAAGCTTGGCCTTCTTTTGCTCTTTCAACAGCGAGCTAGCTGAACAAGGCTAGCACAGTTTTCCCTGCTTCCTGTTGGGAATAACGGCCCTGTTATCCTTCTCCTCTGTCGCTCAGGGCAATGCTAGCCAGTGTGGGAATCATGGGTTGGCTCTCAAACTCACAGGTAGCTATGGACAAACTCGGGAAACCTGATCTCATGTCAGTACGGAAGGCCGATTCCAACCACGAAGGCATCGTATTTAAGCATGCTCAGATTCTAGCTGGCTAGCTGGATGCTCCTGTCAAACACCCCCATCAGATTTGGGTTCTTTCCCAATGAGCAGAAGGAGCTCACCTGACAGCTGCTCATGTGACCTCCTGCTGGAATGTTGGAATGAAGACCACACCGGAACCTTGCAGATAAGATTGGCCAAGTCAATGCTAGATAACTCCATCTGTTAGCTCACACACAGAGAACAGGACGGGTAATCACTAAACGGGAGCCAGCTCGAAGTTAGCACTGTCTGGGTGATCAGTCCACAAGCCAGGTTCTGACCAGGTCTGGTTTTAAACCATGTCCATGTCAAAAGACATGCCTGGCATTTCACTGATTTACCAAGGTCATGTGACATGCCTACCAACTAGCCGCAGGTCAGTCCTCTAAATGCTAGTCAATTAGTAAGCTCTCGTCGGGACGTCTTCCCTGGCACAATTCCGAGGAGAATTCCCTGTAGACTGGGATTTTATCCACTGCTGGTAGACCCGTATGACCGTACGCTTCCATACACCTGCAGATTCAGCTACTTCCTTAACACGATGGTCTTTGGCCACGCCCACATGCAGTCCCTCCTTTTAGCCAATCATTAACATCTGCTCTGGAGCCCTTTTCCACACATGGAGCGAGTGTGCACTGTACTGCACTGTACCACCTCTTCCCAATCTATGGATCCCGTCACTCACACCCCACAGGGATTTATAGCCCCATCATCCTCGTGCAAAAGTGGCCAGGGACTCCCTCAAAGCAAGAGGAGGAACCCTCAAAAGGAACCAAGACTTAAAAGGGGAACCCATCCTCATTTGGTCCACACCAAATGAGGAAGTGCCATTACACCTTTCCACCAGAGGGGTCTCCAAATCCCCAAAATCTTACATAGTGTAGCTGTAACTGGAACTTCAGCATGTTCTCAATGTTTTGACCTCATAGTGAGTAGAGAGAGGACATGAATCTCTGGTTGGGGTTCTCTGGTATATGACTCTATGTAGAGAACCAGCCAGATGCTCCTCATGGCACAAACCTAGTCCCTGACAGCACTGCTTTACTGGCTGCTGCTCTTTAAATTCCTGGATAGGTGGTTTGGAGCACATCCAGCATCTATCAGCACTGGAACTGAAGTCCACTAGACTCTTCTCTGCCTTCTTGATCATTCTGCTCTTAAATAAAATACTAAAGAACCCAAATGAGATGCGTGAGCAACCGTAACTCAGCCCAGGAGCCACACAAGAGAACGGAACGTCCAGCAGAACAGATCATCTGTACTATTCCGGAGAGGACTAATCCAGAATCAGTGTTGAGGGCACGGAGCCGGGTGGATAAACACAGTACTGCTATTCAGCTCTCCAAAGAAACCTAAGAAGAGGTCCTGCCCGCCACTCCGACCACAACACCGCCACTGTGGTCCCTTTATTATTCATACCCCTCTCAGGAACGACCAGCCAGACGGCATGACTGCCTCTCAAACCCAGGTCCACTAGCGGAGCACCACAGCACCACACACAGCGGGTGAAACAGCTGCACTGTGCACAGTGGTGGTGAATGGAACCAGACGTCCTCCTCTAAAAGCTCCCTCACGTGAAGCGGTTATGACTACGCCGCCTGATGTCTGAGACGCTGTCTCATCAATGCTTTGGGCTTGAACCCCATTCATGGTGGAGGGATACGTTGCTAAGGGTCGTTATATCAAAAAAATAGTCCCCCAAAGAAATCCTATTATTTTCAGGTTTTCCAGGTTTTCCCACCATCAACATTCCATATAAACTTCAAAAGACACATGTAGGTTCACTGGTGGTTTTGTGACTCCCTGGTTCCCATCATCACCACTGCAGAGAACATCTGAGTCTCTACAATCAACCATCTCACACCAAAGCAGTGAGCTTTCCAGAAATCTTCAGGAATCCATAGAATACCCCCTTTGGACTATATCAAAGGGATAGGACATTCCCAACTGGGATACAGATAAGGGGAATTCCACCCAATTTGTAAAATGTCTGATTAATTCAACGGTGTGTCTTCTGTGTGTTTAAACTTGGGGACTAGTTTGCCTCACAACTCCCTGTATGTATCCCTCCGCCATAAAATGAATGGCCTTAAATGTGTATACTTCAAACCAAAACTTCATAAAACTATCATAACTCAACATTAGGCAGTTTTCCATGAGCTAACTTGGTGTCAGAACTTCCCGGTCCACCTTAAATAGTGCTGCAGCTTATGCACATTTAAGGTGGAACAGAACACAGGAAGCTGGTGAATAAGAAGCAACTTCAGGAACATCAACCACGTACTGCTGTCAGCTGGGTTCTCTGGGAAGAGAAGGAGAAGTGCCGACGTTCCCAGTCTACAGCCTGGAACGCTAGGTTGCCCCATACAGTCTATTATACGGTATGGTGCGGTTGCCGTTGCTCCGTGGCAGGTGTATGTAAACAGCCTTGTTGTGATCTCACCAAACCTCACCCACACAACCCAACACCCACCTGCAGTTCGCACCACGCCACCTCCACGGTGGTCTCCGTGTCCAACCCTTTGTAGACGGTCTTGAAGGACCCTCTCCCTATCTCCACGTTGAACTTGAGGTACCGTCCATCAGGCGAGGTGGCCACAGCTTTGGTCTCCACGTCCTCCTTCTCGTCCTGCTCCCACCGGCTCACCAGCCGGGGTACAGCTTTCTCCGGCTTGACCACTTCGGGGTCCGAGTCTGAGCTGGGCTCTTGGCCCGAGACCCTCCATGTCTCTGAGGTTTCTGAAGGAGAGGAAGAAGAGTTCTGCGGGGCAGGAGTCTCCGGACTGGAGACCGTTGGGGAGTCCACCTTCTCTTCCTCCGTCCTTCCCTCGGACAAGATGTTCTCAGCAGACCAGGACAGCGCCTTGGACAGCGTGCCACTGTAAAACTGGGGCTCGGTGTCCACGTTCAGCTTGTGCAGTACATAGGAGTTTCTCCTGATGGACCTCCTTTCCAGACATTCAGCGTCCAAATCAACAGGTAGGGTCTGGAAGCCAAGTCCAGGTAGCTCCAGCTGGGCATGAGACATGCTGAGAAAGAGGTAAGCGGGTTAAACTGGACGCAGGGGAAGGTAGGCCTAGAGTTCTGCTGCAGGGTCAGTCGTCCACTATTGGTTCTGGTGTCTGAGATGGAGAAGTTCTAGTGTGGAACATCTTCGTCTTCTTCTTCTCGCTTTGCTCTGGGGAGGGACAACAAGGACACTGAGGTCTGCTCTTTAGGAATGACTGTAAAGAGGAAATCTGAGGGAAACTTGAGGAGGTTATGTTCCACCTTAAATGGTGCAGCAGTTATATTAGAAACCTTGAGTCGTGAGAACTTTCCATTCCACCTTAAATGGTGCAGCAGTTATATTAGAAACCTTGAGTCATGAGAACTTTCCATTCCACCTTAAATGGTGCAGCAGTTACATTCTGGCGTTTCATGTCAGCTTTCCAGTGTAACCTCTGCACCATTTAAGGTGGAACAAAATAAATCACCACAAGGTTTAAGTTTTTCAATGTAACTGCTGCACCATTTAAGGTGGAACAGAACATCCTACTCGAAATTCTAAATTTCCTATGTAACTTGTGCACCATTTAAGGTGGAACAAAAATAAATCACCACAAGGTTTAAGTTTTTCAATGTAACTGCTGCACCACTTAAGGTGGAACAGAACAGTCTACTCGAAATTCGAGATTTGCTATGTAACTGCTGCACCGTTTAAGGTGGAACGGGGAACTCGAACACGAATCTGCCAAAGAGAGAAAAACAAGTTCGGTCTCGAATCAAGCCTGATGTCTAGAAGCTCCTACCTTAGTATTCGGGCTGGCAGCGGTCGGAAAACAGCGTTCCGTCCTCCGGTTACACGGAACGACGCACTGTCCGTCCGCAGCTGTGCTTCTCCGCGCGCTGCTGTGATGAGGACAGTCCTTGTACTGGCCTCGAGTAGAGGCAGCGCGCGCAAGGGCTCCAGACTCCTCCCCCACCTGAAGAGCTCAGAGGAGAGCGAATCAGTTTACTGAATCGTTCAGACGAATCGAATCCCCTGCAGAGCGACTATAAATCTCAGCAGTCAAACCCAGAAGTTTTTTTTTGACGATTAAACGGCTTTATATTCAGGAACCGAGTCTCTCATACTTCTATTCCCTGATGAAGTCAGACTGGAAAGAACAAAGAGAAAAAACGAAAAAGAAAATTTTAATTTCATAATGAATAAACTTACAGCAGCGATACAACCTTAAATAGCACAAATTCTAATCCAATAAAATATACCAGTAAAGACAGTAAATAATAAAAAAAGAATTCAACTGAATCGATTTCTTAAAAAGATTCGTTCACGAGATTCAGACTACTTGCTCTAATCCGGGATATCCGAGATTATGTGGCTAATGTTCAATAATGTTGTTAAACCGTGCTGCAGCGATAAGTTCAGGGCTGTACCCGACCCGAATTTTGTCAGACGAATCGGATTCGCCCGTCCTGGCCGACGATTCGACTATTTGCAGTGTTTGATGTGTGAATAAATAACCAGCAGAATTAGGTTTAATTTGTTCGGACTGTCTTCTTAAAAAACTCCTCCAGACTTTCTCTGAGACATCTTTCCACTCGTGTTCCTCAGCTTCACAGCTTTAGCTTCCTTCAGCGGTGAACCGCCAGCGCACGTCGTCACGTGGATCTAATTTTTTAGCAAGCATGTGTCATAGCCCAGCTAGAACTTGCATATATATTTATTATTCCTCTTTAATAATTATTAAAATGTGTTTTTAAATTCTTAAAGTCATCCGACTGATGATTCGACTCGTCGACTTGTAGAAGGCAGCCTTAGATATGTTAACCATATCCCATTCTTATTCCCCAACGCTACACTGGTGTCAGAGGTGGGATAGCACCCTCTAGTGGACTGGAGAGAAACGGCACTACCACTCAAAGGAGGGACAGCACCTCTACACCAAGGTTACTGGCTACCAGACTTTTCCAGACATCCGACTTTAGGTTGTTAATTATTCTGTCGCTCCTTAGTATATATTAATTTGCACTATAGATATATACTACACTATGTAAATATTATGGACTATATATATTATCTATCGCTGAATCATATCGAGCACTCCTTTCAGGGTATTTGACCCACATTCAGTATTTACATATTTACAGTAACAGGAATCATACGTGCGTCTTTCCACTGTACATCCTCAATGACACAACTCCAGTGGAATTTTGCTCTGAGCAATGCTGACTCGTCAGGCTACCACACGTACTCCGACTTATCTAGAACTTTCACAAGGCCTAGAGTGATGAATTCATGATTGCGTCACGTTGGCAGGTAATCTAACAGGTAAAAGGGTTTAGTTCCTCTTCCTCAAGTCCTGACCAATGAGAGAGCTCGCTCAGCTGTCTCACCCATAGACCGTATCTGATCTTTAGTGTCCTAACTTGGACACTCTCTCAGGATTTGGCATGTTGCAATCTGATTGGCTATCCACGCTTCCATGTATACGCACTTCCACATATGTGGACTTCCATGTATGGTCCAACGGGAATCATGGCTTTCTGAACGGACTCAGCCACAGATGCTCCGCCCATCCTATACCTCTGTGTTTCCAGAGGGACTGTTTATGTCGTGACTCCGGTTTCATATTGGATCCTTCTGAATGCTATGCTAATAGACGGCTTGTGATTGGTTGCTTTGCCAGTCAGTTGTGGGAGATGTGCGTATTTAAAACGATCCTGACTAAGCAGTTTTCCGACAAGGATTTAACCCATCCAAAGTCGGAGAGCATCATCCTTCCGGAGTTTACAGACATGAGATCACCTATGCAGAGCTAATGGGCCTCAGAGCTTCCCCTGTGCAGCACCAGGCTTCGATGACTGGCCACATCGCGAGATTCATTTTTAAATCAGCAGTGTGTTTCAGCTGCCGGATACTTTTATACAGTCATCGGAAAAATATCTGCACTACAGCCTGTATGACTGCACACATGGAGACCCCCGGTTCCCAACACCCCCACTGTAAAGGACATCTGAACCATCACATACCAAACCCACTCTGAAAACAGTTTGTCTGTTTACACCACAAACACTGGATTCTCCCGGAAAATCATGGAATCCCCCTTTCCTAAAGCACGCTCAGTGTTCTGCAGTGTGTGCTCTGGATTCTCAGGTGGAATTCCCAGGTCGAGGCAGCTGCTTACCGGATCACGGCTGGGAAATGGTAAACAGTGAAGCGTAGTGGACCTATATCGGCAGTTCTCAGCCGCGTACATCTGCCTGTGCTGTGCTAGACTCTGAAACTGAATTGTCTGTTATAGTCATGTATCTAGAACCTGATCACGGACTAACAATGGCATGATTTAGCTCGGAATGATTCATGCGTCTGCTGGCTAGCTGTCTGGTTTCCAGGCCTGGATTAGCCGTCAGGTGACGCAATGGCAGCACGCCTCCTGTAATCCAAACAATCACACCTCGTATATTCGGCCTTCGGTGTGAGGTGGAGGGCTGTAAACTCTGAGGGAAGTGGAGGAACTCTGGGGGAGGAGAGGGATTTTGAGGGAAGTAGAAGGAATCTGGGGGAAGTGGAGGGACTCTGTGAGAGGGAGAGGTACTACGGGGGAAGTAGGGGGACTATGGGGGAAGTAGAGGAATAATGGGGGAAGTAGAGGGACTCTGAGAGAAGTGGAGGGACTCTGGGGGAGGAGAGGTACTATGGGAGAAGTAGGGGGACTATGGGGGAAGTAGAGGGACTCTGAGGGAAGTCGAGGGACTATGGGGGAAGTAGAGGGGCTCGGAGGGAAGTAGAGGGACTCTGAGGAAGGTAGAGGGACTCTGCAGGGAGTTGAGGGACTCTGGGGGGAGTAGAAGGAATCTAGTGGACCAGAGGTACTCTGGGGGGAGTATAGGGACTCTGGAGGGCATAAAGGGACTCTGGGGGGAATTGAGGGATTCTGGGGGAAGTTAAGGGACTCTGAGGGGACTCAAGGGACTCTAAGGGAAGTAGAGGGAAGCTGGGGGGCACAAGGGACTGTTGGGGGAGTAGAGGGAATCTGGGGGAGACGAAGGACTCTGTGGGGCATAGAGGGACTCTGGGGGTGGCAGAAGGACTCCGGGGGGCGTAGAGGGACTCTGGGAGAGGTGGAGGGACTCTGAGGGGAGACGAGGGACTCCAGGGGGAGCAGAAAGACTCTGAGGGGAGACAAGGGACTCTGAGGGGAGACGAGGGACTCCGGGGGAAGCAGAAGGACTCCAAGGGGCATAGAGGGACTCTGGGAGAAGTAGAGGGACTCTGGGAGAGCTTCTTTGTTCAAGGGTGATTTTGTAAGAACTCCTAGCAGATCTCTGAGGTCGTGCGTCACTCTGTAGTCATCGGCATGCCCAGATAAGGACTGGCGCCTGAGCTGTGTTTCTCTGTGGAAGATAAAAGAAGTCACACCTGGTGGTAAACAGAAACACCCCCAGCGTCTGTCCTGCCCGTTTCCCCCTCAAATGTCTCTGGATCACCTGAGTCAGCAATCAGACCAACCCCCCTGTGACTGAACCGTACCTAATGCCGTGTAACTCCTCCACCAGCACCAGTAACAGCTGGGACTGGATCGGGCAGGTACTGGACGAGGTTCTGGATGTAGCCACATCAGACACTCGTACCTCTGAGAGTTGGTCAGCTGGTCCAGATTTGGTAGATGCCTTCCCTTGTGCTTTACTGGTTGTTCCAGGTAGGTCCCACAGATTTCCAGGTGGATGCAAATCTGGGGATTTTGTGGTCCAGTCCAGATGTGTGAATCCTCCTGATGTTCATTATGTCAATCAGTCACATCTGTCCAACCCATCAAAGGAAAAGCCCAGTCCCTCTCCGTCCTACCAGTCTAGAAGAACCGTTCCCAGTTCATCATCAAACCTCCCTTTCCTCTCCCAGAGCGCCTCCAGCGGTGGAGAGCAGCACCAGTGTTAACTCTTCTTCTGATTCTTGGGGCCAGCGGTGGTGGCAGTCACTTGCCAGAATGCCCACCACCACAGGAAGGGTATCCACCAAATCTGACCCAACTGTGCTAATGATAACCGGGAGGAGCAGCTTCACCATGACTGATAAGAGGTTAGAATGCGCAGTTGGACCAGCATCGCTATGTCTTCATACTCTCATGTTGGACTTCAGTGACTCACTATCACCTCCTCAGGTACAAAGTGGTATTACAGGGCAGAACCAGCCAGGGCTAGCTCAGTTGATATCTCTGCTACGCTGTACGTAGACGTCTCTGACACACCGACACAAATGTTACTTCCTCACATCCTGTTAATCATTTTAGTTTTTCTTCAGAATTTTTAAACTACAAATGTTACAGATGGCTCCTTTAAATGCAACATTAGTGTTGTACCACTTGAGCTTTACAGGAATGGACAGTATAAACAGTATAATGTCTGTGTGTGTTAAAAACCTGCCAGCACTCAAAATCCATTCTCATTCTGTAGATTATTCAATACTGGGATGTTTTATACAAAAGATTTTACATACTGCTCCTTTAAAGTAAAGTACGTGGATCTGGAATCTGTTTTAACACGGTAATATTTTATTTATAAAATATTATGTTATAATATATATTTATTTAATATAATATTTTATGTAATATGTATTTGATATGTCTGTGTTGGATATACTGTTTATTGTATATTCTGTATATTCTGGGGAAGCGCTATCATTATTGTCACCAGGAGTCAGTTTGGTGACATCTTAATAAAGATATTGATAAAGTGCATTGATGGTAATAAATAAATAAGTAAATAAGCCAATAAATAAATAAATAAATAAATACATAAATAAATAAAATAAAAATAAAATAAAACTAATAATAACAATAATAAATGTTATAGTAATAATAAAAATATTTTAAATAACATTGACAATAATAATAATAATAATTATTATTTTTTTGTTTGTTTGTTTTTTATGTATAATAAATGTTTTATTTTTATTAAAGCCAAACTAACTCTTAGGTAATCTGAATCCAGCGAATTTAGTTTCATACTGTGTGTCAGATTGACACTTCCACACCTCACTGCAGCACATTTACTGACATGTTCAGCGCTGGCCGATCTGCCATTCTGCGGTTTTCACTGCCATGGAAAATTCTGCCACTGCCAGTTTAAACCATAACTTCTAATTCCATCATTATCTGAATAGTTATGTAACAAATTACACTTGGACTGGGTCTGATGTGAGGAGGTGTTGTCGTGCCGGTGGGAGGAGGCTGGCTGCACTACTTTCTCACTATGTAGCGCAGACTGAATCCTTTCATTCCAGATGCAGCTGATTTTATACTGTGAGTAGAAGATAAACAAACAGCAAACTTATTAATCCTGTACATATTAAATTCCATACCTTCATAAACTCCTCTCTGTGTATCAGTCCCCTTGTGGGGTAGTACCTTCAGGCTCCTGCAGGTGGCACTGCACGAGGATGTTGGAGCTATAAACCCCTACGGAGTGTGAGTGAAAGGATCCATAGATTGGGAGGAGGTGCTACAGTGCAGGCAGTGTCTCGTTCCATGTGTGGAAAATGGCTCCAGAGCAGATGTTAATGATTGGCTAAAAGGAGGGACTGCATGTGGGCGTGGCCAAAGACCATAGTGTGAAGGAAGTAGCTGAATCTGCAGGTGTGTGGGAGCGTACGGTCATACGGGTCTACCAGCAGTGGATACAATCCCAGCCTACAGGGAATTCTCCTCTGAACTGTGCCAGGGAAGGCATCCACCACATCTGGACCAGCTGACCAGTTCTCTGATGTGAGAGAGTCTGAATGTTGATGTGGCTACATCCAGAACCTTCTCCAGTACATGCCCGATCCAGTACTGGCTGTTACTGGTGCTGGTGGATGGAGTACACACTGTTAGGTACGGGTCAGTCACAGGGGACTCAGTATTTGAGTCATCCATGGCTTTATATTGATTCCGGATGATGAAGCGTCCAAAGAGAACCTGTGTAGGTCTGTAGGGACGGGCCGTACTGTTCTCACTGGCGCCCCCGTTCTGTTCCACATACGAGATAAACTACAGGAACCCTGATGACAAAGACTATTAGGCGGTTTCCCCCTGACACACACCAGAGGCTACGCTAGCTATGGAAGAGAATAGACAGACAGGCACAAACACATCCGCACATTCCTTCTGTTCCACTTTAAATTCCCCCTATTCTTCCCACCTAAGCCCTGTCCCCTCGAGTACCAGCCCGCAGTTCAGGCTGTCATGGCGAGAGTGACTTAAGCGCTGCTGGAAGGTGCCGCTCAGTCTTAAGAAGGCATGAAACGGGATTAGGAAGCTGGGGGGTGAGCAGGGTCATGCTCGGGGTGTGAAACAGAATTACAGAGGAACAGCAGCCGTATTCAGAGAGCCTTTATATTTAGGCTTTTCAAAGCAGGTCCAAATGAGACGTGTAACAATTTGGATTAGGTTGAAATGACTTGTTGACGTCAGATCTGCATTCTCAGCAATACGTGCACTGCTCAACACGATGGCCGAATGCAGCTAGCAGCTAAGTTTGGAACCCAGACTGTTTTCTAGCATGTTGTTGGTAGCTGCGGAGCTGTTTAACACTCATCATCAAAATCATAGCTGCACAAATAGCTGCACTCAGACGGAATCAGCCCACAGGAGTGAAACGCTAATGATGTGCCTTATCTCTGTACCTGACGTGAGAACGCTCACCTTGGAATACCGGGATAGGAATGTCATGCTCCTTGATGATGGTTATCCAGTAGTTCAGTATAGGCACTGCGTTCACATTTAAATTTGAGGCATTTAGCAGACGCTCTTATCCAGAGTGACTTACGGCCGTGCTCAGTGCTCCGTTGGATGTTTCCCAGCTAGTACAGGAAGGTTAGAGCCTAAACCCGCCATGAGCTCAGACACTGCCCGAACAGGGGCCAGTGCTGATACCTAAAGAGATGAATACACAGACATATATAAGCATAAGTGCACTACCTGGCAACCCCAGCCCAGTGCTCATACCTAGCGAGATCAATACACAGACAGATATAAGCATAAGTCCACTACCTGGCAACCCCAGCCCAGCACTCATACCTAGAGAGATCAATACACAGACAGATATAAGCATAAGTCCACTACCTGGCAACCCCAGCCCAGCACTCATACCTAGAGAGATCAATACACAGACAGATATAAGAAGAAGTGCACTACCTGGCAACCCCAACCCAGCACTCATACCTAGAGAGATCAATACACAGACATATATAAGCATAAGTGCACTACCTGGCAACCCCAGCCCAGCGCTCATACCTAGAGAGATCAATACACAGACATATATAAGCATAAGTGCACTACCTGGCAACCCCAGCCCAGCACTCATACCTAGAGAGATCAATACACAGACATATATAAGCATAAGTGCACTACCTGGCAACCCCAGCCCAGCATTCATACCTAGAGAGATCAATACACAGACAGATATAAGTGCACTACCTGGCAACCCCAGCCCAGTGCTCATGCCTAGTGAGATCAATACATAGACATATATAAGCATAAGTGCACTACCTGGCAACCCCAACCCAGTGCTCATACCTAGAGAGATCAATACACAGACAGATATAAGTGCACTACCTGGCAACCCCAGCCCAGCATTCATACCTAGAGAGATCAATACACAAGACAGATATAGGCAAAGGTGCACTACCTGGCAACCCCAGCCCAGCGCTCATACCTAGAGAGATCAATACACAAGACAGATATAGGCATAAGTGCACTACCTGGCAACCCCAGCCCAGCACTCATACCTAGAGAGATCAATACACAGACATATATAAGCATAAGTGCACTACCTGGCAACCCCAGCCCAGCATTCATACCTAGAGAGATCAATACACAGACAGATATAAGTGCACTACCTGGCAACCCCAGCCCAGTGCTCATGCCTAGTGAGATCAATACATAGACATATATAAGCATAAGTGCACTACCTGGCAACCCCAACCCAGTGCTCATACCTAGAGAGATCAATACACAGACAGATATAAGTGCACTACCTGGCAACCCCAGCCCAGCATTCATACCTAGAGAGATCAATACACAAGACAGATATAGGCAAAGGTGCACTACCTGGCAACCCCAGCCCAGCGCTCATACCTAGAGAGATCAATACACAAGACAGATATAGGCAAAAGTGCACTACCTGGCAACCCCAGCCCAGCGCTCATACCTAGAGAGATCAATACACAGACATATGCAAGCATAAGTGCACTACCTGGCAACCCCAGCTCAGCGCTCATACCTAGAGAGATCAATACATGGACATATATAACCATAAGTGCACTACCTGGCAACCCCAGCCCAGCGAGAGACTCTGCTGTTCTCACACCCAGTGGGAGCCAGGACAGAGAAGAGTCTGGACGCTTGTCCTACATGAGTCCTCAGTGATAGCGTTTCGAGTCGAGCTGTACTTGAAGCGCGAAGGCCATAATGGTGCTGGTCCAGTCTTGGCTTTGTAGGCCTCAGAGTTTTGAATCTGATGCGAGCAACGACAGGAAGCCAATGAAGGGAGCGCAGCAGTGGAGTCACGTGGGTGAACTTTGGAGGATTGAAGATGAGACGGGCTGCTGCGTTCTG
>JAMWET010007786.1:0-105000 GCA_024036415.1 Prochilodus magdalenae | reverse complement strand
TATAGATCAAATTAGGCCAATATTTGACTAAATATAGGTTAAAAGTAGACTAAAATATAGGTAGAGTTAGACTAAAATTAGACTAAAATATATGTAAAATTAGACTAAAATATATGTAAAATTAGGGTAAAATTAGACTAAAATATATGTAAAATTAGGGTAAAATTAGACTAAAATATGTAAAATTAGGGTAAAATTAGACTAAAATTAGGCTAAAATATATGTAAAATTAGACTAAAATATATGTAAAATTAGGGTAAAATTAGACTAAAATTAGACTAAAACATATGTAAAATTAGACTAAAATTAGACTAAAATATATGTAAAATTAGGGTAAAATTAGACTAAAGTTTGACTAAAATATGAGTAAAATTTAGGCGAGTATTAGTCTAAAATCTGGGCAAAATTTGGGCAGCTTCAGGCTAAATTACAGCCAAAATAGGGCCAGCATGAGGCCACCTTTAGCCTAAAAGAGGGCTTAATTTGGCCAGCGTTAGGCCAGCAATACCATGCACCTAGTCCCATGGCTACAGTATAACTATTTCTGGGGCCATATTAAACCTATTTCCTGGTTGTCCTGTCTTCTGGCTGTTTTCTGGCTATCATGCAGCCATTTCCTGGACTACAGTGGTACCAGTTTCAGAGAAAGCTGCTCCACGACTGACTGAATGCTGTTACAGTGAAGAGGAAGTAGAGTCGTTCCTCTGAAATATTCACCGTGTAATCAACATTTAAGCAGAAAAGGAAGAGGGAGGAGAAGAGCAGTACAGCTTTCAGCAGTTTTTCATTGCCACATGGCTGTGACCTTGTTCTGATGAGTGCTGGTGACAGCAGTGAGGTCCAGATAAAAAGAAACACTGAATGAATGCTGCATATTTAATGCAGCAGTACTTTATGCTCCGTCACGATAATGCTAACGCCTTGGTTGCAGCACAGCTGCTCAGTCCACAACAGTTACAACTCAATAGAGAGCCCAGGGAAGCGTGTTTCCTGATCTACACAACACCGCATCCCTGTGAGGATTTGTTTTAATAACCTGTGATGGGTGTCTTTCTCTCTCCGGTGTTATTGTTCATGGTCATGGTGCCTTATAGCTCACGCGTCACATCACGTGCCGGGTGAAGAATGAAAGAAGACAGTTCTGGCTTCTGAAAACAACAGACGGACGACTCACCCACTGATAAATCAGCTTGCCCCACTCCTCAGGTCTTCGCCACATGATTAAACAGCGTGTCTTATTTTTGTCCAACCATTCCAGGTTCCCTGTGACCAAGACCGACAGTGAGTCATCGCTATACTGTACAAGTCGACCACTGTGCTTAAATCTGAAGCACTAATTCAATAATCCAATCCCATTACCTTTTTTCCTCAGTTCCTCAAAGACGACTTGTATGGCCTCAACAGAGAGCTTTCCTGAGTAACGCAGGTCAAGGCAAATACCGGGAGAGGGCGCACAGTATCAACAGGAGTAACCGGGCAGTGGATTTGGGGAAAAGCTATTAAAGAGGTTCAGGCTAGAAACACGGACTGACGTTAACAGGGGGGTTTCTGATAAAGAGGCCAGGTTTATGCAGCTCATAGGTTTACAGAGATTCAATCGATACGGAAAATATTACCAGGGAAGTGCAAGCATCACACCCACGGGCCAAAGTGTACAATCTCAATGAGTGGTGATATTTTATCATTAACAAGATCAATAATGTCACAATACGGTTTTCTGTGTTCTGAGAATATGATGGATACTCGAAGAACAGTGAACTTGTACTTGCAGTCGTAGGTTTATTATTATTGATATTGTTATTATTTTTAATGTATTGTTTGTGTGACACTACAGGGTACAGATTGTTAAATTGGGCTAAATTAAGGCCATCTTTAGGTCAATATTAGGGCTAAAAAAGGCTGTAATGAGACTAAAAATAGACTAAAATTACACCAACATTAGGCTTCCATAAGGCTAAAATTAGACTAAAAATAGACTACAATTAGAAGACAATTAGTCTAACATTAGACTAAAATTTGGCCAAAATAAGGCTAAAATTACAATAAAATCAGGCCAAAATTTTAATAAAACTAAGCGAACGTTAGGCTAAAAAAACTAAAACATTACTTACAACATTAGGCTACCATAGGGCTAAAATTAGACTAAAATTAGAATAAAATTAGAATAAAATTAGTCTAACATCAGGCAAAAAATTTAGTCTAAAAAAAGTCTAAATAAAGCTAAGATATGGCTAAATAAATGTAAAATATGGCCAGAATTAGGCTGAATTTAGGCTAAAATTAGGCCAATGTTACCATGCACCCATTACCATGGTTACACTACAGTTATTTCTGTGTTATCATAATTAGTATTTTTTTATAACAATATTACTATAACTATTTGTATATATATTTTATATATTTTTTATATATTTAACTATTTTTTATGTATGTATATATATATATATATATATATATATATATATATATATATACACATACACACATATATATATATATATATAATATATATATATATATATATATATATATATATATATATATATATATATATCACTCTGCACTTTACATTATATTATTTACATTTTACATTATATTATATTACATTATATTTACACTTGCACATATAGACTGACCTACTTATCTTACATCCACACTGTATATCTGTAGTGTATGTATATACATATATAATATAATATTCTATACCCTGCATCTCATATTTACCTCAGCCTTACCATAGTGCTATATGGTAATGTGTACATCTGCATATATCATAGTTTTTATTCATAACTGTAAATTAGTGTAACAGAGATTTTAGTGTTTAGTACTGTATATATTTATTGTCTATTTATATGTTTGTATTGAAGTGCTGTAAGGGACTACGCACCTAAGTTTTTCACTCACCTTCACACCTGTGAAAATGTGATGTGACAATAAAAGTGATTTGATATATATATATATATATATATATATATATATATATACACACACATATAAATATATTTTTATATGGGTTGGATCTATAACTTATTGGCTGGTCAGTATGTTCAAGACATGCAGCTTTAATCACTTCCAGACAGCACTCTAAAGGCCCGCGAGCCGTAAACAGGTCTTGTTTATCTAATGTCACTGCAGCTCTTCTGAAGGATACTCTCGATCTTCTTGTTGTTGAACACTGGGCTTTCTTGTGCCTCCAGCACGTCCACTGTGTAGAGCTTCCTATGGCGGCAATACGACAGGACGAGCGAGCACCACGCCGCCAGCTGCTTCTGTCTTGTATCAACATTTGGCTGTAATCTATAAAACACAGAAATCAGAGAAGGTTAGACATCAGACGCTAAAACAGAACAGCGATCACGTTTCTTCTGAAATCAGCGGTATTTAAAGGAAGTCCACTGCAGCAACAGCCTCCATTCTCCTGAGAAGGCTTTCCAGTATATGGTGGGGGACGCCCACAGGACCAGAGCAAGACTGCTGGACTGAGATTCGTCCACCAACCAACACTATTCAGCCCACTCTCCTGTGGGGCAGCGCCCCGTGACAGCGTCCTGTGCCCACTGATGAAGGACTAGAGGATGACCAGCACTGCACTGTGCAGCAGCAGATGAGCTATCGTCTCTGGCTGTCCATCTACAAGGTGGACCAGCAAGGTAGGAGTGTCTAATAGAGTGGACAGTGAGTGGACACAGTGTCTCAACACTCCAGCAGCACTGCTGTCTGATCCACTCACACCAGCACCACCCACACTAACACACCACCACCACGTCAGTGTCGCTGCAGTGCTGAGAATGATCCACCACCCACATCATACCTGCTCTGTGGTGGTCCTGTGGGGGTCTGATGGACTACAGTCTGGACCTGTACACCTACAGAGTGTCCTGTATGGTCAGTGGAGCTGATAAGACGGACAGTGAGTAACTGTTATGTCTGATCGGTGTTTAAATACACACAGTCACAAGCTAATTAACATCCCTGTTCAGGTTTGCAGCCAGATGGCTGTCGAAATAAAGTTACAAGAGACTTCCAAATAATAATATTCATATACATTTCCCCCACTAACTGTGTTTTTTGAGCAGCTGGGACTAAAAGGACCGTTAGCGCTGATCACTTCCTTAGCGCTGCCGCTAGCACCGCTAGTCAGAGGGAAGCTAGCTAGTTTCTCCTGTCGCTCTCTAAGATCCAAAATCCTAAATTCAAGAGCCACACCATCAATTTAAACAACCGGAAACGCTTCCTGAGGTGTTGTCCTCCTTTATGGCACCACAGTGTCGCCAAATAGCTGGACTTACGTGAAAAACGGGGGGAAATTGTACTGCCAGGGCCACTCAAAACTCATCTCCAGTACAAACGCAGTCAGCCTGTCAGAGAGGTATGGAGGACCGGAGGCAGAGCCTGTCAAAATAAAAGTCCCTGAACATAAAAATAACATAAATAATAAATATCAAACAAACTATACATTCCATTTTTTAAAAATAAATTACAGGTATGCATTTCACATTATATATTATATTTGGGATTGACACAATTCTGAGATGTGTTTTTACTATGTTTGCAATTTCACATGTCTCATAAACCTCAAAACTAATTCTATAAAGTCCATCGTTTGAATCGTTTGAAGCTGTCAAGTTTTACTTATAACTTATCGGTCTTGAATTTAATTGACATAATTAATATTAAATTATGCATATATCGTTTACATTAATATAATATAGTGTAATGTATATATAGAAATGCCATTTGTGTGTAATTTGGTCCTCCAGTCACGCGGTGGCGCTGCGCTTGTATGAACAGACCTCCAGTGAATGTAAGCGGCGGGAGTCTGATGTTAGTAGTGAGATAAACATTGTCCGCCGTTCATCAGCAATGTTAACTTGTATCAGCTTTGACTTTACCTCGTAATAAATTCATATGTAATTAAATTCCGCGTCTTGCAAAAGAAAAACCTGTGAAGTGGTTTTAGAAGTTCTTCATGTAAACTCGGTAATGTAACCACTTTCATATTCTAATGTGCAGCTACATGGAGCTAGCCTGTAGCTAAGCTAAGCTGGTCTTTAAGGTTAAGTTCACATTATACATGTATGCATTTGATATATTAAACTGAGAAATGTATATTACGATAGGTGTGTTCTTGTATGTTTAATGGATTGCTTGCGCTGAGAGGCTGGTCTGTCGTTTAATTCGAATTTTCCGTTCCACCTTAAATGGTACATCAATTACTACTGCACCTTTTAAGATGGAACGGGCAAATTCGAGCAGTAAGCTTACTGTCCATGTTATCAGCTCCACTGACCGTATAGTACACTCTGTAGGTGTGCAGGTCCAGACTGTAGTCCATCTGTTTCTCTGTGTACTGTATTACCCTGTTCTTCAATGGTCAGGACCCCCACAGGACCACCACAGAGCAGGTATGATGTGGGTGGTGGATCATTCTCAGCACTGCAGTGACACTGACGTGGTGGTGGTGCTGTTAGTGTGTGTGGTGCTGGTGTGAGGGGATCAGACACAGCAGTGCTGCTGGAGTGTTGAGACACTGTGTCCACTCACTGTCCACTCTATTAGACACTCCTACCTTGCTGGTCCACCTTGTAGATGGACAGTCAGAGACGATAGCTCATCTGCTGCTGCACAGTGCAGTGTTGGTCATCCTCTAGTCCTTCATCAGTGGACACAGGATGCTGCCCACCCACAGGACGCTGCCCACCCACAGGACGCTGCCCACCCACAGGACGCTGCCACCCACAGGACGCTGCCACCCACAGGACGCTGCCCCCCACAGGATGCTGTTAGCTGGATGGTTTTGGTTGGTGGACGATTCTCAGTCCAGCAGCACTGCTGTGTCTGATCCACTCACACCAGCACCACACACACACTAACACACCACCACCATGTCAGTGTCACTGCAGTGCTGAGAATGATCCACCACCCACATCATACTACCTGCTCTGTGGTGGTCCTGTGGGGGTCCTGATCATTGAAGAACAGGGTAATACAGTATACAGTGAAACAGATGGACTACAGTCTGGACCTGTACACCTACAGAGTGTCCTGTATGGTCAGTGGAGCTGATAAGATGGATTTTATTGTCATGGCTGATCAGTGTATTCCTCATTCTGGGGGTCGCAGGTGCTGCGTCTCTTCTTATTCAGACTCAAGGTGAAAATGATGATCCAACAGTTGTTAAAGTGAAGCTTGTTTTGTTTAGGTCTCTCAGCTGTCCTGATGCAGGCGGTGGAGGAAACAGAGTCCTCCCTCTCCAACAGAGTCGAGCTGATGGCTGTGAGGGAGGAGGACAAGGCAAAGGGAGAAGAGGGAGAGAAGGAGAAAGGCGGAGAAGAAGGAGCAGCTGAGAGTGCTGCGGAGGCCATGGATGATGAGGGGAAGGGTACGGAACTGAGCTACGTCCAGCTGTAAAGTGTGTTTCGGTTGTCGGGCTTGTTGGTCAGAAAAGGCCTGGTGAAGATAGCTAGCTGTCTAACTACGGCGCAGCTAAGGCTAGCTATGTTAGCTTTAGCCGGACAGTGCTACTCTTAAAGAACTTCTTACTCTAAGTGAAATTCCTTCTCGTCCTGTGACCACTAATGAAGGACTGGAGCGTGACCAACACTGCACTTTGCAGCAGCAGATGAGCTATCGTCTCTCACCATTCCTCCAGAAGCTCGTTTGTGAGGTCAGACACTGATGTTGGACGAGAAGGCCTGGCTCTCAGTCTCCGCTCTAATTCATCCCGAAGGTGTTCTATCGGGTGGAGGTCAGGACTCTGTGCAGGCCAGTCCAGTTCCTCCACACCAGACTCGCTCATCCATGTCTTTATGGAGCTTGCTCTGTGCACTGGTGTGCGGTCATGTTGGAACAGGAAGGGGTCATCCCCAAACTGTCCCCACAAAGTTGGGAGAATGGAATGGTCCAGAGTCTCTTGGTCTGCTGAAGCATTAAGAGTTCCTCTCACTGGAACTAAGGGGCGGAGCCCAACTCCTGAACACCACCCCTACACCATAATCCCCCCTCCACCTAACTTTACACTCGGCACAGTGCAGTCAGACCAGTACCGTTCCCCTGGTTCCATCAAACCCAGACTGCCAGACTAACACTACATTGGCCTAGTTGTTATACAGTTAACCTTGTAAGTCTCTCTGGACAAGAGCATCAGCTAAACGACGTAAATGTTAATGAATAGCCCTCAATCCAGAGAACACGCCTCCACTGCTCTAGAGTCCAGGGGCGGAGCTTTACTCCACTGCGTTCCACGCTCTGCACTGCGCTTGGTGATATAAGGCTGGGATGCAGCTGCTCGCCATGGAAACCCATTCCATGAAGCTCTACACACTGTTCCTGAGCTGATCTGAAGGACACATGAAGTTTGGAGGTCTGTAGTGATGGACTCTGTAGGAAGGTGGTGACCTCTGTGCACTATGACCCTCAGCATCCGCTGGCACTGCTCTGTCAGTTTATGGGTATACACATGTATGTATATACCATGTACATTTATTTATATATAAAGAGTTTGAAGGTATAGGAGCAGGACGTGTGTACAGGATACAGTAATCAGTGTAAACAGTTAAACAGCCTGGAATGTTCTGGTGGTCCGCCTTGTACACTCTACTCTCAGTGATACTGCCCCTCAGTTCACGTGTATATTTGCTTTCTTGACTTTCTTGAAGGTGAGGAGAAAGACAAAGAAGGAAAAGAGGAGGGAGAGAAGGTGGATGAAGAAATGAACGGAGGCGTGCCGGCGCAGCAGGGAGAGGAGGACTGGGAGATCCCTTATAGTGACGAGGAGATGGAGGATGCTAAGGACTGGATGCCTCCGCCCGAGGAGATCAAGCGGCTGTACGAGCTGCTGGCTAAAGGAGAAATCCTGGAGCTGAACTGGGTTCCTCTCCCTCGAAGACCGCCCACTCCCCCACGCACTCCTTCACCAGAGAGAGACGGAGAGGACTCGCAGGAGGCCAAACAGGAGGAGAACCAGTGCAAGTGAGTGACCTGCAGCTCTCACGGTTTACCCAATCTGTTCACAGGGAGGAATACTCCACCCTTACAGGCACTTTATTAGGTCCACCTCCTCGTATCTACACTCCCTGCCCACTCCCTCAGCCCACTGACCATACAGGACACTCTGTAGGTGTACAGGTCCAGACTGTAGTCCATCTGTTTCTCTGTATACTGTATTACCTTGTTCTTCAATGGTCAGGACCCCCACAGGACCCCCACAGAGCAGGTATGATGTGGGTGGTGGATCATTCTCAGCACTGCAGTGACACTGACGTGGTGGTGGTGTGTTAGTGTGGGTGGTGCTGGTGTGAGTGGATCAGACACAGCAGTGCTGCTGGAGTGTTGAGACACTGTGTCCACTCACTGTCCACTCTATTAGACACTCCTACCTTGCTGGTCCACCTTGTAGATGGACAGTCAGAGACGATAGCTCATCTGCTGCTGCACAGTGCAGTGCTGGGCATCCTCTAGTCCTTCATCAGTGGACACAGGACGCTGCCCCACAGGACGCTGCCCCACAGCACCTGTTCATGTCATTTGTGTCTGGCAGCTATATGTATTTGCTTTTTGTTGATTTGACTTCAGCTGATCTCAGAGAAGCTGATTATGCCAACCCTGAAAGTCTGTATTCTGTCTCGTAGGGCTCCCTCACCGACCGAGTTCGACTTTGATGAGGAGCAAACCATGGCAACTCCGAAGAACTCCTTCCTCAGCCGACGCAGGACGCCAGGTACGACAGCTTTACAGACGTGAACAGCGCCTCGTGAGCGCTTGTCTTCCTGAACCAGCTGTGATCTCACTGTTCCACTCTCTCCAGGCTCGTCCTCCCGTTCTACTGTGAAGCGTGAGGCGCGGCTGGACAAGGTTCTCTCTGACATGAAGCGGCACCGGAAGATCGAGGAGCACATCCTGAGGACAGGTCGCGACCTCTTCAAAAGCGACAAGCCGCCCGCCAGGCCGCCCCCGCAGGAACGCTTATCGCCCAACAGCCAGAGAGAGCGAGACAAGGAGAGAGAGAGGGACAGCGACCCCAGCACCGTCTTCAGCCCCAGGCAGAGGAGATACTGAGGAGCCATGGACATTTCAGGGCGGACCCTTGTTTTTCTGTGGGGGTCTTTTTGCCTGTGACTTTATTTAATTTCTATCAGCATAACTTTGATGTTCCTCTGTTTTTTTACCGTGTACATGTGTGTTAATGTCGGATGTGTGAAAGAGGGCGAGGAAGAGGTTTTCCACTGGAATAAATGTGTGTCTAGGTGAGTCTTTCGCTGTGTGTGGCCTGAGTGAAGAATTCTGTCTAGCTGCCCTTACATGATCTAACCAGGAGCAGCTCCTTCTACATGTCTGATAAGAGGTTAGACTACACCGGCGGGGCAGCAGCACTGCTTCCTCCTCTCATGTTGGACTGATTCCCCTCCTACAGCGCTACAGTGACTCACTATCACCTCTTCAGGTACGGAGTGGTATTACAGAGCAGGACATTGAACTACATCACCAAGCGCAATGCAGTGGTGTAAAGCACCGCCACTGGACTCTAGAGCAGTGGAGGCGTGTTCTCTGGAGTGACCAATCACACTTCTCCGTCTGGTAATCCGATGCACGAGTCTGGGTTTGGCGGTACCAGGAGAACGGTACCTGTCTGACTGCACTGTGCCAAGTGTAAAGTTTGGTGGAGGGGGGTTATGGTGTGGGGGTGGTGTTCAGGAGTTAGGCTCCGCCCCTTAGTTCCAGTGAGAGGAACTCTTAATTCTTCAGCAGACCAAGAGACTCTGGACCATTCCATGCTCCCAACCTTGTGGGGACAGTTTGGGGACGGCCCCTTCTTGTTCCAACATGACCGCACACCAGTGCACAGAGCAAGCTCCATAAAGACATGGATGAGCGAGTCTGGTGTGGAGGAACTGGACTGGCCAGCACAGAGTCCTGACCTCCACCCGATAGAACACCTTTGGGATGGATTAGAGCGGAGACTGAGAGCCAGGCCTTCTCATCCAACATCGGTGTCTGACTTTACAGATGTGCTTCTGGAGGAATGGTCAGAAAGACCCATAACCACATTCCTAACTTTGTGGAAAGAATTCCCAGAAGAGTTGGAGCTGGTGTAGCTGTAAAGGGTGGATCAACATCTTATTAAACCCTAAGGATTAAGAATGGGATGTCACTCAAGATCATAAGCGTGTAAAGGCAGACGAGCGAAATCCATTTGGCAATATAGTGGATCTCTGATGCACCATAAGTGCTGCGACAGATGTTGCTGTCATCTAACCACTGTTACCATGACAGATGATCACACATGAGCACAAGTGGTCAAGGCAGTTACAGTAACCTCACACCACACTCTTTCATGACCAAACCTGACTGTACACGTCATGTGCTTTAGTTTAGTGCCATGGTCACCAACATTGGTCCTGGGAGAGCTTCCCTCCAGTACAGTGCAGTCCTCCAATCTGTCACACCTGCTCCAGTGTATTAACTTCATCAACGGTGGCACGGGGGTAGAGCGGTCGTCTAGCAGCAAGAGGGGCCTGGGTTTGATACCTGACCGGGTGTCTGTGTGGGTTTCCTCCCACAGTCCAATAACACGCTCAGGTGAACTGGAGATGCTAAACTGCCGCACCTCCCAAGATGCGAGGTTGTGTGAACGTGTATATCTGCCCTGTGATGGACTGGCATCCTGCACAGCGGGCTTCCTTTCCTCCGTCCACTGAATCCTGGGATAGGCTCCAGCACCCCCGTGACCCGAAGGTGGTTCAGAAGATGAGTGAGTGAGAAGGATCTGGATCAGATAAAGAGGAAGCGGCGGTTTAGATGCAGCCTGGACCGGAACTCTCCAGCGAGGTAGCCCTCCAGGGATGGGGTCGGTGGCCGTTAAAGGCCCAGCAAGCAACCCTCCGTCATATCAATACATTAGCTCAGCATAGGCTGACATCGTCTCTGTCACACATCAGGTACCGTATTCAGAACCATTAACTCGCCGCCAGATGGTCTACAATCAACCATTTCACACCAGACTGCTCTGAATGACCCTGTTTACATCTCAGACGGTTCCTTTAGTTGGAATGAGAGCAACCAGCCAATAATAGACCATGCTAACTGGTGCAGGGGCTAGACTCACTAGCGTTAGCATGCTTGATAAGGTGTTTACATCCTAACAGACGGAACCAGAACCTTTACTTCCCTCAGTGGACTGGTACACATCGCAGGTGCATCAATAAAGGCACATCAGACGCGTCAGACGGGACGAGAGTATATATTATATATTTGCAATGAGAGACTGAAATACAACAGTGCTTTTGTTTCAAACTCCGGGAGGTTCAACAGATACACGGTACGTACATTCAAAAACCAAGGAAACAGTCAAGCAGAAGAAGCCCCTCAAATATGCAACTATAAATATAATAATACTCAGATCTTTCAGGTTACCTTTCCGGAGGTATCTGCGGACTTCTTTTCTTTGTTATAAATGATCTTCAATTGATTTCATCTGCATTTTGGCAACAGCATGCTATTTGCACACGGAAGTGGACTCAAATCTCCAAAGCAAACAGAGTAGTTTTGCTAGTTACTCCATTCCGAACGCATAACTGTCAAACACTGAAAAGTAAGAGCAATTGCAAGCAGCTCGTTAATATCGATATTAATCTGGGGATCATATGCATCATGGATTATATGGATCGACATAAACATACCGTTTTCATAACCGGTATGATAACGGCTCCCTTCGACGCCACGCACGGAAACGTCTCGGACCGAATGGATAGACAGAATGAGTAAATAAACAAGTTAAGGAAATGAACAACAAACAACAATAACAATAAATAATGGTCAGGATTCGTAACAGAGAACAAAACAAAGTGACAATAAATAAAACAATGTAGAAATCTTAATTTCCCTCTTATGTACACTACTACCCTAAACACCCATCAGCCGTAACACTAAACCCACCTCCTCGTATCTACTCTCCGTCCACTTCATCAGCTCCACTGACCGTACAGGACACTCTGTAGGTGTACAGGTCCAGACTGTAGTCCATCTGTTTCTCTGTGTACTGTATTACCCTGTTCTTCAATGGTCAGGACCCCCACAGGACCACCACAGAGCAGGTAGTATGTGGGTGGTGGATCATTCTCAGCACTGCAGGGACACTGACGTGGTGGTGGTGTGTTAGTGTGTGGGTGGTGCTGGTGTGAGTGGATCAGACACAGCAGTGCTGCTGGAGTGTTGAGACACTGTGTCCACTCACTGTCCACTCTATTAGACACTCCTACCTTGCTGCTCCACCTTGTAGATGGACAGTCAGAGACGATAGCTCATCTGCTGCTGCACAGTGCAGTGTTGGTCATCCTCTAGTCCTTCTAGAGGACACAGGACACTGCCCACAGGATGCTGCCCCACAGGACGCTGCCCTCAGGACGTTACCCTACAGGACGCTGTTGGTTGGATAGTTCTGGTTGGTGGACGATTCTCAGTCCAGCAGTGACACTGAGGTGTCCAGCAGCACTGCTGTGTCTGATCCACTCACACCAACACCACCCACACTAACCCACCACCACCACGTCAGTGTCACTGCAGTGCTGAGAATGATCCACCACCCACATACTACTTGCTCTGTGGTGGTCCTGTGGGGGTCCTGACCATTGAAGAACAGGGTAATACAGTATACAGAGAAACAGATGGACTACAGTCTGGACCTGTACACCTACAGAGTGTCCTGTACGGTCAGTGGAGCGGGGTGTAGTGAGTGTAGATACAGGAGGTGGTTTTATCGTTAGGTGATGGGTGTACATATGTTGTTTGCTAATAATCTCCTCTAGCCCAAAAAGCAAAGACAGAACTAAAATGATACACAATTCTGAAAAGGGATAAGGCAGCTTAATATATATATATATATTTATATATCCGGTTCTTTTCAGCTAAAAAGTCAGGGTTGTCTCCGGGGTTATGTTTTAGTTTACACAATATTACATATATTTATGTATAGGTACATACAGTGGATAGTGCTGGTGAAGATGAAACCCGAAAACGCCGCCTCGAGGTCGCGGACTTCCGAGCCAAATCTTCCCCTTGAACTTTTACTTTATGCTTTGTTTACTAAGCTGTAGCCAGGCCTTCTATGAAGAACGCACATCTACAAAATAATACATTCCAAATCCCTGAGCTGCCTCTTCGCTCAGACGGGCAGGGCTCAGGTGCCTCTAATGGGCTGATCTCTTCTTTGAACAAGGTTTAGCATCAGGTCCGTTTTTCTTCACTTGTCTTGCAGAGTTTTGCTGAAGGTCCTAAAGCTTGACGCTGTTGCTCTCGTTTGCAAATCTGCGGTCACAGTCCAGATCCTGCTTCTAAAAACAGTCCTGTTTTATTGCCGGTTGTGTTTTTTTTTTTGCGGTTCCACGGATAATAACCTGTAACGTAGATGCAGATTTAGATAATCGGAATTTTTCCCATCCAGAATTTTTGCAACAGCTGATTTCCATCAAGCTTATTATTATTTGCAGGCAACAAAGACATGCGAGAGTCGCAGGCAAAGGTCAGATTCGGTGTTTTGTTGATTTTCTAAGTGGAAAATGAGTCAATAATGCACAAAGTGTGCAGTTTATTACTGCCTATTTGCTGAATTTTACATATTGGAAGAAAAATAAAACATGGAATATAAAATAGGGCAATAAATATTGTTATGGTAATAAATTATTTCCTGATACAGTATGCCGTTCTGGAGATATGGTGTATATAGTCACTATTATGAGAAATACTGACTAACCCCATCTTCCAATACTTAAAATTCAGGTTTCGATGGTCTTAAGACTTCTTTTTTCAGATGTCTGAAAGAATCACGGCATATAATATTTCCGCCTCTAATGTAATGTGTGTGCCATAACTTTTGCACAGGCCCTATTTTGTGTTTCTTCTTCCCCCAGTGTGTTAAGTTCAGCAAACGAGCAGTCGCTGTGTGTTAAACTGAGTTCTCTGTGTTTAGAACATCAACAGAACACGGTCACTTGGTCCTTGAGCTTTTGCATACGACTCGTCGCCATGACGACCCCTATAATGCATAATAATGATGCATATTGCCTCGGTTGGCTCAAACGTGTGCTGCTGACACAGGCTTGGCTGTTGTGCAAACACTTCCGGGAGTTTATTATGGTATGGAGTGTTTTTGCCGGCGTAGCTCTCGTTCGTCTACCGAAGCGCTCCAAGACGCAGTGCTGGGTCCTGGAGCTGAACGCAGCACTGTGCGGTACTGACTCATAGTTCAATAGTGCAACTACTCCACTACAGTTCCCACTCAGGTCCAGCTGCGCTCCGGATTCCGGAGGCTCATCCGGGCTCATTTCGTGTCTACAATGCTGTTCTGATATTTTGTCCATCTAGTCCATCTCCCGCTGCACCTCCTTTCTCAGTGGCTCGCGGTGGTGGGCGTGTCCAGGGCAGCCGCCTGACTGCTGTAGCCGTTGGACGGGGAGGGGCCGTGCGCATCCGGGCAGGAAGAGGCGGGACAGGAGGGCAGTCGGGAGCGTGAGGAGCGGCCGGTGAACAGGCGCAGAGCCCCCCTGCAGATGAGGGAAAACCAGTAGAGCTGCGGAGCCATGAGGAACAGCGCCCCCGCGTTACACTGCCAGGGCACCTCCAGCGGAACCAGGTAGAAAGGGATGGAGGCGTATCTGCAAATGGAGGGAAGGAACAAACAGGTTCTGACAGACGGAAGGCAAGAAACGTGCTCACACTACCAGCCGAGAGTCAGGAACCGCCTGTCATACTAATAAATAAATAAATATTAATGATGGTATTTAATTTAATAATACCTTTTAACTAAACTACACACAACTGAATATTATTGGATGTTTTAAAGTAATGTTGCTGATATATTAACGTTACTATTTTAAAAAAATTTGTATACTACCTATGAACTAATAATGAACTAATACTAACAGGCTTGTATTATATATTATTCTTAATATTAATTTAAGTGGAAAATTATTCTGGATATTAATTTACCAGACAGAACTTTTAATCTAGCCTATAGTTACTGGATATTGATTTTGTTATTATTATTTAATTTTTGGTATTAGTTTATTCTGGATATTTATTTGGGATATTAATTTGTTATGCTTGTTCAGCATATAAAATTGTTATATTTTATTCTAGATGTAAATTTTAGTGAAACTTAATTCTGGATATTTATTTGTTGTATATAAATTAAATTTATTATGTAAAAGGATTTTTATATTATATCTTCCCGGCTATCGATTTTAATATTTCAATCTGTATAATTCATAAGTTTATTCCAGATTATTTTTTATAAGGTCACTTTGATATTAATTGTATTATATTTTGTTCTGGATAATATTTTCATTAGACTTTAATTTCAGATATTCATTCAGCATATTTAATTTATCATACAAACCCTCTTGATATTAATTTTGCATCATTTTAGAGATTTATTTTGATTATTACTTTTATTGTAAGTTCATGTTAATATTCATTTTATATTAGGTTCTGAATGTGGATAATACCATCATTATAGATACAGATATAATTAGAGGTTCACTGTGGATATTACAGTGTAGAACTTCTTTTTAGATATGAACTGATTTGAGAAGACTATTTATTTATTTACTGTATTAAATGTTTTAGTTAAACATATGAATTTAATTACTGATGATATACAGTTTGAACACTGAATTTAGAGTTTTCACCGAGCCATACTGATTACTGAACGGGTGAAGTTGCACAGGCTCAGCATCATATTAGAACAACTTCTGTAAATTGATTTTAAATAAATAAAAACATTCATTTCAGTCTTAGGAATGGCTGTGTGGTGGGTGTTGTTGCATGCACAGCTATCCTGTTTTGAAAATTGAAAGATAGAGAGAGCGAGAGAGAGAGAGAGAGAGAGAGAGAGACAGAGAGGAAGAGAGAAAGCCAGAAGAAGGGATGTGAAGAGCCATACCTGCCATACATATAGTAGAGGTAGGGGAAGAGAAGGACTCGACAGATGAAGAAAGTGATCAGCATGAGCGCCCCATTCACTTTGTGAAGTAGCGTGTGCTGCTGCTTGTACTGAGAGAGAGTGCAAGTGAAAGGGTAAACACAAACAAGCAATCCAACCGGAAAGAAGACTGAAGAAATGAGGCAGAGAGAGAAAAATGCAAGTGGAAGGCTGACAAAAGAATAAAAACGGTTATGGCGTGTCGCCCGAAAAAAGGGCACTGGAGTATGAGCTGCAAAAACAAGGAGAAGGCACAACTCAGGTAGAAGTTCACTTAAAGGTGCAGTGTGTAAGATTTAGTGGCGCTAGAGTGCAGCCAACTATATGCTACTACCTCTCTAAGCGGGCAGCAAAATCATCTTCTGACTTCTTCATATTCTCTCTTCTTTGAAGTGGAGGATTCTCCTCCTTATCACTTTTGCGTTACTAACTAGTGATGCACCGAAATTAATTTTTTTGGCTGAAACCGAACAAAATGAAACTTTTTTTGTTTTTGATTAATTTTGCTACTTTTTCACCTCTGCATAAATTAAACATGCTAAATCCCAGATAGCAAGTGGATGTGGGGCCCATCTGGCAAAGATACGACACTTGGCCCATGTCTGGCAAACAATCTGCAGCCAAACGTGCCCACATACACATTTTGGCTGAAAACAGATCTGGTCCACTTCTGGCACAGATACGCATGTGGTGCGCATCTTGCTACTTAAAGAAGCACGTCTCCCAGCCTGTGCTACAGCGCTTCCAAATTCAAGCAGCTGCGACTCCCAGCCATGAGTTGCGTTTCCAAATTCAAGCTGCTGCGACTGTGGGTCATGTTGAGTTGCGTTTAAAACCCCGCCCCCGACTCCTCCACTACAACATAAACAAGTAGTGTACAGGCGCACTGCTAACATTAGCATTACCAAACCTCTTCATATTGTGGTGTGTGTTTTTATGCTAAAATAGTTTCACTAAAATTAGATTTTAAAATTATGGTTTTAAAATGTTCCCTGTTTACAGTATTGCAGTATATCAAATCATAACACCTGTATCCCGTGTGTACATGGTCTGTTCTGGGCTACTGTAGAAACATGGCGGTAGTAGTTTCTGGCAGAAGACAAGTCACTCCTATATACAAATGAAGAAATGAGATGAAATTCTAAGATAACAGATCACAGCCATCTGTAGTTACAGGTAATTATACACTAATAAAAACAGTTCTTTATATAATATTCAGTTTTTTTTTTAAATAGACCCCCTGTTGACCCTAAATCCTACACATTGCACCTTTAAAGTAAAACAGGTGACTGTCAGCCAAGCAGTGAGGGTGCTGTCAGCAACACAATGTGATAAACAAAGAAAAATAAAACTAACCAATGAGTGATGATTGTAGTAAAACCTAGTTTCAGTTCCAAGCACATGTACTTTATTACATTAATTTACAAAATAATACTTTATTTTACAAATAGGCAAACACTGCCGAGGGCCTGTTGCAGGGCTTGTATAGGTGTTGTAAAAACAAACATATATTTCTCTACTAATAAATCAATTATGTTTTCACTAAAAGTGCCATCACCAGCCCACTACAGACCCCTGTACCCCCTCATTACTGGCCCAAGGCCTACCAAAGAGAGCTTTGTGGCCCTCTTGTAGTACACAGCCCCAGTGGTTAAGAGACCCTGACGTATTAAGACTCACAGATAGATATCACTTAGACTTAGATATCACAGAAGCCCAGTAGTTTAAACTGTACAACAAAAACAACCTTATAATTCTGAGAGATTAAAAGAGGTTCATGAAAAGGGGGGTGTAGAAATGAATCAGGGCTGCTGGTGGTATGTAAAACCACATAAATGTCATATATGGACATCTGAATAAAAGTAAACAGTAGGATATGGGCTCTTAGGTAGATGTATCTGAGTAAACTCTAGTTGAGGTACAGAAGCCTGTCCAGTCAGCATTAAGTAGGTAATATCCTAAAACCTAAATAAACCTATAAACCTATAAAGTCTAAATAATTAATATTATTTTAATAATTAATATTTAAAAAATTATATATATATATATATATATATATATATATATATATATACACACACACACACACATCAGCTATCTTTAGTCCTCTGCATGCTCTTGAGAATCAGGACACACATTCAGCTATGTTATGTACAGGCGACGTACTTGGCCACGTGCCATGCTACTCAATGCCCCACAAAGATGGAAGGGGGAGCTAGAAAGGAGGATATAGTATCTGGTGTTAAAGCTCGGCTAAATTCAGGAGGCTATATTCAGCTGCGAGAGGCTCGGAGAGGGCGCCTGGGAAAACCATAGACTGGAGGAACATGCATGAAGACTTCCAGTGACAGTCCAGTGAAAAATATAATTTACCCCCAAAAAAAGCAGACCAGACAGATTCGGTGCCCGAGGCTTCAGACTCCAGTTTCTCTATGAGGTCATTCACTACTGTAGGCTGCATCCGTTACTGACACCTTGTGTGCAGTGGAACTGCATTCTCTGAACTGATGGAGCTTCATCCAGTACCTTTAGGATGAGCTGGAGTCATTCAGAACTTATCATCCACCATCAGTACATGACCTCACTAATACTCAATCAAGTCCGCACAGCTATGTTCCATCAGTACCTGACCTCACTAATACTCAATCAAATCCGCACAGCTATGTTCCATCAGTACCTGACCTCACTAATACTTAATCAAGTCTGCACAGCTATGTTCCATCAGTACCTGACCTCACTAATACTCAATCAAGTCTGCACAGCTATGTTCCATCAGTACCTGACCTCACTAATACTCAATCAAATCCGCACAGCTATGTTCCATCAGTACCTGACCTCACTAATACTCAATCAAGTCCGCACAGCCATGTTCCATCAGTACCTGACCTCACTAATACTTAATCAAGTCTGCACAGCTATGTTCCATCAGTACCTGACCTCACTAATACTCAATCAAGTCTGCACAGCTATGTTCCATCAGTACCTGACCTCACTAATACTTAATCAAGTCTGCACAGCTATGTTCCATCAGTACCTGACCTCACTAATACTCAATCAAGTCTGCACAGCTATGTTCCATCAGTACCTGACCTCACTAATACTCAATCAAGTCCGCACAGCTATGTTCCATCAGTACCTGACCTCACTAATACTCAATCAAGTCTGCACAGCTATGTTCCATCAGTACCTGACCTCACTAATACTCAATCAAGTCCGCACAGCTATGTTCCATCAGTACCTGACCTCACTAATACTCAATCAAGTCCGCACAGCTATGTTCCATCAGTACCTGACCTCACTAATACTCAATCAAGTCCGCACAGCTATGTTCCATCAGTACCTGACCTCACTAATACTCAATCAAGTGCTCACAGCTATGTTCCATCAGTACCTGACCTCACTAATACTCAATCAAGTGCTCACAGCTATGTTCCATCAGTACCTGACCTCACTAATACTCAATCAAGTGCTCACAGCAATGTTCCATCAGTACCTGTCCTCACTAATACTCAATCAAGTCCGCACAGCTATGTTCCATCAGTACCTGACCTCACTAATACTCAATCAAGTCCGCACAGCAATGTTCCACCAGTACCTGACCTCACTAATACTCAATCAAGTCCGCACAGCAATGTTCCATCAGTACCTGACCTCACTAATACTCAATCAAGTGCTCACAGCAATGTTCCATCAGTACCTGTCCTCACTAATACTCAATCAATTCCGCACAGCTATGTTCCATCAGTACCTGTCCTCACTAATACTCAATCAATTTCGCACAGCTATGTTCCATCAGTACCTGACCTCACTAATACTTAATCAATTCCGCACAGCTATGTTTCATCAGTATCTGACCTCACTAATACTCAATCAGGTCCGCACAGCTATGTTTCATCAGTATCTGACCTCACTAATACTCAATCAGGTCCGCACAGCTATGTTCAATCAGTACCTGACCTCACTAATACTCAATCAAGTGCTCACAGCTATGTTCCATCAGTACCTGACCTCACTAATACTCAATCAAGTGCTCACAGCTATGTTCCATCAGTACCTGACCTCACTAACACTCAATCAAATCCTCACAGCTATGTTCCATCAGTACCTGACCTCACTAATACTCAATCAAGTGCTCACAGCTATGTTCCATCAGTATCTGACCTCACTAATACTCAATCAAGTCCGCACAGCTATGTTCCATCAGTACCTGACCTCACTAATACTCAATCAAATCCGCACAGCTATGTTCCATCAGTACCTGTCCTCACTAATACTCAATCAAGTCCGCACAGCTATGTTCCATCAGTACCTGACCTCACTAATACTCAATCAAGTCCGCACAGCAATGTTCCACCAGTACCTGACCTCACTAATACTCAATCAAGTCCGCACAGCAATGTTCCATCAGTACCTGACCTCACTAATACTCAATCAAGTGCTCACAGCAATGTTCCATCAGTACCTGTCCTCACTAATACTCAATCAAGTCCGCACAGCTATGTTCCATCAGTACCTGTCCTCACTAATACTCAATCAATTCCGCACAGCTATGTTCCATCAGTACCTGACCTCACTAATACTTAATCAATTCCGCACAGCTATGTTTCATCAGTACATGACCTCACTAATACTCAATCAGGTCCGCACAGCTATGTTTCATCAGTATCTGACCTCACTAATACTCAATCAGGTCCGCACAGCTATGTTCAATCAGTACCTGACCTCACTAATACTCAATCAAGTCCGCACAGCAATGTTCCATCAGTACCTGACCTCACTAATACTCAATCAAGTCCGCACAGCTATGTTCCATCAGTACCTGACCTCATTAACACTCAATCAAATCCTCACAGCTATGTTCCATCAGTATCTGACCCTTACTTATACTCAATCAAGTGCTCACAGCTATGTTCCATCAGTACCTGACCTCACTAATACTCAATCAAGTCCGCACAGCTATGTTCCATCAGTACCTGTCCTCACTAATACTCAAGCAAATCCTCACAGCAATGTTCCCACATCAGTACCTGTTTTTAGCTATTGTGAGGCCGAATGAGGGTTCCTAAGAGCTATGTTAGATTAGATTAGATCTAGATTAGATCTTTGGACACCAAACATGTCTTGATCTACTGACTACATCAGGGGAGGAACCGTGTAGGTCTCCTTTTATGCCTGACTCTAGCAGCCTTCCCAAACTTCCTGAGCTGTCCGAAACATTCTTCAGTGTCCAGGAAAGCTCAAACATAAAGGGTTCAGACTTCAGCCGTGAGAGTGCACAGCACAATTCAAGTCAGGACTTGCATATTGACAAGCATTCTATTTTCACTTAGCCGGGGCCTACAGAGACTTCCTAAGATTTCCATGCCGAGTCAGCAGCTGCTAATCGCAGGCTGTCCCTCATGACCCGGCCATAAAAGACGCATTAAGGTACAATGTAATCACCGCACACTAAATATTGCATGAGTCGTTGTTTAAGACAAGGCGAGAGTGATGAATCAGTATGAAAATACCACAGGGGTGGGGTGGAAAACACTCGTCTGATCAATAATGGATGTACCTGAATGAGGATCTTGCCTAGACAGACGGAAGGAGTGCTGAGTTCGGCCAGGAACATGACGCCCTGGAAGTAGTCACCCTTCCCCTGCCTCCAGAACTGCAAGAATGAGAGCAGATGTCGGATTGTTAGCGCATGGCATGAAGGTAATGCTCCAGATCAAGCTCATATGCTCAGTTCCAGAGGTTAATGTGAAGAATTCCGCTATTCCTTGGTTCCTGAGATACCAGGAGTCTCGAAGCTGAAAAGTAGTGCACCCCTCCGAGGCTATGGAGGGCTGCCAGCGCTCTCGTTAATATTCATGCAGCCTCTCCGTACGTTTTGGAACAGTTTATTTTCAGAAGACACACTCCAGTTCTGGGTATTTAAATGAGAGGCACTTGTGACGTCAGGTCCAACAGTGGAAAACAACCAGAATCAAGGCTGGAAATCTAACAGGAATCACGGCTGGAAGAGGCTGGAAATCTAACAGGAATCACGGCTGGAAGAGGCTGGAAATCTCACCTAAAACAACCTATTGAGGCTTTTTTCCAGTTTTTCCCTGTGTTCACTTTCTGTAGTGTGTTACGGAGCTTTCTGTGCATGTCAACAATCTGCAAAGTTCTAAAGCCAGAAGTGAACGGAAAAACTCTCTCCCAGAAATCGGAATTCCAGCCCTTTTCTAATCTTATTGCCCACCAACTGGCAAGCTTGGCCTGCCATCACACAATTCCCTTCCACTACTTTGTTGAGGTTTGTATGTCGAGTTGAATAACCAGCACGGTGTTTACAGCTGCTCAGGAAAGAAGGTTCTGTCAGTAGGTTCTAAGGTGGAAAGATGTGGAACATGTAGGAGCAGAACCAGCAGCTGACCAATCAGAACAGAGACAGGGTGAAATGGGCTTATAGAAAGACTGTCTAATCTAACCACCATTATTAAATACCTGGCCAGTTAAGTAAAAGCTTGAAAGACCTTAAACATGAATGTCGTCACTGTTGGTGGGATTATAAATATGAAATGGGAAGTTCATGGCTCTGTAACTTTATCGTCCCTGGACAGGTGAGCCACACAGGACTTCTCTCAGACTAATGATGAACCGGGTGAGAGGGCAGCTGATTGTTTTTTTTAAATCAGCATTACTGATACTTAAATCTGCATCTGCTGTACATCTGTCTATCTATCTATCTATCTATCTATCTATCTATCTATCTATCTATCTATCTATCTATCTATCTATCTATCTGTCTATCTATCTATCTGTCTATCTATCTACCTATCTGTCTATCTATCTATCTGTCTGTCTATCTATCTATCTATCTATCTATCTATCTATCTATCTATCTATCTATCTATCTATCTATCTATCTATCTATCTATCTATCTATCTATCTATCTATCTATCTCTCTCTCTCTCTCTCTCTCTCTCTCTCTCTCTCTCTATCTATCTATCCATCCATCCATCTATCCATCTATCCAGCTATCTATCTTTCTATCCAAATGGTGGAGATATGAAAGCTTTAGTTCTGCCAGGAAGACTCCAAGGCTGCATCACTCAATCATTCATTACTCTGGTCAATCGCAGTGCACCGCCTTCCTCCCGCACCACCTGTCTGACCTCTGTCTGACCCCCATATCCGGCAGGATCTGCGAGGCTCTGAACAGTTTTTTTGTGGTGCCTGAATGCATACTGTCTGGGTGTAAAGTCCACAGTCAAAATAACCTGAGATCTACTAAACAATAAAATCAAAAGTGTCTGAAAACCTCTTTCCTCTCAGTGTAAATGTGTTCTTTGATCTATGAGTGAACATTAAATCAGGCTATCACGAAGAACAGCCTTGCTGTCTGCTCTAAGACCTGCTTCAGTCGAGGCCAGAATCGCCCGGATGTTTCTCTTTCTCCGCTCAACTACAAAACCAAAAACGTGCCAGTGTTCCATGGCGACAATTACCACAGAGACAGGGAAGCACACAGTGACCATGACAACGTGGTGTAGGACCATGAGGAACTCTCGGCGGAGGTAGCTGGTCAGCGCCACAGACTTCAACTTGGGACCGTTGTCCACCTCGTGACCTTTGACCTGAAGCTTGTGCCAGTAGCAGAGGAACATGGCATAGATGTCGTAGACGAAGTAGGGCACAGCAAACAGGATGTACGAGCTGGTGAGCCAGTGCCTGAAAGACAGAGAGAAGGAACAATTCAAGTCTGTCTGAGAACTTCAAAGAATTGTATACAGAAAAAACAGACATGACACAAATGAAAAAACTTATTTTTATAGCAAAAAAAAAAGGAATGAAATGACAGAATACTGAAATAATAAAGATGGTAAATAAAAATGCTTTTTAAAAATTAAATGATTGAGAACCAATAAAATGAATAAAAGAATATCAAACTGATAAAATACTTAATTATAAAGAATTGCAAAATGTAAAATAGTATTTCTTCTGTAAGTAAGGAAACACAGAACTGATAAAAAACATATTAGGAAACAAATAAAGAACTGATAAAATTAGGTGCTTCATTAGGTAAGATATAAGATACTGATTGTTCAGTAAAAAAAGAATGAAAGACTGATCAAATACTAAAATAATAATAACGGCTTTTTTAGAAACAGTACTATACTGATTCTGCAGCAAGAAAAGAACACTGGTAAAATACTGTTCACATTTCTAAAAGCTTGAAAAACTGACATAATAAAGAACCAATAAAATACTTATCTATTAAGAAGACAATAATTATTTCTAATCAAGAACTGATAAAAATACTGTTTAAAGTTTAAGAAATAAATAAAGAACTGATACCATTTATAAACAAAAGAAAAAAGAACCAAAAATATTAAGAAATGAATAAAGAACTGACACAATACAGTTCACTTTTTTAGAAAGCATAAAGAACTAATAGAATACTTATTTTTGTGATTTTTTTATTTTAAGTGATAAAATACTGACTCTTCAGGAAGAAATCTGACCTGATAAAATACAGTAGGGAGGAAGTTCTTGCTGTAGCTGACAGAATTAGATCATATGTTAAATATGCTGTTTATTTGAGATTTGGGATTAGCACATGAGATAAATAAATGGTCACCAAATCAAATCTGACCAAGTAGTTGCCAGTTATTAAATACGTGTAAACCGCATCATCAACTGTTGATGTCTTTTGCTGGTCCACTTAAAAACACGCAAGTCTCATGTGCTGTGAGCTGAGAGCTGTAAAATATCGTTTCATGCATGACTCTGATAAACGTTAATGGATTATAGCGGTCAGAGTCGCGGACGTCTGCACTAGTATTAACCAGCTGAGCGTATGTTCTGTAGAACTCTGTAGACAAATCAGTGAAAACACAGTTACAGTGAGAGATGGTGGCATTGACTTACCCTTCCTTTATCCAATTACTCACATACATCACCAGTCGGGTGCATTAAAAATTCATGATTTGTCTGGATAATTTAATTATCCCTCTAAGATATTCAATTACGTCCTAAGTACCTGTACTGTCAGCTTATACAGACTGACCCTGACTGATCAAAGGCGTACACCAAATCTTAAGATTTCACTCGACAAGAATAGCCACAACATGCTTACTGATCCTCAATGATATCTTCACAGGAGGTTGAGATGATGTAACCTGCTGATGAAGCCATGACAGCCTGGATAGATGACACCAACCTAGAAGATATACGATGCATAAGTCAATAACCGCACTAAAGGAAACCGATCCAATAGTCTGAGTAGTTTTACGACTGTGTGGGTCATATATCTCAGTCCTCCTCATCACATTAGCATTTCAAGTTTAGCATTTAGCAGCTTCAGTTTAATGAATAAACAATATAATCGAGAACGAAATAGAATGAATTAATAACTGATCATTAATAATTGGATGGTCTGGTAATGATATTGGAGGATCAGTTCTGCGTCCCTCCAGCTCATCCCAAAGGGACTAAGTTGAGGTCCATCACTCCAGAGAGCACAGACCCACTGCTCCACCCCTTAAATTCATGCTTGCCTTCGAGCATGTTGACCTTAGGCTCATGTGATGCTGCTCCAGAGTGTCCCATTCTATTGGCCAGTGCTTTTCTATGGGGAGTATGCAAGATGTGCACCACTAAATGCATGTAAGACATATTAACATATGGGCATATCATGTATTAACTTCCTGTCAGGGAAATTTTACAGGTGGACCTCTGGTTCCATTCACGCCCACTGTACTGAACCAGTTAGCTTCACAAACAACACTGTACAAGTGACTTCTGTTCGGTATTCTGTCTCGTGTGTGGACGCAGTTTTTGTACCTGGCAGACACTGTAACAGCGTCTCCCTCGCTCCATCTCAGACCAGGTAGCTGCTTGAGACACTGCTTGGACAAGAGGAACAGCCCTGGGAAAAATACAGAGCCCGCGGCCAGGAGGAACAGCATGGTCCCAGGTGTGTGAGCTCGAGCGATGCTGCGTTCGGAAAGCACTTGGGCTGTTCGAGAAGGTCTCCCGTCCTTCGCTCTCTCACTCTCTGCAAGAGAAGACAGCAAGAGGATTAATAAGGGATTTCATCCTGTGCGCTCTGATGCGGAGCTGCTGCCCATCCTGTGCCCTCTAAAGCGGAGCTAATGCCCATCCTGTGCCCTCTAAAGCGGAGCTACTGCCCATCCTGTGCGCTCTGATATGGAGCTGCTGCCCATCCTGTAAACTCTGATGCGGAGCTGCTGCCCATCCTGTGCCCTCTAAAGCGGAGCTACTGCCCATCCTGTGCGCTCTGATATGGAGCTGCTGCCCATCCTGTAAACTCTGATGCGGAGCTGCTGCCCATCCTGTGCCCTCTAAAGCGGAGCTACTGCACATCCTGTGCGCTCTGATGTGGAGTTCCTGCCCATCCGATGATCCTGCTATTTAATCAGAGACTAATCAGACATTTCTTCCTCTGACTCACAAACACTCCTCCTAAAGCACTCAACACTCTTCCTAAAGCACTCAACACTCCTCATAAAACACCCAACACTCCTCCTAAAGCACTCAACACTCCTCTTAAAACACCCAACTCCTCCTAAAACACTCAACACTCCTCCTAAAACATTCAACACTCCTCATAAAACACCCAACACTTCTCCTAAAACACTCAACACTCCTCATAAAACACCCAACACTTCTCCTAAAACACTCAACACTCCTCCTAAAACACACAACACTCCTAAAACACTCAACACTCCTCCTAAAACACTCAACACTCCTAAAACAGTCAACACTTCCTGTAACACTTAACACTTCTAAAACAGTCAACACTTTCTCTAACACTTAACACTTCTAAAACACTCAACACTCCTCCTAAAACACACAACACTCCTCCTAAACACCCAACGCTCCTCCTAAAACACTCAACACTTCTAAAACACTCAACACTCCTCCTAAAACACACAACACTCCTCCTAAACACCCAACGCTCCTCCTAAAACACTCAACACTCCTAAAACACACAACACTTCTCCTAAAACACACAACGCTCCTCCTAAACACCCAACGCTCCTCCTAAAACACTCAACACCTCTAAAACACTCAACACTTCTCCTAAAACACCCAACACTCCTCCTAAAACACTCAACACTCCTCCTAAAACACCCAACGCTCCTCCTAAAACACCCAACACTCCTCCTAAAACACCCAACACTTCTCCTAAAACACCCAACACTTCTCCTAAAACACCCAACACTCCTCATAAAATACCCAACACTTCTCCTAAAACACCCAACACTTCTCCTAAAACACCCAACACTCCTCCTAAAACACCCAACGCTCCTCCTAAACACCCAACGCTCCTCCTAAAACACACAACGCTCCTCCTAAACACCCAACACTTCTCCTAAAACACCCAACACTTCTCCTAAAACATTTAACACTCCTCCTAAAACACCCAGAACTCCTCCTAAAACACTCAAATCGTCGTAGTCTTCTATCTAACAGTCACTAACAGCTCTTATTCAGTGTGGCCTGTAATTGTAAACTGTGATCCTGTCTGTGTTTGTTCTATCCGGGGGCGACCTGAAGAGGATGGGTTCCCCGTTTTGAGTCTTGGTTCCTCTCGGGGGTTCTTCCTCTTGCTCTAAGCGAGTTCCTACTTGCCACTTGCGCCTCTGGCTTGCTCACTGGGGGCTTGTCCCCAGATTTTCTGTAAAGCTGCTGTTGTAAACAGCGTAGATTAATACATTTGATCAATTTATTGGACACTGTCAGTGGATTCCATGAGCGATGGTAAAAGATTAAAGCTCAGAAGAGAGTGAACTGAATCTATTACTCTTATTATTAATGTAAAACCTCTGCAGCTCAGGATTTATCTCCGTGCTCCTCAGCTAGAACTGATCTGATGTGAAGTGTGGAAACCCAGCCATTATGAATGCCTCACATGGCCCCATATGTGGCACTGTCACAAGCAAACTAAGACTGCCACATGTGAACCAGGTCACATGGCCACGTCAGACCTTGTTTTTCTGTTGTTGTTCATGAAGATGGAGGCAGCATATGTTGCTCTTCAGGAAAGCGACTTCATTCTACACAGAGTATCTCACTCTCTGTTTCAGCCTCTGTCTGTAGATGTCTACTACAGCTTCCTGCAAAAACGCAGTCGATAAAAACCGACTCCATTTGCTCTCAACATTTCCGATTCAGCACTTATCTGCACAGAGGCACCTGCCAACTGGCTTCTCTTATAAGTAAGGATGCAGGAGGAGATTGGATTTGCTTTAGCATCAACAGACACTTGTGCATAGATCAGCATTTACACCAATGAGATTATATCATTCGAGTCAATATCTGATATGCATATATTGAAGAGTGGAACATTCGACAAGAAACCATTTATTTTAATAATGAATCATATTCTAAATTCTTCAGACGTAAACACAGTCTTTCTGGCTGGTTTGGTGTGAAATGATTCGCCGTAAATGCTGGCCACTATGTAAAAAAGCCAATTAACTTACTATCCAAATATAGACATGTTTCCTATAGACTATATCAGTGAACCTGCATGTGTCCTCTGGAATCCTGATGATGGGAAAATGGTGGAAAACCCAAAAATCAAGTTACCATTTTGCCTCACATACCCCTCCACCATGAACCTTCTTAGAACTATCATAAAACAGCGTCTCAGACATCAGGCAGCACGTTCATAACCATTTCTGTGGGGGAGATTTTAGAGGGGGACGTCTGGTTCCATTCACCACCACTGTGAACAGTTCTGACTCGGCAAGCTTCTCCGGGACGGCGTGTTCCACACCGAACCACTCTGACAGCTGATTTATGCAGAAGTTTGGAGGACTTGGTGGAACTGCTTTTTTAAACAGCTCCAGATAAATGCTTCTCCATAATTTGGGTCTAGTCCCTATTTGCACTGGTGTCTCCGCATCATTACTAATGGATCAGTTTATACATACTTAATAAAATTTTATTATTGCTATTAATTAATTAAGTGATTATATTGCCAACAGTAACCATGCGTGTATATATATATATATATATATATATATATATATATATGTATACCTCATATAGTGTATTATTATTATTATTATTATTAATTACGTGACTACTCATTGTCTATAGTAACTGACAATGCGGTACAGACAGAGCTATGGCTAAAAATGCTGACAAACCCCAATACAAAGGGGAATGCCACCAACTTTTCAGAATTTCTGCAAAATTTGGTGTGAAATGGTTGATTGCAATTACTCAAATGTGGTGATATACAGTGGTGATGGGAAACAGGGGTCTCCATGTCTACAACACACATCTAGACATATTATACACTATGAAATGCTTTTCCATATTGCACATGTAGGTTTAGTTATATTAATACTACTACTATTATTATTATTATTATTATTATTAAGACACAAAATCATTGTCAGTAGTAACTGACCATGCGGTATAGACAGAGCTATGGCTGACAATGCTGACATATCCCTATACAAAGGGAAATATCACCAACTTTTCAGAATTCCTCATAATTTAGTAATGTAAATAGACTCAAAGAGTGATTTGGTGTGAAATGGTTGATTGCAATGACTCAGATGTGGTGATATACAGTGATGGTGATGGGAACCAGGGGTCGCACTACTTCCTCACAACGGCCCACATGCATCCCTCCACCATCAATGGATTTTGAAGCCAGTATCATCTCAAACCTACCATAACACACCGTCTCAGACATCAGGGAGCATATTCATAACCATATCCTCCAACAACTTTCTGTGAGTGTGCGAGCTGGTAGAGCTTAGACATCTGGTTCCCACCATCTCAACTGTGAAGCATCTCTGCGATGGGAGCGTTTCCCACCTAACCCCCCCGAATGAGGAATTCTAAAAAAGCGGTGAAGTTCCCCTTCAAGTCTCTCTCAGTCAGTCCTTCGAGCCAAACCAGAGGGCAAGACAAAAAGGGCAAATGCTGAAATGGAAGCAGACGCAGAGCCCTCCCTGTACGTAAGCTAAGATGAAGCCCCAGATTGCTGAGCACAGAGGATGGACGGGATGGGATGGGATGGATGGATGAATGGATGGAGTGAGTTTGGTGGGACCCAGGCCCGGAATAAAGGCATTTAGAGCTGCGCAGCTCCGCAAAAAAGCAGCCTGCGCACTAAAATAACACCTTTCTGCCCCATAAAAACCTCCCCCAGGGGTATCACCACAGCTGCAGGGGGCAGATATTTGCAGCCTGAGGTGCAAAACCCGAGAGCAGAGGTGCCTCCAGAGGAGCTAGTGGAGCAGCCCGAAATGCGCAATGCGCTATTCGGGTTCTGTGAGTGGAGAAGCACGGAGGACCAAAAACAGGGGACTAAAACGACCTCTGGGGGAATTAAACATGGGCACTGATGTTAATCCCACTCGGTATGGCTCGTTTTGTGATTAGACGGGAGCCAATTTAGTCATGAAGCTAGCTTTGTATTCGAATTGTCCGTTCCACCTTAAATGGTGCAGCAGTTCCATTCTGGTGCCTCAGGCGCCAGAATGGAACTGCTGCACCATTTAAGGTGGAACGGACAATTCGAAGACGAGGCTAACTTCAGTTTCCCCGCAGCTCTGCTGGCTGTGAAGGCTTCGTAGCCTAATTCAGAGAGACAAAACCAATAGATCCAACATACGTGGTGTGGCGGTATCCGGTCAGCGGCCTGGAGAAACCCGGGTCCCGGCGGAGGCGAGCAGCAAAGTCCGGCACCCACGAAGCCGGCTAACCGACATGGTGTTGCTAGCCGCTACTGTTTTTTTCCCTCCCGCTCGGTCGACTAAATCGGGTTGGCTCGTTAAAGATGCTGCCGGTGTCCCTCTCCGGGGTGATTCACACAAACGTCGCCCTTTAAGTCAGCCCCTCGGTGCCGCCCGGTACCGTTTTGGTTGACCTCTTTGTTTATTTCTGACGAGCTTCTTGTCGCGCTGCTAAATCCGATGCTAACCGAAACGGGTAACGGTTAAATAAGACGCCACTCAGATTCTGATGACCCTCGCGCGCTGTTATTATTTCCCTCCGCACCTGTATTCGGACAAGCCCCGCCCTGTCCTGCACGCGGATTGGCTGCTATTTCATCCTCGCGGACAGTGTGGCCAATCATGGCGGAGACGAGGCGGAATACGGGTGGAGAGAAAGATAACGGTCGTTCGCTATGATGCTGCGGCTGGGTGTTCTCGATTCGGGGAGTCGACTCTGAGTCGATACTTGTGCAATATTATATTATGCATATCATATTGCATAATATTACGATTCACAGTACGAATGACAGCTTGTTTGGGCTTTTTCGTGATGGAATCTGTAGATTTTGTTAACACGTGTTCACAGGGCAGTCTTGGAAAAGGTAAGAGAACCAAACTGATTCAGATTCGTTTACTGTGATGGTGACGGGAACCAGGGGTCACCATGTCTACCACACACATACAGACGTTTTATTGACTATCTAAACCACACGTGTCTTTTGAGCTTTATGTGAAATGTTAAATAGTCTTAAATCTGAAAATAGTTTGTGTTCTTTGGGGACTATTTTGGCTCACAACGCCCTTGATGTATCCCTCCACCATGAACGGATTTAAATATATGTAAACGAAGGTAAACGTCGGTTTATATTTATTTCTCGTTTTAATAACTTTATTTAACATTTACTCAATATTGTTACTGTTGATTTATTGTTTTACCTCCTCTTTTTTTAAATTTATTTTTATTATGTTTAGTAGTTTTACTTTTGACCTGTTTTTTCACAATTCGAACTTTATTATTACATGTTTTTAACATAACAATTTATTTGAATTTTATTTATTTTTGTTTTTAAATTTAGCGTGCTTTTTTATTTATTTATTTTCAATTTCCAGGTTTTTAAAATAAGAGTGTCCCTCAGTGTACACCGAGTTTAAATAAAAGTCCACTAATATGTTTTAGGGCTAAAATCCACTTTCTGTGAGGAAGCTTCTAGAGGCGAACTCTCTGGATTTGTCTAGAACTGACCTGCATTGTGCATAAATTCTGAGAATTGGGTGGAGCTCCCCTGTAACTTCATGCGCTCCCATGCGACTCCATCGACTCTATCGACTAATATCGCCTGTGAGCCACTTCTTTTGTAATAATTGTAATTCTGTGGTTGTTTCTACTTCGTACAAAGCAAAGCACAGGTAATCTGTTTATGTGTCTAAACTGTGGGAGGATGCATTTTCATCCAGGCGTGTGGAATCGAGTCCAAATCTTTTGAGCCGATGTTCAAATCACAAACACCTGGAACTGGAGAATCGACTCGTTCTGGTATCGACTCGTAGCCCTAGCTGTGGTATTGATTAGCATGGCAACGGAGCGCGGTCGGTGCTCATCACACAAACCTAGAAATTCGAACCTGCGCTGCTTATTTATCCTTATTAACTGACTAATAAGAAGAATCGAAACACAACAGGCAAGGAAAGCCCATGTTGTAGCTGCTTCTTGCCTTTTCGATGATTTTTGGCGCGATCTGATCTGATGGTTCGCTAACTACTGGCACGTGGCTTAAAGGGAAACTCCACCCACTTTTCAAAACATCTGCATAAAGAATAAGAGGTTGGGATGCAAACAGAGAAATCCGGGGAGGTTTGGTATGAGACGCTCTGTTCTAGAGGAACTTACTGGGTCAGACCTGTTCAGAGTGGTGGTGAAGGTAACCAGACGTCCCCTCTAAAGCTCCCTCACAGAAAGGTCCTACATGAGGTGGTTATGAATACGCTGCCTGATGCTGTTTATGGTAGGTTTGGGAAGATTTTGAGTCTATCCCATATAGGAAATTCAAAATAGCCCTACCCTAACCCTTATCCAGCATTTATCTGTGGCCCACATAGGGCTGTGGGTTGCCAGATCCCAGCCTGTTTACTTCCATTGGAGGGTGCCACCTCAGTCACCTTTAAACCACCACACTCAAACTACAAACAGCCCTGTTCGGTAGAACCTCCACTGTTGCACAGTGGCACCATGCTGATGGAATTTATGAGACTTCAGCTTTGTTAAATTCCCTACATTTTCCTATTGGGAATGAAGGGGTGGAGAAGTACACAACCATCTGCTGTACTTCTGCTCAACAGACAGACACCGTTTCACATACACCATCTCCAAGTCTGAAGATCTGCACCTCCTCAGGGACTCTTAAGAGGTCTTTACAGGCTGGGATACACGTCAGAGAGGTTACACAGACTCCCCACAGAGTCAGAGTGCCGTCTGGGACGTTCTGGGGGTGTTGAATTAGGTAGAAACGTGTTCTTTGCCCCTGTTCTACTGACAGTAGATTTGAACTACAGTGTCTGCACTGAGCTGCTGCAACAACCAGATTCCCCCTATAGCTCATCATATATCAGAGGAACATGTCTATCCCGGTATTCCAAAATCACAGTTCTGGTGTTTACAGGGCTGCAAATGTTACTGATTGGCTGATTGAAATATATATTGTATATTCCGGAGCATTCACACATCTGGACTAGCCCTGGGTTGGGTTGCCAGGTAGTGCACTTATGCTAATATGTTATACACATGTCTGTGTATTGATCTCTCTAGGTATCAGCACTGGCTCCTATTCGGTCAGTGTCTGAGCTCATGACAAGTTCTAGACTCTAATAATGTTCTTATACCAGCGGGAAAACGTTATCCAACAGAACACTAAGCTCGGGATAAGAACTGAATCCTCTTGGAAATCTGTGGGAGCCCCCTGGGACAACCAGTACAACACCAGGGAAGGCATCCACCAAATCTGGACCACCTGACCAGTGCTTTGATGTGAGAGTGTCTGAACATCGATGTGGCTACATCCAGAACCTCATTTAGTACATGCCCAATCCAGTCCCAGCTGTTACAGGTGTTCAGGTGTGGTCCAGTCACAGGGGACTCTGTTGTGTCTGGAGAGCCTCTATAGAAAAAACACACAGACAAAATAAACACGCTCCACCCACAGTCATATAATTACCTCTTTTTTTTAATAGTCAAAATTACAAAATAATAACATGATCTACATCATCTACAAAATAATAACATAATATCCATGATCATGGTAAGCATCAACATTTTTTTTTACTCTACAATTGCTAATAGACATGCATACTGCTGAGAAATATAAAAATATAAATATAAATACATCCCATTAATATTTTTTTTTCCATTTACTGGATCCAAGACTAAGATTTAAAATACCTTTTTAGCTTTTTTCTTATTTAGGAATTAAAATGTGGTAGAGTGGTACAATAAGGCATTGAGATGCAGTGCCAGAACTGTACTGATTCCTATTGAAGAGGTATTATTTCAGCTTAGCGCTAAAAAAAAAAAAATCAAACAGAAACAACCTAAAGATGATGATCCGATCTTAGCGTGGTTCTAAATAGGAGGAACAAACAAAAATATCCAATTAGAAAAATTAAGTTAGTGTATAACCAGATAATATACAGTACCAACAATAAACTGATCAAACAAGTCACTCCAGTACAAAACCAGGAATTTATCCCCCTCCTCCCACCACCCCCAATCCCACCCCCACCCAAACCCACCCTCGGATATCAATTCTTTTTTTTTTCTCTCTGAGCAGAGGGCTCAGACGCTCGTTCCCGGGTATTAAGGTCAATATCACTTGACTGAGCCCTTCTTCCAAACACCTGATTCACACATTCACAACAGAATCCGAGAGAGATCAGACGGCGCTTTCTTTAGTCCTCCTGGAAGCAGTGACAACAATTGCATTCGGGATTATTTTTCACTCAAAGAAGTAATAAAAAAAAAGGGACACTGGTCAGTTCATTACAGCGTCTTACCGGACCAGACCAACAGTACGTTCATATTTTTTGTTTTTTTTTCCTTTTGATTTTTTTTTGTATCTTTCAAAATTTCCGTGTGTCAAGACTCACTAAAACCAAACTAGACAAAACAAGGAGGAAAGAATCCTGGTGAAGGTGTTTAAGGTGCGTGATGATCCTGAATACGGTTCCTGCTCTGTTCGCGCGTTTGACCCGACCACCAAGACCAGAAACATACCCAACACGCGCACGGACGCCGCGAGCTCAGAGTCATTTCAGCTCTGACATTTTCACTGTTGCGGGTTTCTATTGAATTCATTTCTGGCTGTTTACCACCAAACGGCTACCACCAATCACGGGGAGCAGCTTCGAGACTCTCACACACAGTCAAACCCTACAATTCTATTTTTAGATCCATCTTATTATTTATTAGAATCAGCTGTTCACTGGGAATGGGAACTCCATCCTGTGTGGGATCACGTCCTATACAGCTGATCAATGCATTCATCATAAAGCAGGTATACAGGTGTGACTGTAGTATCTGCCCCAGGGTAACCCATCCAAATTGGTCTTCCCGATAACAAAGGTCTCCTGATATCCTGACATCGGATTATCCTGTAGCTGGAGTGTCTATAATCCAATCTCTTTACTCTTCCTACCTACACCCAGTCCAGTCAGGCTGCCCCAATCACGTAACTGTAAATATTAAACAATGTTCAATATTCCCGACTCTGTATCCTTCGTATCCTCCATATCCCGACCCCGTATCCTGTAGTACGGGGTGGATGTTGGTTCCCTGGTGTTAAACCCTATGTCGGCAAAACCGTGAACCAATATGAGCCAAGCTGAAGGGAACTTGTCAGCATGTACACGAGAAGCTGTGAGCATGGTGGCTAAACGGGGACCCAGATGGAGAGGGTGGACACACTTATCCAGCTGCACCTCCAGCTTTAAAGACCACAGCGGAGGCGACTGCTCTGCTTTTCCAGTACTGAAGGACAAAACACCAGCTTAGCAACAGTCTCGCCATCGACCCTCATGTTCGTTCAGATCGGATATCGCACGGGTCACGAGGAATACGGGGGATGGGATGGGAGGAGTGTGGTGCTTCATTCAGGTCAGGTCATGTAGCGAGGGGGACTTCTGCGTCCAATCTACACTGCAAGCATCGTCTACCCTACGCCGTATGCAACCCCACAGCCTGACGTGCTCCACCCTAGCAATGCAACTACCTCCCTAGCAATGCAGACCACAACAGCTGTGACCGGTCCTGCTGGTAGCACCGTCCTTCCTCCTTCGCCACCGATAAATTAACCTGGACGAACCACAGACGAATCAAAGTCTCTGTTAAACAGCTGTTAATCCCAACTACAACATAACCCGCTCAGTTTCAGCCTCTGTAGCACACCGACACCGTGGCACAGAAGCCTCATCGCCCTCTAGTGTTCTGTTGTTGTCACTGCAAGGGCGACAAGACACACCAACACACATACACGTATAGACATTCCCAACAGTGTAGACCACGCGCTCAGGCTGCCGCGCAGAGGGTTCTGGGTTTGCAGTGAGATCAGCAAACTGTTGGAACCCACTGTCTACACTACACGATCTATATGACGTTCCTATTGGCACGATGATAGGAGGGGAAATGGATCGTTTTCAGGATATGAACTGAAGCACATCTGAACTACGTGTGACTTCTGAAGCACCTTGAAGTGCGTAACTAGGCAGATACAACAGTCCACGTTCCAGCTCAGGAATCAGCCCAAGGTTAGATGTTCGACGTACGTAATGGTTGAGTCGACAGGGAAGCACAAAACAGCACCACAGACCTACGACTTGAGTGCCGCTGAATGCTTGAGGTATCCTGTCTCTCTGAGCTCCCCTGTGCGGTGGTCATAACGCTCTATGCTGGACAGGAGACCTTCCCATTCAAACTGGCTCTAAAAGTGTCAGCGTTCCTTTCAACTAGAGGTTATTCCCGCTGATAGAGCTGGATGAAATCTAGGAATTCAAACGTTGTGAAAACGACTGTTCTGTTATCACCGTGTTTCCCTTGAGCAGACTACAACAACAGTACTACAGTCAGCACTATGTCAGAAACCAGGACCCTTTCCTGGATCTGGAATCTATTAGGAATTCACTTCATACACTGTGCCCCTTGCCCTAAATTGAGGTTATTAGTTTTATTGTAGTTAATGAGAATAACAATTTGAGGCTAATAGTGCCTTATGGTAATGCTGCTTCACCCCGTCCATTAATAATGTGACTTCTGAAGATGTCCGAATGATTTTTGCCCATAGAAACACATGAACAGGAACACAGATCACACATCCATGGTGCTTTTTCATTACCCTGATTAAACAGATGAATAATAATCTCTGACTAATCTCCCACTGATATAAGCTTGCTCTATAAAAACTGGTCCGGTCACTCAATAACGGAAGGCCTGTATCGTTTACACAGTGATAGAGAACACCCCAGCACACAGAAAGCTTAGGCTCTGCATGCCGAGAAACATATTAACAACTTGGCGACAGTGACATGCATGGAGAGTAGATGGTCTAGCGGCAGCACCCCAGTAGTGCTAATTCTAGTTTGGTTTGGGCCTGGTACTGGGCTTATTGGGCTTACTGGGCTCAAATGGTTGCCAGTAACATCCTAAAGCTCCTCAGACTTTTGGTTTCTGTCGCTATGACTGGTGAAGCAGTTCTCGTTCTCTGTAGCACTCGTGTTCTGGTTTGTACCCTCCCGCTCGCAGTGCTCTGTCATTTGCGACCGTGTATTTGAGTTAGGTATGTTTCTGGCCCGAAGTTCTAGATACAGTTCTCCAATCTGCCCACAGTTCATACCACCCATCTCAGTCCACATGAACTCACTTCCCCAAAAGCAGCGCTCAGACTTTAGCCTGTGTTTATCTGTGTGTGTATTTGTGTGTATGGGGAGGGTTGTGTGTGTGTGTATGGGGGGGGTTGTGTGTGTGTGTGTGTGTATGGGGGTCTTGTGTGTGGGTGTGTGTGTGTTGGGGGTACGTAAGGAGGAAATCATTACACACTACGTCACCTCCCCTCATCCATTCTTCACATCTTTCACCAACTTCTACCTCTAACTTTTCATGCCGCTCCTCTACATAAGGGATGCACACGTATAGAATTCCTGGGCCAGTAATTATAACCAGTAACTAATAGCTAGTTAACTCCATTTCATTTATTAATTTATTTTTATTTGTTTATTTATTTACATTAATAACTGGACACTGTTCCGGCTGCGCTGTTCAATACTGACATTTCAACCTTTGGGGTCGTATGTGTGGCTTCACCTAGCCAAGCTCCAAAGTCGTTATATACCAGCACCAGCAACTCAAACTGCAGCCTGAACCTGCCAAAGCCCCTAAACCAGGGCGGGGCGGGTCGGGGTGGCTCCAGGACGAGGGTTGAGGAACACTGCTGCACACTGCCACACTGGACAGAGTCTGAGGGCTATTTTTTGAGACCTCAGTCTCACTAATGTGCAGCAGTGTTAGCCTGCATGCTGCACTATTCAAATTCTGTCTCTTTGATGAGCTCGTAATTCAGACGATCCTGTGATGTTCAGAGAGACAATGTGCACAGAGAGACAACCGCTAGCTTAGACCTGCAGTTCCTAGCATTAGCATGGTAAACGCTACTGGACTCCCGTCTCACTCCTCCATGTCTGTTTCTACCGAAGTGACTGGACTGCTCATTTGCTACCAGACTATTAAGACAATATCGACACACATTTGAGGCAGTGGCTCATTTTGTGTGGTGTTTAAATGTCCACCCACAAGAGGGCAGTATTGTAACCCTTGTCTTTAACCCTAAGACTCTAACACTAAAATGTAAACAAGTAGCATAAGGGTGCTTTACTAGCATTAGCATTAGCAAAGCTATACGTATAGTGGTGTGTTTTTATACTATGATGATACTAAGATTTTAAAAATCGCAATATATGACCACATTTACAGTATCACAACAGGCTGAACTGTAACCCCGTATCACAATACGCATAGTGTTGCCAGGTCCTTGCCTACACACAGCCCTAATAGGAGGATTACACTGCCTAAGATGCATTACTGATTGATGTAGCTGAGCTATAACAACATTTAATCTGACATGATACTTACTGTGAGGTCATACCTTACTCTACTTCCTAGATGCTTTTATCCAAAGTCCTTTACAGCAGGAACACTGCCTGAATACTCTTATCAGTTACTGGTTCTAATTACTGGCTGTATTTCCAATATCAGAACGTGCACCCCTACATTCACCTTCTCTATGGTCAAGAGGACGGATGAAAACCTGATTGTATCTTGGGAAGGGTGAGGGGAGCGCATGGGGAGCTCAGGAAGGTCAAACAAACGGCCGTCGCCGGCGTCACTGGGACAGAGAGCAGAAAACTACAGTAGAGAGTCACAATCACAGTATCGTTAAGAGTCCTGCAGCAAGAAAAGTGAGTGAGATTTGGAGAAATAAAGAGAGAAAGAAAGATACGGAGAGAGAAAAAGCCAGTGCAACAGTGCAATGTGGCAATTTTTGTCCTACTTGGTTCTGAAATCTTTAAGAAGCCTGCCCTGATGCCAATCTCAAAGCCTTTTGGTCACCCTGTGTCTCAGTTCGGCAGCGGCGCTCTTTCTCTATGCCATGTGTGCTTTGCTATCTAGAGCCTGGATTGTGGAGTAGTATCACCCCAAATAGGGTTCTGCACTGAATGGGCGCGACCCAGTACCTCTATTTCACGTCGATCTAGACTGCAGGTTACAGGCAGACGCTATTCGGTTACAGCATCCCAAATTACCAATACAGTATCTGAAACCTATGGCGGCACATTGACTCCTGAACTCTGCAGCTTTTCTCTGATGGCTCCGCCCCTTTTGCTCTGTATGAAGCTGCTTTCGAACTGAACACGCTAAAATTCAGCTCTACACTTTCAGAAGCATTGCTCGGATTTACAGAGTCCTGGCAGACACATACAAAGTCATATACAGCTTCAGCAACAGCACGCCCTGGCCGGGTCTCAGGCCGGCCAATGTCTGCTTGCTCCTGGCGCTTCCCAAAAGGCTAGTTTTATGTGAACGGCGCTCCTCATACTCCGAGTGGTGTGAAAGCAGCTTGATGCAAACATAAGCAGCCACCCCGGTGCAAACCGCATTCAGTGTGACAGCAGCTTATGCGCACACTAGCTGTTTCCAGGCGCTCAGCGGCAGCAGGTCTGCCGTAGCCCTCTCCTACGAAGGCTTCTCTTTTGTATTGCAGAATGCAAAACAGAACAGTGTACCAAAGCTGCTTTGCCAAAATAGGGGTAGGGGAAATCCTGCTGGTGTAAATGAAGGTAAGCTGGGAAGCTAAAATATTAAATTCCACTCCTACAAGCTATAAACCGTTTGACTGACTGACGGCTCATGCAGCATTCCAATTACAACCCTTAAACAGATAATCGGAAAAGCATACAGTGTACTGACGTACACTCATCATCAAACGGACAGCTGCACACCCAGAAGGAATCCACCGGCAGGAATGAAACTTGGTGGGTTGGTTTCACATCATGAGTAAGAAGAAACATGATGTAAGCAACGATGGTCCTTATCACTGTACCTGACTGACCCGACTGAGAGCAGTGGTGCCTCCATGAGTCATCCTGTTAGAGCAGCACCATCGGCAGACGGCTGCACCACGCAGGACTACATGCACACAGACCGTTACCACGACTGTCCTTAACACCACGTCACCGTCACCAAAGACTGCAGTGGTGTCGTACCAGACTGTCATGGAGTGACTCAGAATGGCAGCGGGTCATCTTCAGTGACGAGTCCCGCTTTAGTCTTGGTGGAGACGCCCAACGAATCCATGTGTGGAGGCACCGTGGTCAGCACCGAGATGAACGGTCTGCTGTCACACGTCCAGAAGGCCTGGTGTCACTCCACCTCCACCCCTACCGCACCCTCTGCAGGAACTGTGTGAGGATGTTCAAGCTGCATGGGATGGATCCATACCGAGACGTCTGGCGTGTTGGGTTAGCAAACACGGCGGCCCGACGCCATACTGAGAGACAGACTTCTGTATGTGTAGCTCAGTAAATATTGATCATATCAGTCTAAATTTATCATCAGTTATTGATCCTGGTCACCTTTATCCTCCTTCCTTTCCTTCTGGGGGCAGATATTACTTTGATGAGGAGTGTTGTACTGGCCTTTTTACATGATTAGTACGATTTATGTGGCACGTGTATTGTTGATACTGGCCAGCCAATGAATAAAGTATAGGTATCCCTCCCTGCGAATTGGCTAAAGGAACTTTAGGCTTCATGAATTCAGTTCCTATGAACTATTAGAGTGGAACAGGGTTACAGGAGACAGAAGACCATGAAAGATCCTCCAGCAGTTCCCTTGAAACTTGTCAAAATGTAGTCAGCTGTAGCCTAGCTTTCGGAACGCAGCTGTTGGGCCCAGGCAGCAGCACACACCACATGCTGTCTGACTGAGAATAAACTACCTTCACTTAAGCAGGCTCTGGGGGAACTCGAACTGAGACACAGGGCATCTCCACTCTATTCCTGATCGCCTTTCAGCAGTCTTCCCTTGGCAAAAACTTCCCTAAGCCGCATGTCTGCTGTGGAGACAGACGTGCGTAATGCTGATGCACATAACGTGTGTTACTGAGGTGACATATATTTGCTACAGTAGCCGTGTGGTCGGTGTACATGGTTGTGAGTGCTGCTCAGCTAGCGGTATGATGGCTCTGTTCACAGTATTTGCTCTAGTAGTGTGGTTCTGTAGGTGGGAGCTCGGGCTATAGCATATAGCATTCTTATAAACATGTCCTATGTATCATCAGGGCACACGCATAACACACACTTAGCTAGCTTAGTGCACGTGTGACCATGTGGGATTGTACACTGCCCATCAAAAGCTAGAGAACACCTGGCTGTTCTAAAGAAAAGACAAGGTGTTTTTGGCTGTATAGTTAAAAACTCTTAAATTCTGACTAATTATTTCGGTGCAGGCCGCTCCTCATACAGAGTCAGACTCTCTGATGAACGTGAAGAGGAGAGGATTAGCCGATCTGATGAAGAAATACTCATACATGAACTCCTTCACCATTTCCAGCCTGTCTTCAGGCTTTTGACTTAAACAGCTTGTTTCTGTTTACTGCTGCTTGAAAACTCATGCATGCAAACAAGCTCTGTTCCGATTGGCTGCCCTGTATTATACCAGGTTTAATGTGCAGCCCAGGCTGAAATGCATTGAACACACTGTTAGGTTCAGATTGAAATCCTCTCATCTTGGACGTGTGGGTCGTTTAGGAACAGTATAACGTTTAATCGTTTCCCCACATCCTCCATTCCAATAACTCACTTAGAACAACACTCTGCATTACTTTAGCTGTAACGGGTGGTACCACAATTCTGTGACATCACATCCATGAATAGTTAATAACGAGCCATAGCTTAGTTAGCTAGCTTAGCTCCTGTGTGTAGAACGAAACTGCACATTTTGAAACTTGGAAATGTTTACATACTACATCAAATCCGCTTTTCAAATCTTCTTTTCTGTTTTTAAGCTCTATATTCCATGATATGGGCTTTTAGTGGGTACTTTTTTGTCTTAACTCAAAAGTAACAGTGAAAAGATGTCCCTAAACTTTTGACAGGCAGTGTCTGTACACATTTGCATTACAAGCCTGCGGTTACTAGCTCTGTGGCTGCTGGGCGATGCAGGAGCAATCGGTCACCAGCAGGTCCACCACTGCGTTGCCGCTGACGAACACGGTGGGCGCGGTGGTCATGCTGCTCAGGGTCACGGTGCCAGCTGCTCCTCCATCCGCACTGCTGCTGACCGGCACTGGTTCGCTCATGGGCGGGTTGTGGGTGCCCATGTGGCCCTGCAGCTGCGTGGGGGTTTTGCAATGGACGCCGCAGAGCTGACAGACCAGAACGCCTCCGGCGCCGGCTGAGCCGAATCCGCCGCCGCTCTCCTTCCACTCTTGACCGTGGTGTTTCTGAGCGTGGATGCGCAGGTACGTCAGCGTGGTGAAGCCTGCGAGAAGGAATAAGGCACATCCTGAGTAAAGCCTCCAAGGTTTAGACTAAGACTTACTGTTCTCATGTCCTCAGTGGTCCTATCTGTATGTTCTGTCCCTGTCAGTATGGAAGGTTATGAATGTTTGGAACGTTCTGTACCAAGAACAACAGACGACAGATACAGGACGAGAGACAAAACCATATAGTCTTCTATCCTTGAAAGGAGATTAAGAGTAATCTCCTATTTACGCATAATCAGAGCTTCGGGAAGAGTTCAAGCAACAAAATCAACTTAAATGAGCAAGAAGAAAGCCATGTAGACTTCCAGACTTCCTGCAATACTTCACTGGTAAAGGATTTAAAACAATACAGGCATATGCAACTATTACAGTACCTTCTACAGAGAACAGTCACACAGTTACTGAATTGAACACATTGGGGGAAAAAATGAAACAGGAAATGCAGCCCGTGTGAAAGTTTTATATACTTTAATGTTTTTTCCAACCAGAAAACACTTATCATCAAAAGAGCAGCTGCACCCAGAAGGAGGGGTGGGAGTGCAGGTGTGTTGGGAAGGAAGATAAAGGTGACCAAAATCAATAACTGGTGATAAGTTTAGACTGATATGATCAATATTTATTGAGCTACACATACAGAAGTCTGTCTCTCAGTGTGGCGTCGGGCCGCCGTGTTCGCTAACCCAACACGCCAGACGTCTCGGTATGGAGCTGTGATAATCCATCCCATGCAGCTTGAACATCCTCACACAGTTCCTGCAGATGGTGCGGTAGGGGTAAAGGTGGAGGGACACCAGTCTTCTGGACGTGTGACAACACACCGTTCATCTTGGTGCTGACCACGGTGCCTCCACACACGGATTCGTTGGGCGTCTCCACCCAGACTAAAGCGGGACTCGTCACTGAAGATGACCCGCTGCCATTCTGAGTCACTCCATGACAGTCTTGTACGACACCACTGCAGTCTTTGGTGACGGTGACGTGGTGTTAAGGACAGTCGTGGTAACGGCCTGTGTGCATGTAGTCCTGCGTGGTGCAGCCGTCTGCCAATAGTGCTGCACTAACAGGAGGACTCACTGCTCGCTGAGTGTCATGCTTACGTCACATGTGCAGCCGAATGTGAAACTTGAATTATTCGCATTTCTTACAATGTCAAACCGACACACCAAGTTTCATTAGTGTCGGATGATTCTTTCTGAGTGCAGCTTTTCTTTTGATGATGAGTGTAAACAGAAACTGTGTTCTAACATAGAAAGCAAGCTGGGCTGGGTAGAAGAATAAAGAGAGAAGAGCTTTATGAAGCGGAGGACAGGAAAAGAAAAGAGGAATATGAAACTCACTGCGGTTACACAGGTGGCAGGCATGATGCTGTGATTGGTTGTGCACCCTCATGTGATCGGTGATGTAAGCGGCAGACAGCAGTTTGCCACAGATGTGACATGGCACCTTCTCCTCGTGCCGGATCATATGAGCACGCAGGCGGTCTTTCGTGGCAAAACTCGACTCGCAGGTCTGAGAGGAACAACAAAGCCAGGTGAAGGTTATTTGTGTGTTAATGCACCTATAACATCTGTGTGGATACAGAATGAGATAACAGCACCGTACCGGGCATTTAAAAGGTCTTTCTGAAGAATGGACTTGTCTGACGTGGCTGTTGAGATGGTCAGGGCTACAAGGAAAAGAAAGTGAAGTCAGTAAAGGAGTTCGGAATTTCACAGTTCTTTGAAGCTCTCCGTTACACAGAACGTAGTCTCAGCCACATAGGCTCCGCCCACACGTAGACAGAGAGTCTGGTATCTATGGTATGTTTACCACACGGTCATATGGATTCTGTCAGCTGCATTCTGATTGGGTATCCTGCCCTTCATGTATACATACGCCCATGTATGGGTTTGTTGTTCCGGCTGAGTTCAGCCTAGTGAACAGTCTCGGCCACCGACACCCCACCCTTCCTGAGGGACTGTTTATGTCATGACTCCGTTTTCAAGACTGCCCCCTTTAATGCCAAATACAAGGCTTGTGATTGGTCGTTTTGCTTTGTCAGTCAAATATACAGTAGCTCCTACACTACACTGAGGAACAGCAGGCTCAGAATGCGCTACGTAGTTCTCTGCTACATCCAGCTTGTCAGTATCAACCAATATCAACCACATACTCAGAAAAGCACAGTGATGTAACCCAGCATGCTGGAGCCTATCCCAGAGTTCACTGGGCAGGAGACATCACAGACTAGATACACACACTCACACCTAGAGGGCTGGGGTGGGGGGTTAATCATCTCTAGCTCACCTGACTGCATGTCTAAGGGGTGTGGAAGGAAACCCACACAGACACGGGGAGAACATGCACACGCCACACACACAAAGAGCCCCGGATACTCCAGACGGGGATCAAACCCAGACCCTTCCTGCTGTGAGGTGACCGGGTTCAGACTGCTACTTTCTAACATGACTTTAATAGGGATTTTACTGCAGGACAATCCTGTACTACCTATAAATACCAGGTGTGTACTGGCCGACATGCAACACACTGGCTGGAATGCAGTTAAGCGAGTGCTGGTGAGTGCATCTAGGGCTGACCTGAACATGATATCAGCTGTTAGCTGACGGTTTATTACCATATAAATAAGTGTACCTAAGGACATGCTAACACAAACCTAAAGCGGCCATGTTTGCTGATTAGCCAGCTCGCATGCTAACAATGTTAACACAGCAGCTAAAACTGGTTGTGGTGTTGAATCAGTACACTCACACAAATGTCTACGGTTACACAGAACAGTGTATGGAGTTGCGTAAAGAGAACCAGGGTTTAAAAAATTCAGCAAATTAGAAGTTATAAAAAAAAAATTGTTTTGTTTTTATAATACCCATGATGCATCAGTGAATGCATTTACTGTTTTCGTTTATTTACGTTCATTTGCTTCAACCCAACTGACCCAATTCATATTTGGCTTTGTTGCAGCATAATGTGGTGATGAAATCCAGTGACTGTGGAAAATGATTGCAGTCAGCTTAAATAACAACAGTCATCTAATCAAAGGGTATTAAAAGGTGGGCGTGGCCTTTAGCATTATCCCAAAGCTATTAATCCACTGCCACTAATATGGCACAAATATTTACTCTGCTTCTAACGTCTTCCTCTGAGGAGACCTGTACAGACTTGAAGTTGCTGAACACTAAGAAAGGAAATGAGCTTGTTTGCCTTTCAGCCGTCAGCGTGCATGTGTGCGAGACTGACCGTGAGAAGGCCTTGGCGCAGTGGGGGCAGACGTAGGGCTTCTCCACGCCGCCCTGGTGGGAGCGGACGTGGTGACTCATGCGGTCTTTCCTCTTGAAGCGCTGCTGGCAGATGGGGCAGGAGAAGGGCTTCTCGTCCGAGTGAGAGAGCCGGTGGCGGTTCAGGTGGTACACGTCCCTGAAAGCCTTTCCACACGTCTCACACGCATGGTTCTTACGCACAGGGTTCGGGTTCGCCGGCCGCTGCTGAACAGAGTGAGAGACAGAGCACGACTGTGGGAATAATGCATTCTGCGATAAGCACATTGGAAAGAGCTTTAGACGAGGAGTTAAGCGTAACATTGTTAGGATGAAATACTGTGGCCTAAATCAGGGGTGGCGAACTCCGGTCCTGCAGCGTGCTGCACAGTTGGGTTTCCTACTTAAGCACAGCTGATTCAACTTGGCAGGTAATGGCTGTGATTAGCAGGTGTGTCAAGACCCCAGCTCTCCAGGACCGCAGTTCACCACCCCTGGTCTAAATGAACAGCCGTGACACACAAACATATTTTTATTTGGATTATATCAGAATTTATATCCCTGTATTTACATTCCCTGGAATGGGTTACAACCAAAGACACAAGTGCTTTACTCTTTCCCTTTCTGTCTCTCTCTCTCTCGCATGCGTGGGTGCTCTCGCTTTCTTTTGCTCCCTGGCTGTCCTGTTCTCTAACAGAAGGGGTCTGTACAGGGGTCAATGCCGGGGTCAGTGCTTGGGTTGATGCAGCGGTTGCTGCAGGGGTCAGTACAGGGGGCGATCCCAGGGTCGGTGCAGGGTTTGATGCTGGGGTCGGTGCAGGGTTTGATGCAGGGGTCGGTGCAGGGTTTGATGCAGGGGTCGGTGCAGGGTTTGATGCAGGGGTCGGTGCAGGGTTTGATGCTGGGGTAGATGCAGGGTTTGATGCAGGGGTCTGTGCAGGGTTTGATGCTGGGGTAGATGCAGGGGTCGGTGCAGGGTTTGATGCAGGGGTCGGTGTAGGGTTTGATGCAGGGGTAGATGCAGGGGTCGGTGCAGGGTTTGATGCTGGGGTAGATGCAGGGGTCGGTGCAGGGTTTGATGCAGGGGTCGGTGCAGGGTTTGATGCAGGGGTCGGTGCAGGGTTTGATGCTGGGGGAGATGCAGGGGTCGGTGCAGGGTTTGATGCTGGGGTCGGTGCAGGGTTTGATGCTGGGGGAGATGCAGGGGTCGGTGCAGGGTTTGATGCTGGGGTCGGTGCAGGGTTTGATGCTGGGGTCGGTGCAGGGTTTGATGCAGGGGTCGGTGCAGGGTTTGATGCAGGGGTCGGTGCAGGGTTTGATGCTGGGGTAGATGTAGGGGTCGGTGCAGGGTTTGATGCTGGGGTAGATGCAGGGGTCGGTGCAGGGTTTGATGCTGGGGTCGGTGCAGGGTTTGATGCAGGGGTCGGTGCAGGGTTTGATGCAGGGGTCGGTGCAGGGTTTGATGCTGGGGTAGATGTAGGGGTCGGTGCAGGGTTTGATGCTGGGGTAGATGCAGGGGTCGGTGCAGGGTTTGATGCTGGGGTCTGTGCAGGGTTTGATGCTGGGGTCGGTGCAGGGTTTGATGCTGGGGTCGGTGCAGGGTTTGATGCTGGGGTCGGTGCAGGGTTTGATGCTGGGGTCGGTGCAGGGTTTGATGCTGGGGTCGGTGCAGGGTTTGATGCTGGGGTCTGTGCAGGGTTTGATGCTGGGGTCGGTGCAGGGTTTGATGCTGGGGTCGGTGCAGGGTTTGATGCTGGGGTTGAGGCAGGGGTCGGTGCAGGGTTTGATTTATAAATATGGGGGGTGGCCTGTTTCTGGGTAAGGGAGTTGGGTTATGTTAGTGTCTTTGGAGAGGTTAGTTAGTTATGAGGAGGTGGGCTGAGACCACTCCTAACGTCTTTAGCTTCAATTAACTAAAATAAAACTCCTGAAACTAGTATTTTGTGTTTGGTGTGACTGGTTTAGCGGTGGTCTGGTGGTGGTCTGGCGGTGGTCCGGCGGTAGGGATGTAAACGAAGTCATTCTTAGCGTTTGTGTGTGATATAAGTTAGTTATAAACGTGTTACTAACGTGTCTTTATTGCTTCTAACGTGTCCCCGAAACAATGTACGGAACTTAAGGGTCCAGAGGCACTCACCTGCACAGGCTCAGCTGTTGCCATGACAACCACCGCGGCAGGAGGCAGGGCGGTGACGGTGGACGCCACGCTGACCATGGCCGACTCGTTGGTGTCCTGAGCAAGCAGGGGCTGCGGGAGGGGGTCAGGAAGCACGGCCGTCGGCTGCAGGCTGGGGGCCTGGGGCTCGGGCATGGTCAGCTGAAGGAGGGACAGAGGAACGGTGGGCCGGTCCACCGCCTCTTTAGCGGCGCTCTCCTGGTTCTGCGAGGCGCCGCTTTTCATCCGGATGCCAGTGTGGACGGACTGGTGGCGCCGCAGGTTGTAGCTGTTCTTGAACTGCTTGCTACATATGGGGCAGATGTGAGCCACGCGGGCCGGACGAGATGGCGGCTTCACTGTGGGGCGAGAAGATGCATCTCGTTTAAACAGTACAGAAGCGGATTAACCCGAATCAACAACACTTAACAATTAACAGGAGCCCTCCAACTACCCGTCTCTCGCATCTGCACCTAATATGTGTGAACTCTGTTCGGCTGCTTGAGGGTTTTGGTCTGGAGGTGCCCAAACTGGGATTAATGAAAAATAAGCAGAAAGATTCCTCCAGCTTTTCTATATTTCCTCCACGGCTCTGTTCTAGGGAACTATGTGATTCTGTTCATAATGGAGGTGAATGGAACCAGCCATCCTCCTCTAAAAATCTCCCTCATAGAACATTATTTTTAGTATGTCTAGGTGTTACAATAGTTTATAGACGGTTTTGGCTTAAAACACTTAAAAACTCCATTCATGGTGGAGGGATACTTGCTGCAGGGCACTGTGAGGCAAAATCCCCAAAAACAACATTATTTCCAGGTTTTCCAGATTTTCCCCACCTTCAGCATTTCATATGAGGTCAGAACATCCGTGTAGGTTCACTGGTGGTTCAGATGGTAAACAGAGTGTCTATACGTGTGGTGTAGACATGGAGACCCCTGGTTCCCATCACCACCGCTATTAGCCATCATCCGTTTCTCACTCACCAGGTACAGGGTCCTCGTTGAGTGCGGCTGTGTCCACAGTGGATGGAGGCACCATGTGCTCGGCGGCCGGACTCTGGGGCAGGAGCTCGGCCTGGAGACTGCCATCCACCTGGGTCTGAGCCGTGGTCTGAAAAAGAAATACACACCTGTAAACACCTTTACACACCCAGTCTGACCTTCTCTTATCTACATCCACTTTGTGGACTCCTGCTCACCAACACCATCGGAGTTAACAGTGCTGTAAGGAACGTCGTGGATTAGTTTGATCTGCAACAGTGGGGTAACAAGAACTGTACTAAATCCAGTATGAATCTGCTGTGGATGTTTTTTTTTCCACTTTTACAATAATAACAGTGGAGTGACTTTAATCCAGTATGAATCTGCAGCATGTATAGGGTTTACAGTCTGACAAGTATAACTCTGGAGTGATTAATTCAGTATGAATTGTCTTTATGGTAACAATTTTATTAATTTATAATATTGAAACAGATGTGGTTTAACGCCACACATTCTTTAACTTTATTAATATTATTATTATTGATTTTTTATTTTGTAGATTATAATCTCTCCACAGTTATTACCGTCAGACTGTAAACACTACAGACGCTGCAGATTCATACTGGATTATAATCACTCCACGGTTATTACCGTCAGACTGTAAACACTACACACGCTGCAGATTCATACTGGATTATAATACCCCACAGTTATTACCGTCAGACTGTAAACACTACACACGCTGCAGATTCATACTGGATTATAATCACTCCACAGTTATTACCGTCAGACTGTAAACACTACACACGCTGCAGATTCATACCGGATTATAATCCCTCCACAGTTATTACCGTCAGACTGTAAACACTACACACGCTGCAGATTCATACTGGATTATAATCACTCCACAGTTATTACCGTCAGACTGTAAACACTACACACGCTGCAGATTCATACTGGATTATAATCCCTCCACAGTTATTACCGTCAGACTGTAAACACTACACACGCTGCTGATTCATACTGGATTATAATCACCCCACAGTTATTACCGCCAGACTGTAAACACTACACACGCTGCAGATTCATACTGGATTATAATCCCTCCACAGTTATTACCGTCAGACTGTAAACACTACACACACGCAGCAGATTCATACTGGATTATAATCCCTCCACAGTTATTACCGTCAGACTGTAAACACTACACACGTTGCAGATTTCATACTGGATTATAATCCCTACACTGTTATTTACCGTCAGACTGTAAACACTACACACGCTGCAGATTCATTACTGGAGTATATCTCTCTCACCCCAGTTTGATAAACACCCGTCAGGCTGTAAACACTACACACACGCTGCAGATTCATACTGGATTATAATCCCTACACAGTTATTACTGTCAGACTGTACACACTACACACACTGCAGATTCATACTGGATTATAAACCTCCACAGTTATTACCGCCAGACTGTAAACACTACACACGCTGCAGATTCATACTGGATTATAATCACTCCACAGTTATTACCGTCAGATTGTAAACACTACACACGCTGCAGATTCATACTGGATTATAATCCCTCCACAGTTATTACCGTCAGACTGTAAACACTACACACACTGCAGATTCATACTGGATTATAATCCCTACACTGTTATTACCGTCAGGCTGTAAACACTACACACACGCTGCAGATTCATACTGGATTATAATCCCTACACAGTTATTACTGTCAGACTGTACACACTACACACACTGCAGATTCATACTGGATTATAAACCTCCACAGTTATTACCGTCAGACTGTAAACACTACACACACTGCAGATTCATACTGGATTATAATCTCTCCACAGTTATTACCGTCAGACTGTAAACACTACACACGCTGCAGATTCATACTGGATTATAATCCCTCCACAGTTATTACCGTCAGACTGTAAACACTACACACGCTGCAGATTCATACTGGATTATAATCCCTCCACAGTTATTACCCTCAGACTGTAACACTACACACGCTGCAGATTCATACTGGATTATAATCTGTGCCACAATGTCTGTGATTGATAATTTTAGCGCAGGAATGAATGTCTCTATCTCATATCTCTCTGTAATGCCAGTCCAGATACAGACAGGCTCGGGTTCTGAGATACTCGCTTCAGAACCACAGTTCATATACTGGTGCATTCCTTAACCATCACTAACACCCACAGCAGTTACCATACAACAGGTCTAAGAGGTGGAGACAAGGGTGTCCCGCTCAGTCCAGTCTGGAGACCTCTCTGTGTATCTGAGCACCCAAGCTGTCCCAGCCAGAAGTCCTCCAGGACCAGAACTGGACACCTCTGTCATATGACCATGCACAACTTATTCCCTCATAAACACACACCTGCTGCCGGAAACAAGTCAGAAATTCCCAGATTTTCCCACATATAAAAGCAGAACAGCAGGTCATGAGGAAGTTGGGTAGTTCAGGACACACATACACAGACACACAAACCCCTTTGTGGAGCTGGGACCTCACCTGGAAGAGAAAGTTGCTCCAAGCAGCATCCATTTTGTTCTGAAGTGAAGATCCGAACTAAAAGCCTCGACCTGACGGGATTTAGCTTCTGCTGTTTGGCATCTTCTACATAGGCAGCCCACACACAGGCTGCTCGGGCTAAAAACAGGAGACTATTAACGCGGACAGCAGCACTTTTAGCGAAGCTACCAGCTAAAAATCAGTGGAACTGAATGAAATGCTTTATTCCCAGTTCTAAATAAAATCCTAGCCCACTTCCAGCGGCTAATAAACCCAGCTCTACACTGTTTAATATGCTTCAGTCTCTCGGCACACGAAATCAATAATGTCATTTCTACTCGTTTCCATCATGCATTATATTTAAACCCCACACACGCGGCAAAATGGCTCTTTTTGTTGCCTGTTAAACATTAAAATTAGCGGGCGTTTGGAAGAGCTAGCAAATGTGAAGCTTTTCGCTTCATAAATCTCTGTTGGTGCTGTATTTCCCCCCTCCCTTCCCACCAACAGGCCGCGCGGGTGTTTTGTCGAAGCCTCGGTGTCGAGTTCACGCCGTGGCCGAGGCAGACACCGCCTGAGCCCGGCCGCCTCGGCGCCTCCACTCGCACGATGTCATCTTTCTTTTTTTATCGCTCTCTCTCTCTCTTCTCCCTTACTCTTACTCTCTCTCTCGCTCCCTCTCCCGCTCCCTCCCTCCCTGTCTCTCTTTCTTCCTTTTCTTTTTTAATTCCTCTTTCTTCTCCCCCTCCTCTCCGTTTTTCTCTCACCGCTATGTCCCAGTCGCTCTTAAAGGGATCCGAGTCCGGCTCTGGGAAAAGCACATAAACACACGGAGGCGCTGTTGCAGGTGTTACTATCTTAGAGAGGACTTCCGTTGGCTTCTGTATAAGTGTAATGCTATGCAGTGTGCTACATCTATAGACCTTATGTGTATTGATGACGTCCGAAACTATATGCTTATAATTTAGAAGATTTAGCAGAATTTATGCAAAATTCCATATTTCTAAATCCCCAAAACGTTACTGCAATGTCTGTTTCTATGTCTATATTTTATTGCACTTCATATATATAAAATATTATATTCCATACAATAGATACACGTTTATTAATGACCTTTAAACCGTACACATATTCTAAAAATAAATATTTGGGACTTTATTTGCATTTATTGCCAATTTTTACTGTGTTGTGATGGTGGGATTTGGGTTATCAATGTTAGAATTCCACTGAAATCCATTAAATCATTCACCCATAAATTACATTTTAATGCACTGCATGATATTTTTATTTCAGAGTTGTTTTTTCTGAGTTTTGGGAGGACCCACCAAAATGTAACCATAGCCATGCTTTCCCAGTCATAGCGGTGACAACAAGCTGGACCAGCAAATCGCGTTCCCCTCCACCATTTGGAAGGATTGCAGTCCGCGCCCGGACATCAGGTCCTCACACAGCGCTAAAAACAGGCGCAGCCACACACACGCGCGCTTTCTCTCGCGCGCCCTCAGCTCGCTGGCGTCGGCCGACAGAAATGGAAATGGACAAGCTGCATCGGTCTCGCGCTCTGCCCCTGCGGAAGATGCACAACCCCGCGCTCACCCGTTCATAAAACCGGTGAAATAGAGAGATCAGCTGCGCGAAGGGGGAAATAATAAACCCGCAGGAAAAAGAAAGAATAACGCCTGAGCATCGTCACAACGTCGCGTCTTAAAGGGATCGCCAGAATGACGCAGAGAGGATTTTCACTGAGGACATTTTACAGATGTGGGGAAAACAAGCAGGAGACACAGCAGGAGACCAACCAGAGGACCAGACCTCACTGGCTGGTGTTAAAGAGACATTCCAGCCTGGAGGAAAGCGCTAGCATCGCTACCTCCACCTTAACCATGCTGACTCTGCTCCTCAGCAGTGGTGTCTAAAGACAGATATCCTGGTTTAAAGGCCAATTAAAGCCCCTTTTGATGACGTAACTAGAAGGTGCTTATACGAGCTTATAAACACCTTTACTGCAGATTAAAAGTCAGACAATAGAAATTCCTTGTCAGTTGAGTAAACTAAATTTAGCAAACAAGATAAGGATAAATTAAAAATAAAGCCAGACCCGCTATAAATAGGATACAGGTAGCCAGATACTCTAAAGATAAGCTACAGGTAGCCAGGTATGCTAAATATAAGCTAAAGTTGGTATAATATCTTAAAGGTAAGATAAAGTTAGTCAGATATGCTAAATATAAGCTAAGTCAGAAAGATACACTTAAGATAACAAAGATTTAGCCAGATAGGCTAAAGATAATTTACTTAGCTAGTGATGCTAAAGATAAGCTACAGTTAGCCAAATACGCTAAAGGTTAGATAAAGTTAGAAAGACACTCAAATGCTAAGCTAAAATGACCCATTTACACTAAAGATAAATTAGCCAGATAAGGTACAGTAAGCCAGATATGTTAAGCTAAAGTTAGCAAGATACACTAAAGATAGCAATCTATACCAAGGGTAATATAATATTAGCATGGTGTGCTAAGGATAAAGTAAGGTTAGCAAAATACTCCCAAAGTGGAGCTTAAATTAGCCATTTACACTAAAGATACAGTTAGCTAGACATGCTAACGATAAGGTACGATAAGTCAGCTATGCTAAAGATAAGATAAAGTTAGCAAGATACATTTTTGACAGCAGGGCGTGAACAAATTATGCTAATAATGAGCTAAAGAAGAGTGAAAGATGAGCTCAAGTTAGCTAGGTGCGCTAAGCATAAGCTATAGTTAGCCAGGTTAGTTAGCCAACCTGCTACAGATACTGAGACACTTCATAAAGCGACTGGAAAGTAACGAACGTATCAGGTGCTGTTCTGAGTGAGTAACCCGTCACGCTCGGAGGAATGCATTAGCCGGGGGACGAATGGTGTTGTGGTCAAGATTCCATTATCCGAGTCCAAGTCAATACTGAGACCGGGACACGTCAAGTCTGAGACGGTGGATCGCTGACGGTCCTCTGGTGGTCTGCTCAGCGGTTTCTGGACGTTCTGGACTCAATGTCACTTTTTATGACTCGTTTTTCACTCAAGTTCAGTTTATTAATTTTTTTATTTAGTTTATAAATTTAGTGTAACACACTCATCACCATATACACAGATCAACCAAGTGTGGATCAGACACAGCAGTGCTGCTGGAGTGTTGAGACACTGTGTCCACTCACTGTCCACTCTATTAGACACTCCTACCTTGCTGCTCCACCTTGTAGATGGACAGTCAGAGACGATAGCTCATCTGCTGCTGCACAGTGCAGTGTTGGTCATCCTCTAGTCCTTCATCAGGGGGCACAGGACGCTGCCCACAGGTTTTGGTTGGTGGACGATTCTCAGTCCAGCGGTGTCCACTCACACCAGCACCACACACACTAACCCACCACCACCACGTCAGTGTCCCTGCAGTGCTGAGAATGATCCACCACCCACATACTACCTGCTCTGTGGTGGTCCTGTGGGGGTCCTGACCATTGAAGACCAGGGTGATACAGTATACAGAGAAACAGATGGACTACAGTCTGGACCTGTACACCTACAGAGTGTCCTATATGGTCAGTGGAGCTGATAGGATGGACAGTGGGTGGAGCTACAAGGAGGTGGTGTTAATGTGATGCTTCATTAAATGATAAGTGAATAATTAGTAAACTTTAATTGATATCTTTGATCTCTATATGAACAAAGATTTAATGAAATGACAAAAACAATGAAAAGTGTTTCAGCTTTTTAAAGACGTTTACAGACTAATTTAATTATCGGCCAAAAACTCAGACACAGCTCCTTATAGCAGGTTCTCCTTCTGTGCATCTTAAAGCTCTACTGTAGAATAAAAGTGAAGACCCAAACTATATACTAGCCCTCATGGAATTATCCAGTCCACCTTAAAACCCTCTCATGGAATTATACAGTCCACCTTAAAACCCTCTCATGGAATTATACAGTCCACCTTAACCCCCTCCAGAGTGGAGCTGTACAGGAGGATGGAGCAGCTTCCTTACCCTGCAGTGGAGCTGATAGAACAAGGTTTATTACTAAGCAGGTTTGGAGCGATTCTATTGGTTGGTCCATCATGAATATTCACTAAGCTGAAAGGAGAGCTAGAGCTTTTACACTGTGCAGAAAAAGAGATCAAAGTTTTTACACCACTAAATATATATTAGAGGTGGAGATATGGAGGAGTACCATACTGTGTACATCAGGAGTAGATGTGGTGTAGCAGGATATGGACTGGGTCAGACTCTCAGCAGGTGGAGCTGTTCAGTGTACCACTGTGGAGTCTATAAGACCACCAGCTACACCCAGTTAGAGGGGAGTGTATAAATTTTGATAGAACATCTCATGGAAAATCTACGCTCCTACCCAGTACACTGATGCTTACCACAGGACTCCATCAGGAACCTCTACAGCTCCATACCGAGACGTCTGGCGTGTTGGGTTAGCGAACACGGCGGCCCGACGCCATACTGAGAGACAGACTTCTGTATGTGTAGCTCAATAAATATTGATCATAGCAGCACCACCACCCCACACCTCCTTCTGGGAGCAGCTGTTCTCCTGATGGTGAGCGTGGTGGGTGATATGATGATGTTTCAACATTGTGTCATGTGTTACAGTGTGCCGCACCCCTGTGAAATAACCACACGTAAGACGGTCCATGTTAATATCAATTTATTACCTTTTTTAAATTACTTCTCATTTTTCTCCAACACAGGTTCGAACGACTCCCCTCCGGCCGAGCTGGAAGTAGCTCGTCTGTTTAAAGTACTAAAAACATCCTCTCAGCAAAACCTCCGCTTCTACCCAACAGTCACGCTCACGGGCGGCCGACAAGCGGTCCGGACGGATTCGGCTACCCCTCCCCCGCCCCCCCGAACCGCCTCAGCCTGAAAACGAACAAGGAGAGCCTCCTTTACCACCATCCATGGATCCACGCGGGACTCGACCCTAACCGGGATCGGCTCGGTCAGCGTTTAGCCCTTGCCTTTACGATATTCGAGCAGAGATTGTGGAAACCGCTCCGAGACCGGCCGCTCGGGGGCGCTGGAATTTCACGATCCATAAAATCCATTTCTGTGGCACAATCTCATCGGCCCTCCCGACCACTAGACCCAACACTCAGGATACATAAGGAGTTCTGCATGCAGTTTCTTTAAACCAAGCATAAAGGAGCAGGTTATACGAGTCGTCGGAGCTGGTGCTTCACTGTTCTTCTTCGGTTCTCAACGGAGTTCATCAAAGAGGTTCAATTCCGCCGGATCTGATCCGAAACGGCATGGAGCAAACACGATCATGGTGACTACCCTGGCGTAGAGGGATGCGTGAATCTTGCGGTATGCCATTCGGGCTCGTGAACGCTCCCATCACTCTATCTCCTATGGCCAATTCCGTCCTTCCCATGAGGTTTCCACACTCAAGCATCCTTCACAAACTTCCCAACAACCTGTAAGGACACCCCTCTACTCGAGCCTCGGAGATTCCCTAATGATTGTAATCCCATACCACTCGTGTTCCTCGTCGTCATTTCCGTGAGGTCGTTTGTAGGAGACCTCGACGTTCCCATCAACTGCGGTCGGTAAAATAAAGAGAAAACTGTGGCAATATTATTGGACTGTGTACCATTTGGCCAACACGCACACACGCACACAACCTGACTATTAACAATTATTAATCAAGTATTAATAACCATTAATACCCGTAACACGCACCGGACCTGACAAAAGTAACACTTTCTCTTTTTTTCTGCATTTAAAATCATTTACAACAGAAATCCTCTTGTTTTTGTAGTTTGGAAAAAAGAAAAATGTGCACATAACAACAAATAAGGTACTACGGGCTGCGCTGTAGCGGCGCAGCCCCGCCATACTCACCTACGGCTAAATGTTAGGCATGTTCCGTTCACATTGTTTCGTTATATCAAAGTTATGATCATTACTATAGAAAACTGTGGACACAATGCTGCAACACTTCAGAGACTATATACACGATAAAACTTCCAATTGGTGGGACTCTAAATGTCTATGATGTCCTCGGACGGTTACAGTAGCCTTACGGTTCCGACGGGACGGGGTTAACATGAATACAAACGTGTTTTGTACATTAATCTCATGCACTGGAGCGACTCCCACAGACACGGACGTTACTGTACAGTCTGACGACAGAGCTGTTCTGTTTCGTAGTCCTCCTCTCGTTTTAAAGACGCACGCTCTAAAGTGCGAAAGGACTTCAAAACTGAACCTTAGAAACATTCTGTGTACGTGTTCGCAAGTCAGCGTCCCTTTAAGACTCCTTAAGGGCAGCGGTGATGAACCAAGCCGTCGATTTTTTTTGTTTTTCGTCGTTTCCGTCGTTTTTTTTAAACACCCTTACGAAAAGGATGAAAAGGCAAAATCAAAACGGTGCGGTGAAGGTGTGCTCTCTCTCTTCCTAAGGGTTGTTGTTTTCTTTAAACTCCTCCAGACCTCCTCCTGAAAGTCGGGCTGGAGTTTTAAAAGGCGAGCGTGTTCGTACGCTAGGGGCCTTTGCACACCGAACGCGATGGAGGCGGAGCAAATTGAACGTGATACGGCTTTTGCGGAATATCAGCGGTCATCCTCTTTACGGAGAGCACCTTCTTGCAAACCTCCAACGTAGTTATATGTATATATAATTATTTTTATTTATTTATTTATGTGACAGGTTCTCCCGTTCCACCATCCAGGTTGCGGCTGTGCCAGTGCTAAAGTGATAAGTCGCATGTCCCCTGCTGAAAAAGTGTGAGACGAATCGCTTCCGGTGTGCAGGAAATGCGGTGTGAATGATTTATTCGGAATTGGCGGGAAGAATGGATCGCGTCCGGTGCGTAAAGGCCTTAGGAGTAGGAGAGGTGAGAACCATTGGAGATATGGGAGGTGACGGAGGTGCTGCGGCTCAGGACTCCGTCTGCGCCACCCGAGCCCCCCGGGCCGCCGCCGGAGGCCGTCCTGCGCAGGGGCTGGGGGCTGTTCCTCAGGGCCATGAGACTGGGGCCGCGTACCACCAGGCCTCCTCCTCCACCTCCATACATCCCCTGAGAGGAGGAGGAGGAGGAGGACGAAGCCTGGCCGGAGGACGAGGAGGATGATAGAGAGATTGTCGGCGGGGCCGGAGGAGGAGGAGGGAGGAGAGCCAGGGACTGGGAGGAGGAGCGGGAGGGCAGGTGGTGGGGGAAGGCATGGGGGTGGGCGAGGTCCCCCCGGCTCCCTCCTACTCCTCCCCACTCCCTCTCTTTCTCCCGCTCCCTCTCTCGATCCCTCTCCCGCTCCCGGTACAGCTGGGGTGTGCTCTGGTGGTGGTAGTGCTGGGGTAGGTGGTGGCGGTGGTGGTGGTGCGAGGAGGAGGACGAGGACGAGGAGGAAGAGGAGGAGCGGGACGAGTGGTGGACGGGACCGTCCCGGGCCAGGCCCAGGGCATGGGCGGAGGAGGACGTGGACTCGGCGCGGCTTGGGCCCCTGCGCGAGTGGGGGTGTGGACCACCTCCGTGGCTCCAGTGGCTGGAGCGTGGTGTCTGGCTGGATGGGTAGCCCTGTTTGGGGTAGGCCTCGGACGGGATGCCGGTCAGAGCCAGGCTGCTGAAGCCGAGCCGTAGGCTCTCGGAGTCGAAGGCCTCGATCTCGCTGGCCTGCCGCTCCAGCAGGGATCTGATCCTCTCCGAGCGCTCGTTCTGCAGGGACAGCATCTCCTCCTCGATCTGCAAGGAGAACACATGGATGCATAAACAGCAGGTACCGTCATGGCAATGCTCCACACCAACATGCTGTCGGAATACTGGATCTCCAGAAGGATAACTTTACAGGAAGTGGCCGTACGGTTAACTGAGAAACTCATAGCAAGCTACTGTAAACGAGTTACAGGGATCACGAGTCGTTTACCCTCTGCTCCAGTAGAGCTCTGCGGATAGACACCCTCTGCTCCAGGTCCTTGACCTCCCTCTCGTGCTGCGTGTCGGTGTGGATCTTTATCTTGCTCTGATAGGCATTCAGCAGCTCCAACTCCTGCTGCAGCTGCATCCTCAGCGCCTCCTGAATACTAACTCCGCCTCCTCGCCTGTGTCGTCGTCCAACCATCGCAGCTTTAATGCTGAAAAATGTCTGCGAAAAGCGACAACAGTGAGGACACAAGGTCTTATTTCTCGTGAGGCTTGTCTTTCCTCTGATTTTCTTCTCCTCCCCCTTCCCCCTCTCCCCACCCCGCCCCATGGGCACCACCGGTACCCGACTCAGAGGAGCCCGCTATTTTCAGTGCTGTTTAAAACACGCCCTCGAGGCCCTGCGCTCGCCACACCCACTTCATTCACTACCCAGAACCACCACCGGCTAAAATATGTACCCTTCGGGGGGCTTTGGCTCACAGAGAGGTGAAGCAGCAGTTGGGGGTCAAACCGTGGACCCTCCAGTCAGAAGGCAGGTTCCTCAACACCCAACCCACTAAAGAGCACACCTGCCCGGAGCAGTGGAGAAACCCATCTGCGGCACCAAGGGAGCAGTTGGAGGTTTGGTGCCCTGCTCTAAAGAGCACCGCTGTGGCTACTGTCGGTTCGAGGAATCGAACCGGCGACACTCTGGTCAGAAGTCTGGCTCCCTAACCACTCCAACCCCACCCTATAATAAGCACACCTGCCCTGACCAGTGGACAGCACTATCCGTGGCACCAAGGGAGCAACTGGGGGTTTGGTGCCTTGCTCAAGAGCACCTTAGTCGTCACTATCGGGTTCAGGGAATCAAACCGGCACCATATGGTCATAAGTCTGGCTCCCAATCCACCCCAACCCCACCCTATAATAAGCACACCTGCCCTGAGCGGTGGAGAACCCTATCTGCGGCACCAAGGGAGCAACTGGGGGTTTGGTGCCTAGCTCAAGAGCACCTTAGTCGTCACTATCGGGTTCAGGGAATCAAACCGGCACCATATGGTCATAAGTCTGGCTCCCTATCCACCCCAACCCCACCCTATAATGAGCACACCTGCCCTGAGCGGTGGAGAACCCTATCTGCGGCACCAAGGGAACAGGTGGGGTTTTGTTGCCTTGCTCAGGGGCACCTCTGTCGTTACTGTCGGGTTCAGGGAATCAAACTGGCACCATCTGGTCATAAGTCTGGCTCCCTATCCACCCCAACACCACCTGCCCTGAGCAGTGGAGAACAATATCTGCGGCACCAAGGGAGCAGTTGGGAGTTGGGAGTGCCTTGCTCTAAAGGGCACCTCTGTGGCTACTGTCGGTTCGAGGAATCGAACCGGTGGCACTCCGGTCAGAAGTCTGTCTCCCTAACCACCCCAACCCCACCCTATAAAGAGCACACCTGCCCTGACCAGTGGACAGCCCTATCCGCATCACCAAGGGAACAGGTGGGGGTTTGTTGCCTTGCTCAGGGGCACCTCTGTCGCTACTGTCGGGTTCAGGGAATCGAACCGGCGACACTCCGTTCACAAATCTGGTTCCCTAACCACCTTTTAAGCACCTCTGAGTTTGTGGTTCTACAACCTAACTACTAAAGAACCTAAACTAAAGAACCATCTCAATCAAGAGTGTGCACATGCAGTTCTATCAGTAGTACCGTAGTAGCGCTGTGCTTGTCTGACTCTGCAGTAGGTATATTTATAGGAGGGTCTTGCCCCACCTTATCTCACAAGCTCCAGCAGCCCTACACCTTCCCGTACTCCACCCACCAATGTGACTTTAGTGCCAGGCAGGTGCTGTACACCTGGGATCTATCTGTGAACAAAAACTTCCTATTGAAGAAAACCAAAGGCAATTCCATATGTTTGGAAAGCCACCACCAGATGGCGCTGTTCTGAGGGCACACGAAATATCTGCGCCACCTTCCCCTAGCTGACGAGTGGCCACTTGTGTCCCAAGGACGAGGGCTTGTTTAAAACCAAACAGCACTGAAAAGGATGGGTCATGCCAGGGATGCAGAGGGCAGAGTCGAGGGGGCTCATCGCGGGGCAGAGAACCGGTCCGCTCTCGGCCGATGAGGGCATGCCGTCAGGGGTGCAGAATGCGGGGCGTGGCTCAGGTGAAGGGAGGGGTGTGGATGAGGGTGGAAATTGTGATTGACATGTCCTTGCCTTACTCACAGCCTGTGTGGACAGCATGTCGTTGATGGAGTGGTCATACTGCTCGGCCAGGATGGCCAGCTTACGCGTCTGCTCGTCCTTCAGCCTCTTCAGCACGGCCTTGTGATCCGCCTTGGGCGTGTTCTCCAGCAGGTGGTTCCGCAGGGCCTTGTACTGCCGCGTCTGGATCTTACACGTGTCCTGGAACTGCCGCTTGATCTGCAGCTCCTTGGACTGCAAAGACAAGGGAGGATTGGGGGAAGGGTGAAAACGGAGAGACGTGAGCGGCGGAAGATCTTCATCCACAGGGGAACCACTTACCTTGGAGACTCTCGGAGGAATGTAAACTAGAAACGATGATGAGGCCACATCGCCAAGGGGGTACCAAAGCTTTCACTGGACCACAGTGTGAGGTCACACACTTGCAGGAGAGTCTCCAGCAGGGCAGCAGCACCTCGGGCACTGCTTTGCCCTGGGCCAGCCTTCTAATGGCGGGTTCACCTCTCTTGCCATTTTGCCAGCGTTTCTCAGCCCTGGTCCTGGAGGCATCCTGCCCCCACATGCCTGACTCCACTTACCAGCTCATTACCAGGCCCCTTCAGAGCTTAAATACGCAGGGCATGGTGCCTCCAGGACCAGGGTTGAGAAACACAGCACCAAGCTACCGGCCACCCCATCACGACACTGAATCTGACCACAGACCAAACCTCCAGAACCTTGGACAGGACATGCTGAACATGAAACCACTTGGTTGAGCTATATAGACGCCAACATCCTTAAGCTGCACTGAATGTGTAGACTCTGTTGAAGGTGGGACGCAAACTACAAGTCCCCAAAAAGGCCAAACGGGCATCCAAGCGAGTCACACAGGCCTCGTTCAGAGTGCCAGCCCAAATCTGATTTTGGCATGTCCACATTTTATCCAGATTGATTTTTGAGAATTAAACAGAAAACACTTGGAGGTGACTTGAAGTCGGCTTGAAGGAGATGACTCCAGTCGGCTTTTTACAGAAGCGTCTCAGGCTGTTTATACTGAAGGCAGTTCCTCAAATCCGATCCAGACAACCTCTGGCACTGGTACCTGCAAGTGATGACGTCTGATTTGTGGGTCCAGGTATCGCTCGTCTATCTGCAGGAGTAACTAGGTTACAACTCTCAACACTGCCGTCACTCTAGATTCGACATCACTTAGCGAGAGACGCAAAAGACACTTCCAATCAACATTCCGACGGGATCTGCCAAAATCCATTTGGAATCCAATCTCAACTACAAAATCACTCTAGATAGACCAACATTCAGATCTGGACTGGCGATCTGAACAGGGCCGCAGTCTGGACGCCCTGGCCACTTAAAGTGTTGGACTGCAAAGTGTTCTTTGGATCAGTTGGAATGCAACAAACACTTACTATGGAAAATCCTGAGTGATGGACACGCTGGGATTTCCTAAGTAGCCAATGACAACCACGTTAGCAGCACAGCAAACACAGATAGGATGGTGATCTGATTTCTTGCTAGTAACTGTGCACAGTCGACTCCAACAGCCTGCTCTGAGAAACAAATCCTGGAGAGTCGCGCGGCCTCGTGTAGAAGTTCGGATGCCTCTGGTGTTTGTCTTTAGAGGTTACACAACATCCACATTTCCATCTACAAGCAAACAGAAACTGTGCACCAACACTGGCAATAAATAAATACATTAGATTCAGGAATGGTCTCTTTAGAGGTCATGTCCACATGGAGTTCGACCAGCATTTCAGACCACAAAGAAGTCAACCCACAGGAATGAACCTTGGTGGCTAGGTTTGACATCATGAGACATGCTAACGATTTAAGTCTCATGCTGGCTGCACAGGTGACACAAGCAAGGACGGGTCTTATCTCTGTACCTGACTGACCCAACAGCCACCATTACAGACATCCAGAGAGCAGTGGTGTCCTCCATGAGTCCTCCTGTTAGTGCAGCACCATTGGCAGACGGCTGCACCACGCAGGACTACATGCACACAGACCGTTACCACGACTGTCCTTAACACCACGTCACCGTCACCAAAGACTGCAGTGGCGTCGTACCAGACTGTCATGGAGTGACTCAGAATGGCAGCGGGTCATCTTCAGTGACGAGTCCCGCTTTAGTCTTGGTGGAGACGCCCAACGAAATCGGTGTGTGGAGGCACCAGTGGGTCAGCACCAAGATGACCACGGTATCTGTCGTCAACACGTTCCAGAAGACCTGGTGTGTGGCCTCCACCTCCACCCACTACCGCACCATCTGCAGGACCTGTGTGAGGATGTTCAAGCTGCATGGGATGGATTATCACAGGACACCATTAGGAACCTCTACAGCTCCATACCGAGACGTCTGGCGTGTTGGGTTAGCGAACACGGCGGCCCGACGCCACACTGAGAGACAGACTTCTGTATGTGTAGCTCAATAAATATTGATCATATCAGTCTAAATTTATCACCAGTTATTGATCCTGGTACCCTTTATCCTCCTTCCCAACACACCTGCACTCCTACACCTCCTTCTGGGTGGAGGTAGTCCTCTGCTGAGAAATGTATATTCTGATTGGCTAAGAGCCAAGCATAAGGTCTGACTTGCCGTCCTGATGGGCACAAATGAGTGTTATTTTTTTTTAATGGTCGTTTTAAAACAGAATATAAAACAACAAAAGATAAAAATAATGGGTAAAATATAAAAAGTGATGATGATTAAGAACTCAAGACAAACTCAAACAAAATGATTCAACATAAAAGGAAATTTATTTTAATCATGTAAGACAAAAAGAATAAAATTCTTTATACTTACATACAGTAAACATCCATTCATTCACACACAGTGAAGATGAAATGCACACAAACATGGCGTCGAAACAACAAACAAAAAAATTAAACAAAAATAGTTATATTTCTAAAATTCCTCCAATATTTTCACAGAACAGTCACGCAAACACACAAACAGAACAGTACGTGTGTACACATGCACAAATCACGAGGGTGATGTTTAAAACAAAGTACATTCAGCAGTAAAGAACCGTCATGCTGCGTTCAACATAATGCCTCGATTTGCTCCGACCAAATTCGCCTTTGTAGGTAAAGCTAATATCAAAAGATGAGAGGATTTCAATAAAGAATTTTTATCTATAAAAAAGAGAATTTAACAAAAAGGCCACTTTAAAAATGTCAACTTCCCTTAAAAAAATAAAAACTATTATAAAATAATAAAAGAAACACTTTGGATCTATTCTGATACTTTAAAGCAGCTTTTATTCTCCAATAAAAGCCATTTATAACCTTTAGAAATCGCTTCTCACAGTGCAAGCTATGTTTTAATCCAGTAATAAAGCTCTTCGTTTCTTTGCCACGTCACATTCTACGGCTGCAGCCATCTTTGGTTGGATTCCTCCAGAGGATTGTCTTAAGACAGCAGCCCTGATCACCTGGAACTCTACCATAAAGACCGGGCAATGATGCTAAACCATAATAGCTCAACACTAACGACATATATACTGCAGCTGTGGGAACAAAACCTCGTACCTAGGTAATTCTAAACTTCACAGGAGAAGGAAAAGCCCATGCTAACTTTTAATGCACCTCGTCTACTTTAACTGTACTCAAGTCATTTTTGCCAAATAATTTTGGGGCATTCATAATGAAATATACATGCAATGTAAAGGACAAGATGGTACTTTCAAAATCTGTTTAAAAAAATTAAATAAATAAATAAAAATAAATAAATAGAAAATGAAACTAATGAAATTATTAAAAATAAAGCCATTTTATAAGATACAAGATTTTGTTCCAACAGTCCCCAGGAAATAATATAATTTCTTCGTCTATTTTATATAATACCTACAATAGTATAACCTAAAAAAATACCTCCGGTCGGGCGAGATATGCTATCTGTGCTAAAAATGTATGGTTTTGCCTGTTTCAATAGCACATACATGCTTTTCAAAAACCTCCATCTTCATATAAAAGTACACGACTTCAAATATGTTTACACGGTAAATCATTAAATATACGTCATTGCAAAACAGCACAACAACACTATACGTATGAGATCATCTGCTTCACTACTTCACCCATTACTCAAGTCGAAATGATTTCTTCATTGCTCCAATCTGCGCTAATCAGGCATCAAAACCAGGCTAAAGCCCCTCCCACACCGCAACGCAGTAACACGCGGGGTCGTCCGTTCGTTTACAGAGCCACGTTTAACCGTCTGTGAGCGCCGTTCTGAAAATCACTTGAAAGCAGTGCTTTGAAAATGGAACCTCGACCGTTAAGACTTGTAGGCCCCAAAATATCCAATCGTAGTACATGAGGATCCATCAACTGAATAAAACAACCCTCCAATACTAGCAGGTCACCAGAGTCATCCTGGAGGTCACAGCTACAGACGACGAGGCGGCCCAGAACGTTTGTTCTCCAGGAAACCGCCACGCTCTAGCTAAAGCTGGACAGGCAGAATGACATTCTGGGAGTTATATGAGGTATTAGACGCAATGTTCCTCGCTCAACGGACGAGAGAAGACTTCCCAAAACTTTCCACGTCCAAAATAATAAAAATAAAAATAAAGTCATAACATTAAAACCACCTCCTCAGACTGTAGTCCGTCTGATTCTCTGTGTACTGTATTACCCTGTTCTTCAATAGTCAGGACCCCCACAGGACCACCACAGAGCAGGTATGATGTGGGTGGTGGATCATTCTCAGCACTGCAGGACACTGTTGTGCTGGGGTGAGCCAAAACTGTCCTGTGGGCAGCGTCCTGTGACGACTGATGAAGGACTAGAGGAGGACCAACACTGCACTGTGCAGCAGCAGATGAGCTATCGTCTCTCCATCTACAAGGTGGAGCAGCAAGGTAGGAGTGTCTAATAGAGTGGACAGTGAGTGGACACAGTGTCTAAACACTCCAGCAGCACTGCTGTGTCTGATCCACTCACACCAGCACCACCCACACTAACACACCACCACCATCACATCAGTGTCACTGCAGGGCTGAGAATGATCCACCACCTACATACTACCTGCTCTGTGGGGGTCCTGCCCATTGAAGAACAGGGTAATACAGTACACAGAGAAACAGATGGACTACAGTCTGGACCTGTACACCTACAGAGTGTCCTGTATGGTCAGTGAGTGTGGATGTGGTTTTAATGTTATGGCTGAAGGGTGTATTTGAATAGCACTGGACACCATACTGACTTACCATGTCTTAACAGACAGCGTTTCCTGTGTAATAAGGCCGATAATTAAACTTCATGTTAACTCCCCTGGTTCTTGGAATCCGTAAAGGTCTCGCCACTCAACACAAGATCATCATCATATCAGCAAAGCGGCTCGACACGGACTGCCTTTATCTCACAGCTTTTGTTTTTGAAATAGCGACAGGTTATTTCCCCTCGTTCAGACGAGAGCCACACAGATGTCAAGTCTGTCTCTAGGTGGAAACTATTGCACTTCTACATCAACTACATCTGTAGTGTTTCAGGGGCTGCATAGTGTAAATAGCTGGACATACAGTACAGTTTCCCCCACTGTCTGATTATAAACGCAGTTCTGGCTTCGGCTTCAGGCTTTTGGCAACCTTCTCAGATAGCCAATGCTAGCTAGCATGCTAGTTGCTTCTCTGAAATCGTAAGACTTCCTCAAGCACACAAACAGAATGGAGAACAAAACAGAACTAAAGATTGCACAAACATGGTCATGAACAACAAACATAAAACATAACTCTCATTAATTAAGAAAACAAACAACAACAAAAAATAAACAATCCCAAAACAATAAAAAAAACCCAAAACAAAACACTTTTACAAAAAGCACAATCTTACTAATACTTCAGACTCACTGGACCGAAAACAGTGAACACATGAATTTGGACAGACGATATGTGAATAAAGTGGAGTTGAGATTCAGGGGTGTGCAACATTTCGGTGTTCTGAGATGGAAAAGGGAGTGGTCCCAATGAGTGTGGAGTTTGGGAGGCGAGGAAAAAACAGGACAGAAAAAGAACGTAGGAAAAGATGGAGAAAATTAAAATACAAAAAAGGAGCACACTCACACAGACGACATGTACTCATTCGTTCACAATAACGGTGGGCAATATGGCAAACCTACCCTGTTTTTAATATCCTCCAAAGACGAACGAGCAGCTCCAAAATGGCTACTTTACAGGAGCGGGTAAAACCTAGTTTAGTCTGAATGGAAGTCAATAGAACCAGACGTCTGTCCAATCGCTTTGGGGCCATTTCTGACTGTCCAATCACCTTGAAATGTTCACCCAGTGTAAACAGCAGCTGCTGTGTTCAAAGGACGCCCAAACGTAAAAATCAACAAAACATTTGAGACGCAGGTTTCTCTTTGGACAGAAACGATATACATGGTACGTAGCTGTCCTGAGGTCATAACCTCATGTTCACACCTGGTCACTTCATGAGTCTTGAGAATCAGGATTCTATATCGAGGCCAAACTGTAAATAAACCAGAGATGCACTTAAACCACAGACCCCCATGAACCACTTCAGTAGGCGGTCTAAGACAAACGCCATAGCAGCGTGAACACATCAGTCTCTCCAAGACCCTCCATGAGCAAAACCCTGAACTCCATCCGATCACTGGGCATGTGCCCCCTGTCTGCAAGGAAGCTGATGATAACCATGGAGGGCACACATGGCTGGATGAGACAAAATGCTAAATCCCAATATGGACAAGTGGTATGTCCATATTTCTAAATGAGGAGGACATCAGATCTGAAACGTATGGAAATTGATTTACTGATTACAAGATATTGTAGATGGAGAAAAAACGTGAACGAATAGTCGAATCGTCGACCAGGAGTTTTTAATGTTTTCCTTATGCAAGAAGGCACTCGGAGAAGCACTGACCGGCATTCTCTGTTGCCTGAATCAAGGAAACCTGGACTGTGCTACCTGGAAGTGTATGAACGACTGTTTGGTCTGCCACACCATGTTGGAGAGTGGGGTGCGATTCCCAGTATGGGTGGCTCCAATAAGAGTCCTTGGGCAAGACTCCATTGCTGTGCGTGTGTACTGTGTGTGGGGCTCTTGTGTGCGGTCTATGCATAAACGCAGCTCTCCAATACTTCTTATTCAGTGCTAATCGATCATTAACATCACAGACAGGCGTGATTACATTACCCCAGCATCTAAAGCTAAACCCATGCACTAGCCAGCTAAACTGCTAATGCAGATTCCCAAGACATGGTCAGGAAAACTCATCCAGATGACAACACTGCAGTCATATTGCCCACCGCTGTTTCATGCCCTCCATTGTTTATCTCCATGGCACAATTTTCCCCCTCAAGCTTCTCCCTGAAAGCGTCCTCCTCAACCCACTCTCCCACCTCCCCTCCTCCCTGTACACCCGTACCCTCTCCTCCCTCCTTCGCCGCTCCGTCTCTCTCCTCTCCCGCATCCTCCGCCTCTGCTCCCTCACGGCGCGGGGCAGGAGCCGGGGCAGTTTGCTTGGTTTCTCCTCACGCAAGAGCCCGAAAGCCCTCAGCTTGGTCAGATAATGGGGAGGAACTTCTTTTAGGACTCTGCCCGCTAGGCTAAGCACCACAGAGTTGGCGAGGTCGGCCAGGACCCCTATGGGACGGCGGACAAAACGCCTTGCCCAGAGCAGGCACCGGGCCAGCAGGGCAGAACCCATGCTCTGGGCTTGAAACTCTGCTGGAAGGCTTTTGATGGGCACCGGAATCTTGGAGCGCCGGCCACCCCAGTTCCGCCCGGCTTTGGGGAACATGTCGTAGAGGCTGCGCTCGGCCAGGCCGCCCAGCAGCGATTGGCACAGAGTGAAGAGGGGCTTGGGAAGGCGGAAGAGCAACCGCACCCACAGGCGCCTGAGCTTGCGCGGGCCGTCCTGGAGGAACACGCGGGCCGGCCGCACCACCAACACCACCACCAGGTAGAGGGAGAGGAACAGCGAAGGGGAGCTGAGGAAGAAGGCCGAGATCAGGGCAAGTGGGACATAATAGAGGCCCAGGCTCAGCGACAGGCCCAGGCTGAACAGCCCTGAAGCCCAGAGCGTAAGAGATAAGTACGTGGACAAAGAAAGGGAGCAGAGGGAGCGCAAGAAGAGGTAAGAGAAGAAGAGGGCCAAGAGGGCCAACTCAGCCGAGAGGAGGACGGAAGCGAGGGAAGGAAGCGGAGGGCAGCGACGGAGGGACAGTAGGAAAACGGCGAGGGCGAGGAGAGTGGGCACAGACGGCTGAGCTGCAGCAGAGAGAGAGAGAACGAGACAAATGGCGTGAGAGAAGAGAGAAGGGAGGGAAGGTTGGGAAGAGGATGGCGAGGGCGTGACACGAATGGGAGGGGGCTCAAGTTCCTCTAAAGTGTCAGGGAAGTAAAATTCAGACAGGTCGTCCACTTCGCGCTCACGCCTGTGCTCAACAGAGGGAGCCAAGATCAGATCGGACGGACAGCCGTCTGCCACGCCCCTGCCCTCTTCCTTCTCCTCCTCGGTCTCCATCTCGGTCTCGCTGCCCGAATCATCCTCCTCATCCCACTGCAGCCCATCTACCCGTCTCTGATTGTCTACATCATCTTTACTTTCATCCTCCTGCCATTCTTCACTGCCTAGCTTCTCGCCCAGCTCGTCATTGGCGATTTCTGGTGTCTCTCCCTCGACCTCTATCTCCCTGCTCTGGTCGGTTAACGTCTCTATATGACACCCTTCATCTTCTCTATTCACAGCATCACTCGCTTCTCCCAAGTTGCTTCTCTCACTTCCATCAGCTTCATCAACACTCTCTACCTCCATGGATTCTTCCACAGATAGAGCGGACTCTCCATACATCACTCTTTCCTCCCCGTCCCTCCCAACCCCCTCTTCGTTCGCCCCTTCCTGTAGAAGTCCCACCCCCACACCATCAGGCCCCTCCACTGCAGGCTCTACGCCGTCAGTCTCACTCACTCTCAGGCTCTTGGGCTGCTGGCGGACCTCCATGGCGTGCTTCTGGCGGAGCTCCTGCTCGCGCCGCTTGTTGTACTCCATCTGGTTGGTGAGCTCGCTTTGGTGCTGTGTGCGGATCAGGTCGGCGCGAGTGCGCTGCACGAGGCCCAGCTGCCGGAACTCCAGCTCCTGTGTGGACTCGTGGTGCCGCAGCAGCATGGCACACTCCAGGTCCTTCAGCGTCTGTTTCTTGTTCAGGTCCTGTTCGAGGCGAGGAGAAGAAGTTAAGAGTTATTCTCACGGCAAACCCTGGGACTAGAAAAATTTAAATCACTAATGTTTTGTTTTGACCGGATATACAAACCGATGATGCTTGGCTGAACGATTAAACAACTGGATCTTTAAAAACACTATCTAATTTAAACGACAGGATTCTCTTTATTGCAGCCCTGAAGGGTTTGAAGATAAATCTGTAAATCTGCTTAATGCAACCCTTCTAATACTCTGTACTCCACAGTCTAAGCATTTAAAATCTTAATATCAACTTTATTTATTTATTCCGAACAATGACTTTTTTAATGACGCCATTACCTTTTCCTAGATCCCGGATGTAAGCGGGAACCAAAGCGGAACTCTGACTCCCTAGCTCCAAGGCTACAGCCAGCTGCTCTCGGCTAATACCCACTTAACGCCTTGTTTCTTCACTGTGAGTCACACCGGAGCACACTGACGCGTCCCTGACTGCTTTTATTCAGTGTCAAGCATTCGAGCCAAACAGACTTCCAGACAGAGTAACAGACCAGAACAGAGCCGCTACAGCGAGGCAGACGGACAGCAGCTTCCCTGCACTCACTCTTATGAGAGTGCTTTTCTCTCGGGCTCAGTACACAAGACTGCTACCTCCATAAAGAAACAGAGACCCCGATTTTACAAAACCAGCGTTGAGGGAGGCGCTCTCTGTGAATGAAGCAGACATGTCGCCTGGGGTTTTATATTGATAAGTCACATTGTGTTGTGTTGGTGTGTCTGCTGGGATGTTAGAATGCTCAGTATGCATGTTCAAACTGCAGTTTAGTAAAACTTTGTCTTTTAAAAACCAACACAAAAATACATTTAGCCTATTTAATGTACAGTGGCGAAAGAAAACAGCAAAATTAATGCAAGGCCAAAAACCGTGTTAGATATTTGACCTTTGGCCAAATGTTTTATGTTGTCTGGTAAAATTTCGGTGCATCTCTAATTACAATATAATTTTTTTTCTAGTTTAACAAAAATAAAACCATACAAAACTACAAAAATGCACCCCACTTATTTTTGGCTGTATGCAGAATGAAGCAGGCGCACATTAAAGCAAATACGTAAATGCGATGGTTAAAGACAGTAACGGATGGGGACGTCCCAAACGGAAACAAATAACTCATGGTCCTGGAGGGCCACAATCAAACGTTCACACGTGAGAGCTAGCTTTCTTGGGAAGTTTAAACTTCTGATCCATATGTGTAGAGTTATTACTCTGTAGAGAGCATTACTACTTTAGGAGACCCGCTAGGAGAAGCTAACGCTATTAGCGCTTATGCTAGCGCCCACAGAGCGAGCATTTCTGCTCATAGTAACACTCGACAGAGAAAAATAAAAGCAGTGTTTGGTTCTCCACATGATTCTGTGTAAATTCAGACACGTAAAATGCCTGTGTGACTGTAGAGTGGAGTCATATATTTGTTAATTTTAGCCAATAAGCAAACAGGCAAGTGAGCTAGCTAATTAGCCTAGTTAGTACTGTATAAAATGGCCAAAGAGACCTGTTGATTATATTATATCCTGTTTGGGTTCTTGTTTCTGCAGTGTGTTTGTGGGAGAACATTTTTATACAGTGAATATTTCTACATTAAACTCTGATCCCAGCTGGGTCTGGGGCAAATTCATGAATATGTGAAAATCAACCACAGCAAGTTAAAAACTTATCGATCTGGGAAGCCTGGTTACAGTATTCTGGAACCAGCCTGAACACAAGCTAGCATTCTTGGGAAGTTCAAACCCAGGTCCAGCTAATAACTGCCTTCAAGCGCTATAGGTTTGCTAGAGTCGTGTTTTCAGGTTCTACCTCTCTGAGCAGGTCTTGTTCCAGGTTTGCTAGAGCCGTGTTTTCAGGTTCTACCTCTCTGAGCAGGTCTTGCTCCAGGTTGTGTCGGGACAGCAGCATCTTCCTCTTGTACTGGCGACACTGCAGCTCGTAGTACTGCCGCTGGCGCCGCAGCAGCCCAGCCTCCTCCTCGGCCTGGATCTGCTGCAGACACTCCTTCTGCTGCACCAACCACTCCTGCTTCTCCCGTTTCGGTGTGGACTGGTTTTCATTCAGCTCCTGTAAACAAGAGGGGTGAATTTTAATGGGACAGAGTCATTGCTTGGTTTTGTGCTGTATGTGCTGTATGTGCTTATGTGCTGAGGTTTTTTTGATATTCCTACACTGTGCTCTTTTAGGGCACAGTCTGGGGGTAATGCTTTTTTTCCCCTCTTCCTTCCTTGTGTAACCCTTTTCATTGAAGATCCTCCTGTCCTGTCTTGTTTTCCCCCCTGTATGTTATTGTATGGATAGGTCGATGGCTAATTTCGCCGGTTCTTGTGACTGTGTGACAATAAAGTTGATTCTGATTCTGATGCTGCATATAAGCTCACTAATGTCAGTCAGGACTTTAAACAGATGCCTGCAACAGGGAACATCTTTTGGATCAGATGATGTGAAGAGTTGTGCTATACTAACGAGTGCTTAAGGCCCTATACAAACAGTAACAGATTAATGAATACCTCCTTCAGCTGCTCCTTGCGCTGCCTATACTGGCGCTTCTGAGACTCTAGCAGAGTGGTGAGCTCCTTCTTCTGCTGAGTCAGAATGTGCTGCTGAAACTTCTTTTCCTCTGTTGAAGAACCCTTAGTCTACAGTTGGAGAGAGAGGGAGAGAAATCTGAGTTATGGTAGGAACAGCTCACGACAACAATACAGTTAAAACTGGGATTTCCTTTTTTGCCGTTTCAGTTCTACCCCAGGCATGTCAGACTGTGGGCTTCCCATTCCACTGGTTGTCAGTAAATACGTATCTGGAGGTGGAGGTCCTTAGTCCGTAAACAGAAGTCGGCAGACAACACCATAATACGACATGGCGGAACATGTTCTTTAAGTGCAGACTGTACTTTCTGCTTTGAGGGTGCATCTCTCATCATCCAGAACCAGCTCTTTCAGTGTCTGTGCTCAGCCCAGAGGGACCGTCATAGACAGCGGTTTCACACGACAAGCTGTTATGAAGGTGGACTATTATGAAGCAGCACGTTATGGTTCTCTATCTGTAGTGTTTCCCACATTACGGATCTTCTGCACAGATTAAAACCCACATGTTTCGAGTGCTTCACATTCTAGATAGCCCTGCGGCTCATTAGAAGACAGACGCCTCCTGATGAACGGGCTCATCCACATTACTGGTGGGATTCAGTTCAGTTTATCCAAAATTTCAGAGCCTCATGGGATTCTTTTGATTTTGCTTGTGATCACCTGAAGCCTGAACTGGGAGAGAAGAAAACAGCTTGTACAACTTTACGCGGTGATGGCAGCACCACGCCCATTCGCCGCTTGCATCACGGGTTCCACAGTTTCAGACCAGAGTGTTAATGGTGCTGGAACGGCACAGATTTTTCGTCCACAAACCATTTTTATCCGGAGGAAAAGCGCAGAATGGTTCAAGATGGCACCAGCACAGTGTTGGTGGAACAGCGATGCCTCATTAATCAACTAGATAAGCTGAAAAATGATCTCCACAGAGCTGAGGGGGGGAAGCAACCCAGTAGGACATTCCTGTTCCAGACCACAGGTTGCTAATAGCAGGAACAGCAGTATTTTATAAACCAGGGTGAAGACCTCAGCAGCCTTAGCATTAACAATTTAGCTTGATGCTAAATATCAATTACTGCCATCAGATAAGCTTCTCCCTGCACATCGCTCCCTCTGTTCCTTCCTCCCTCCCTTCTGCTTTCTCACCTCTTTCTCCAGTACAGCCTGGTGCTTCTTGCCAAGTTTGTCTATTTCGCTGGCAAAGTTGTTCCTCTGCGTCTCCAGCTCCTTGTCCAGTCGCAGCTGGTGTTCATCCATCTCGGCCTTCAGCTTGTTCTCCAGCGCCATTAGCTGTTTTTGGTGCTGCCGCCTCATGCGCTTGTAACCGGACATCTGCTCCCGAAGTGCCGAGCCCTGCTCGTGCTCCTGGATCTGACGGGTCACCAGCGAGGCTGTCCGGATGGTGGCAAAGTGATCCCTGCCGCGGCGCCGGCGTCCACCGCCTCCACCGGACGGGCCCTGCTGTTGAGAGTCCACCTCTGGCTGGTAAGGGTCATCGTAGATGTTGTCATGGCTCTGGAGAACGGAAACAAGAAACAGGAGAAGTTTGAGACCAATTATGATAGTATAGGGATGGATGCTACAGCGATAGCAATCTGCTATTTAACACGTCAGAATAAAAACCACCTGCGGCTTCAAGATGCGGCCCAAAATGAGGGCACGTGTCCCATGATCTGTGTTCTTGTTTAAAGTGTAGCCCAGGATAAATGAAACAAATTTTAGGTGTGTAAACAAAGGGTTTAAAGATAGAAGAGCTAGAATGAAAGTAGCTTAATGTACGCCACAATTTACAATTAATTCAAATAAATTAAAATACTGGCAATAAAATTAAAATAATAATTATTAGTAAAATGTATTTGAGATTGTAAGAAGTACAGAACCGTATTTACTTCTGTGTTTCCTGTTTTCCAGCTTTCTAAAGCAGGTAGAGCTGCTGTATTAGCTTCACTAAGGATCTGTGTTTGCTAACGTTAGCAGCTGAAGCTAATCCCAGTTTAATGAATCCTTTACTCTCCAGATGTAGATGAAGCTCCACCAGCACTATGATACTCCAGTAAGAGCTCCAGAGTGTAAACTAGGACGGGATGATGATGTTCTGATCCATATGTGTAGAGTTATTACTCTGTAGAGAGCATTACTACCTCAGGAGGCCAGCTAGGAGAAGCTAACGCTATTAGCGCTTATGCTAACGCCCACAGAACAAGCATTTCTGCTCATAGTAACACTCGACAGAGAAAAATAAAAGCTGGGTTTGATTCTTCACACGGTTCTGTGTAAATTCAGACACGTGTAAAATGCCTGTGTGACTGTAGAGTGGAGTCATATCTGTTCATTTTAGCTAATAAGCAAACAGGCAAGTAAGCTAGCTAATTAGCCTAGTTAGTACTGTATAAAATGGCCAAAGAGACCAGTTGAATATATTGGTTCGGTCTCTCGAGCAGGTGGAAAACGCACTAACATTAGAACCATTAGTTCAGTTGGTTCCTGTTTGGGTTCTTGTTTCTGCAGTGTGTTTGTGGGAGAACATTTTAATAAAGTGAATATTTCTACATTAAACTCTGACCCCAGCCGGGTCTGGGGCAAATTCATGAATATGTGAAAATCAACCACAGCAAGTTGAACTGAACTGAACCACGCTCAGAATGAGAACAAAATCTGCAAAAGCTCAGACCATTTTACCCCTCCTGGTAAAGTGGGTCTTGCTTGCCTGCCACCATGTGCCCCCACCCTATGCCCCTCTAACACTAGTCGATTGCTGATAGCTAGAGGGCACGATCAGACAGTGGTAAACTGATCACGATCTCACAGGCCTGGAACAGAGAGATGTGTTGGAGAACAGTGGCACAGCACAGCAGAACCACTCAGTGGAATGTTTCTCCGTACACAATGTACCAACCCGTGCTTCTCTGCTCCAACACACCTGATCCAACTCGTCTGGCAGTTATGCAATCCTTGAAGAGCTGAGTCGGGTGGGTTGGAGCACTGCATACCACATGCTGAGGGTAATTCACACAAACACGTATTCTCCCATATGGAATTCACAGCCTGCACAGTTAAAAGGGCTTATAGTCCACGTTTTCCTAAATTTGCTTCACTGCCTCTTTTCCACCAACAAAGTGCTGGTGCTCGTGCCTGTACTGGTGCTGGCTGACAGGTTCTACTGAACCTAATAAGAAAAGGCCCCCTTTTCTGCTGGGAAGTGCAGACTGTATTTCCTGCTGTAAGGGCGTATGTCTCACCATCCAGAACCAGCTCTTTCAGCATCTGTGCTCAGCCCAGAGAAACCGTCATAGACAGCGATTACACTCAGTGTGACTCGTACACGTAGATGTTTCCTCTGTCCGTTATGAAGATACACTATTATAAAGCAGCACGTTAAGGTTCTTAGCCACCTGTAGTGTTTCCCACACTACGGATCTCCTGCACGAACAGCAAGTGTTTTAAGAGCTTCACATTCTAGATAGCCCTGTGGCTCACGAGAAGACAGAGGCCTCCTGTTGAACACCCTCATCCACGAGCACGAGCGTTCTAGAGTTCAGCTTAGAACGGCACCCCATTAACGTTCCCCTCCCCCGTTTAACACCTTACACATACTGACCAGGGGTTTGTGCAGGACGGAGCTGTTGGAGGTGACCGTGTGCTCGCCCTCCTGCATCATGGCCATCTCCCCGCTGTCGTCCGAGCCGTCGGCCAGGCTGTTCACGGAGGAGCTCTGTGAACTGGCGCTGATGGACATGGAGGGCAGAGAATGGGAGCTCTCCATGCTGTTCACCGTCCCCGTCCGCAGCATGTACTGCTCCACGTCCTGCCGATCAAGAGTTAAACAAACGAATGAACGAAGCCCGACATCGTCTACCAAGTGAACTAGAGCGAAATAAAATGGCTTTCACAAGTGATCACTTCTGTAGCTCTGAGAGACATTACATTCGGGGTTAAGCTCCCAGATGAAGCACTAAAGCTTCAATTACATCGACAAGTATGTCAAACAGGCCATCAAGTGCAGAACGGAACAATAAGTGAAACACTAGCTGTTATAAACATCAGCACAGCAGCAGGTAAGAAGTAGGTGCAACTGGCTGCATTACTACTGCATTAATACTCTATTTATCAATCTATTTATTTATTTATTTATTTATTATCTGAACTAGACCAGTGGGGTTCCCAATCTCCCCGGTGGTCCATGCTGTCCAGCTAATCCACTAGCAAGTCTTTGTTGATTTAAAGCAGAAGCGCCAAGAGTAAGACACAAAACTGACACAAATCCGCTGTGTATTGCGGACGGCCCTCCTCAGTAGTCCTGCCTACCTCCTCCTCCTCAGCGCCCTCAGCGGCGGGGCCATTGTGCGTTTCCTGGAAGAGGATTTTCTTCATTTTGCGGTACTGTAGGTTGTCCAGCTCTCGCACAGCGTCTTTAGTACGCGCAATCAGATCCATCACGACCGTCAGTGGGCGCTCCCGACACAGGAAATGATGCTAGAAGACGAGAGAGCAAGAGAAAGAGTAGATTTAGAACAATGGCAGACAGGATGCTCTACTCAGAACCCCCACCTATATATAGGTCTGACCATTGAAGAACAGGTAATACAGTATACAGAGACACAGATGGACTACAGTCTGGACCTGTACACCTACAGAGTGTCCTATAAGGTAAGGTGTTTTTTAATAAAGTGCTCAGTGAGTTAATATTAATTCCTACAGAACAATAATTTATTCAACGTTTAAAGAGCCTCTTGTATTTCCCTATTCATGCAGGTGGTGGAGAAGTGCCAGTGGTCTTAGTAATATTCACACTGCCCACGGCGCCCCCTGCCCCTTCATACATCTCCGCACGGTGCGTTTTCAGCACAGTAGCTGAAGTGCTGCTGATGCCACGTCTAGCAGGGACAACAACAGCCAGAGACGTAGGAGTAATCCAACAAGCTTTAAAGCAGAGATCATACATGTTCCACCAAAAGCTAGTGCCAGAATTCTCACAGGACATAGGAAATATCAGACTACATGAGCAAAATGAACATAGGTAGGTATGCTCAAAAGTAAATCCAAACAGAATAAGTCACATGATCCATCAGGTGTTTGTATTTGGTATACCTTCATCAATATCTGTGATACTAAAGGGTTAAACAGACAGACAGGTACAGCGAACTAATGGATACCCAGTGCGGACACTCTTATTAGACACTGCTTGACAGGAAGACATTCCGGGAAGTGTTCTATTCTTCTACACTGAACACGAAAGAAAAGCGCCAGGGTTATAAAACTCACCTTGAGCAGCACGTCAGAGGTAGGTCTGTCCTGGGCAATCTTCTGCAGACAGGAGTCCACAAAGTTCCGGAAATAATCCGACCTGAGAAACACAGCACAGCCTGCTAAGCATCACAGAAAGAGGAAGGGTGCTAAAATGTCTAAGGTGCTAAAGGCTGCCAGTCACAGAGCCATGAGGGAGTCAGGTGTGAACAGGGACTACAGGGAGACAAGCAGGTAGAGAAATGGTATAACCTGGAAGAGAGAGATACATGGGAGAACAGACTGAGAATGGACCAGTGCTGAGTGATACTGTCCGTGTCGATACATCAGTACTGCTGTTACAACAGTTTTTGCAGTTTAGTGTCCATAAATGGACTGTTCTAAGCCCCCCCCAAAAAATTCTATGCCTACTCTGGGACACCCTACTGTGAATATCAGTACCTCCCAGCACAAGTACAGGTATGTGATAGATGGAGAAACTCACCAGTGATTAGACTGCAGGACTGGGCTTTCGTTCTGGGCGATGTGGTATAAGGCACTCATAGCATTCATGTTAAATAAGGGAGGCTTTCTCTCCGCTGTGTGAGAGAGAGACAGAGAGAGAGAGAGAGAGAGAGAGAGAGAGAGAGATCTTTTGAACAGGTGTTTGTCTGCAACTTGTTCTCACGTTCAAGGCAATTTCGGGGATTCGTTCGTAAACAGAACGCGTGCACAAAAAGGTAAAACAGGAACACGGTCAATTCAGCAGAACCTCACATTAATACCACACACTTGCTATACAGCACTCGTACACAGTATCCCTGAAATAAACATGAATCCAAACAAACCTACATCCATGTTCTGTAGCTAATTAGGTCTTGAGAAAACCATGTACACATACAACAGCCCCCTAAAAGGCCAAACAAATTTGGTAGGATTCTCCTTTTCATGTAAAACGCCGATCAAAAAGCTAACCGCAGTGCTGGACTGAAGGACGTTAATGACATATGCTCATTAGAATATTAAGCCGGGCCCAGACAGTTCTCAGGTAGGCCTGATCAGAAATGGAGGCTTGATTAGAATCCAGCCATGTTTTAGGGATGCACCGAAATTATTATTACACCAAAAGTGAATTTTTTTTGGCCATTTCCGGGGCAAATAATTTTGGTTGTGGAACATTTGCCGCATCCCCAAGTGAAAAAACAAAAACAAATAATTCATACCGAACAATGTCGTTTTTAAATGACGCTGTTAACTTTGTCTAGCTCTCCAAAGCGAGTCACACTGGAGCACGCCGAGGCTTCCCAGCTCAGTTTCAAGCACTCGAGCCAAACGGAGCTCCAGACAGAGTAAAGACCAGAACAGAGCTGCTACAGCGAGACAGACAGCAGCTCCTCAGCACGTACATGAACTCGTTTAAAAAGCACTGTAAGGAGTGTTAGAATTTTCACATTTACGCTAATTACATGGATTACACAGAACATCTCTGAACATCTTATCTTTTTCACTGTGTCTTCATTCATTGTTGGTGGCGGTTCAACCAGTATGATAACCAGTGCGGGTTTGCTCTTAGAGGAGCACTTAGTTACTCACCCAGCTCTATACAGGTGATGCCGAGTGACCACACGTCCACTTTCCCATCATACTGGCCCTCATCCATCGCCAAGATCACCTCTGGAGCCATCCTACGCCAGGGACAGTACTTACGTTAGCAGACTGAAACAGGGTGCCACCATCACCCAAGATGTCCAGAAGGTCAATTCCGTTGGTAATGGTAATCAGTAATTTACCAAGAGCGTCTATAGCTGCACTATAACTGCCCCATTATCTCAGCATTAGAATATGCACTGTATATACACTACTCAGCTACTTCACTAGGTCCACCTACTTATATAGTGTCCTATATGGTCAGTGGAGCTGATGAAGTAGACAGTGAGTGTAGACACGAGGAGGGATAACTAAAAAAGTGGTGCAGTGTGTGTGTGTGTGTATATATATATATATATATATATATATATATATATATCTCTCACACACACACACACACACACACACACTGCATATTTTAAAATGCATTATACATATAACACCCATATTATTGTTTATTAGGGATTACTTTATGGTTAAATATTCTCCTGCATTAGAAAACACATTAACCTACAGGACTCCTATTGCTCCCATAAGGCTGAAATGCACTACAGCAGTACTGAGTTGTGTAGTTGCCTAACCAATATTCAAATCCATCTATAGTCACCTCAGAGAAATAATGACTCCAGCAAAAGTATCTTCCCAAAAACAGCTTGAGTAGAAGCACAAAAGCTGCAGCTCAGAAAAGGACTTTAGTACTGAGCAACCTCTGGAGCTGCAGCGGAACCAGAGTACAGCAAGCACAGGTAATGAAGTTTGTAAGGCTCTAGTCCTCTCTCTATTAAGATCCTTTTGGACTAAAAATAAATACTAGAAAATAAATACATAAATACATTTTAAAAATCCCTCCAGTTCATCTGGGTTGTTATGAAGTGCAGCATTTGCTGGGAAGCTTCATTACAGCGCACTGAGACGTGTCTGTTACCGCGGTTTAAGGCCCACACAAGTTTGAGGACCTTACCAGTAGGGGGTGCCTACAAATGAGTTGGCGGGGGCGACGATGGAAGCAGAGCCAAAGTCTCCCAGTTTGACCTGGCCTGGCTCCGTCAGCAAGATATTTCCAGCCTTCACGTCCCTGTGAGGACACATTGTACAGAAACCTCCATGAGTGACAATCCCAAACTGGCATACGATGACATGATCTTCATTAAGATGTTTCCGCGCAATATACATCACAACAACATCTGGATTTCAGTAAGTACATACAGATAAAATAGAACTCGTAATGCCACATACAGAAAAACAAAATATTAAAATGCACCAAATCCAAATACGTCTGTGCTCACTTTCTAATAAACCGTGTAGTTGGTCAGTGTGCTTTAGGTACTGAGGAGCCCCACTGCATTCTTAGCTAAACATAATCTGGCATTATTCATTATGATGGTGATAAAATATAATCATATTGCCCGCCTCTTTAGGTGGTCTGTTTTTTTTCTAAAGACCACAGGGGCCTTTTTAACCTCCTGGAGCCTGGATTTTCAGTTCATCCCCAAATATCTGGTATTGGAGTTTAATAAATGTGATAATGGAAAGCAGACAATCATACGTGACAATTCACTGCAGAGAGTGGAATCACATCAGCAAGTAAAGGCCGGTTTGAAGAGCCTGCAGGAAAATCAGTTCAGTCTATACACGGGAGTTAGGCTGGAGGAACAGCTTATTATTATTATTATTTTTTTTTTTTATGTACTGTTTTATATTGCTATGAAAACCAACAGAATTCACATGATTGTATTGATAATGTATCTAAGTCATACGGTGCTGTGTTGGGGCGTCTGCTGGAACACTGAAAATGTTTAGTGTTGAATAAATCTGTTTAAACTGCAGTTTGGTCCGTTTTGTCTGTGCAATCCATAAAGTTTATATTTTAATGTCTGCAGTGATGAAAAAGTGGCAAAACTAGTGCTGTGAATTTCAATTGGGCACATCCCTACTACTTAGAATACATTAGCTTAGTCCTGCAGCATTCAGAGCAAAGCTATAAAGAGTGTTTTAGCCCAGACCGCCTCTTAAAATAAAAAGAAATAAAAGAAATAAATTATATAATCTTTTTTTTTTATCTATTTATTTATTTGTTAAATTTTTTTTTTTTTTTTAGGTGTCTTAAAATGTATCTCATTAATAAACCACAAGTTGCATGCTTCCATATAAACACAGGCATGTACAGCAAGGGTCTTATTGAAGCCTGTTAAACAGAACTGGGTGATATCAGGCCCTAACACACTGCAGTGGAGAGATCTAGTCTCCATCACGAACACATCAGCGGCAGGGACGGAGTCTCTACCTGTGAATCATGTTGTGAGAGTGGAGGTACACCAGGCCCTGCAGTGCACCGTGGATGATCGCAGCAATTTCCACTTCCTGCAGCGGCTTCTTGTGCACTGAGGGAAAAGAGGAAGAAAGTAACAAACAAGAAGTTCCCATTTCTAGCAGGTTCTCACAGTTACAGCGTTCTAACAACAATGAAGGGGTGCAGTCCCTTCAGACTGCCTCATACAGCCTGGCTGTCAGACTCAACACTCAGTGATGGAATAACGCTTCAGCTAATAGCATCATCCTAGGGTTACACAGCGGAATCTTCTAGATTACATGGCATTATAAATCTCACAACTAACATTTCTTTGATCATTAAAGAGGAATACTGCCGATCTGGCACACAGGTTGATGGTTAGGATGTACATCACACCTCTCTGAGCAACCAGAGTGACAGATTAAAATAATGATTAAAAACCAGGTTTAAAATTAGATCTGCCAGTGCATCAGCATCTCAGCAAGCCCCTGACAATTTTGTAGTTTGCCAGAGAACCTGACTAGCCAATCAGCAGCTGACTCGCTAACCAGTAGTTACTACATGCAACAAAATCTATTTAATTCTTTGTTTATTAAAAAAATTCTCTGAGCTGCGAGTTAAATCAGTCTTCAACGCCACGTCCCACGTCCCTCAGTGTCTGATTTCTACAGTGGAACAGATAACACGTTTCATCTTCTAAAACACAAGATGTTTTTGGTGTTTCACTCACCTTCCAGCAGATCTGAGGCCGAACCCAAACAATACTCCATCACCAGCTGAGGAAGAGAGAGGAGTTTATTAGAAATGCACACATTTGTTTATCTGATGGTTGGTAATAACTCCTGTGGAGGGCGGTGGTGAGTGGTGATTGTTTATTTGATGGTTGGTAATGACTCCTTTAGAGGGAGGTGGTGAGTGGTGTTTATTTGATGGTTGGTATGACTCCTGTGGAGGGCGGTGGTGAGTGGTGTTTATTTGATGGTTGGTAATGACTCCTTTAGATGGAGGTGGTGAGTGGTGTTTATTTGATGGTTGGTAATGACTCCTTTAGAGGGAGGTGGTGAGTGGTGTTTATTTGATGGTTGGTAATGACTCCTGTGGAGGGCGGTGGTGAGTGGTGTTTATTTGATGGTTGGTAATGACTCCTTTAGAGGGCGGTAGTGAGTGGTGTTTATTTGATGGTTGGTAATGACTCCTTTAGAGGGAGGTGGTGAGTGGTGTTTATTTATTTGATGGTTGGTAATGACTCCTTTAGAGGGCGGTAGTGAGTGGTGTTTATTTGATGGTTGGTAATGACTCCTTTAGAGGGCGGAGGTGAGTGGTGTTTATTTGATGGTTGGTAATGACTCCTTTAGAGGGCGGTAGTGAGTGGTGTTTATTTGATGGTTGGTAATGACTCCTTTAGAGGGAGGTGGTGAGTGGTGTTTATTTATTTGATGGTTGGTAATGACTCCTTTAGAGGGCGGTGGTGAGTGGTGTTTGTTTATTTGATGGTTGGTAATGACTCCTTTAGAGGGTGGTGGTGAGTGGTGTTTATTTATTTGATGGTTGGTAATGACTCCTTTAGAGGGCGGTGGTGAGTGGTGTTTGTTGATTTGATGGTTGGTAATGACTCCTTTAGAGGGAGGAGGTGAGTGGTGTTTATTTGATTATTGGTAATAACTCCTGTGGAGGGCGGTAGTGAGTGGTGTTTATTTATTTGATGGTTGGTAATGACTCCTGTGGAGGGCGTGAGTGGTGTGAGTGGTGTTTATTTGATGGTGGGTAGTGACTCCTTTAGAGGGCGGTGGTGAGTGGTGTTTATTTGATGGTTGGTGATGACTCCTTTAGAGGGCGATGGTGAGTGGTGTTTATTTGATTATTGGTAAAGACTCCTTTAGAGGGTGGAGGTGAGTGGTGTTTATTTGATGGTTGGTAATTACTTCTGTAGAGGGTGAAGGTGAGTAGTGTTAATTTGATGGTTGGTAATGACTCCTTTAGAGGGTGAAGGTGAGTAGTGTTAATTTGATGGTTGGTAATGACTCCTTTAGAGGGTAGAGGTGAATGGTGTTTATTTGATGGTTGGTAATGACTCCTGTAGAGGGAGGTGGTGAGTGGTGTTTATTTGATGGTTGGTAATGACTCCTTTAGAGGGAGGTGGTGAGTGGTGTTTATTTGATGGTTGGTAATGACTCCTTTAGAGGGCGGTGGTGAGTGGTGTTTATTTGATGGTTGGTAATGACTCCTGTAGAGGGAGGTGGTGAGTGGTGTTTATTTGATGGTTGGTAATGACTCCTTTAGAGGGCGGTGGTGAGTGGTGTTTATATTATTATTGGTAATGACTCCTTTAGAGGGCAGTGGTGAGTGGTGTTTATTTGATGGTCGGTAATGACTCCTTTAGAGGGAGGTGGTGAGTGGTGTTTATTTGATGGGTGGTAATGACTCCTTTAGAGGGCGGTGGTGAGTGGTGTTTATATTATTATTGGTAATGACTCCTTTAGAGGGCAGTGGTGAGTGGTGTTTATTTGATGGTCGGTAATGACTCCTTTAGAGGGTGTCGGAGAGATATCTGAATTCAAGTCGTTTTTGTTCAGTTCCAGGAATGGTAATAGCTAATCCGTTGGTTTGACCACTTTAGAATTAATTTAATGTTTACCCTAATTATTTGGCAATTAATTATCAGCTGAAATTAAACAACTTAATGCCTAACAGACTACACAGTGCAGCTCTAATACTGACATCAGTTTAACATTAATATATATGCAGCCCATAACATCTGCATTAAGCGGCTTCTGATCAAAATACATAGACATGCTAAAGGTAACAGAACAGAGTTAAATGAGAAGCAAACTGGGATGCAAAGTGGATGCTTCCATTACAAAGCTTCTGAAGCTCCACATTTCCATAATGATCCACCTCAACGTGAGAACTGAAGCAGCAGTATCAGTAGTGGTGAACTTAAGCCAACAGAGTTTTCCTATCAGCACATCCTTAGGAACAATGGGGAGAAATGCTTTGTGAGAGTCAGCAAGCGGAGGACAGTGTAGAAGAGCGACTGCATTAAAAAGGAAACAGTGCTACCGGGTCAGTACATTCTCTGCACAGAACAACACAATCTCTGTCTCTCCCACACAAACCCGCTCACTCACCCATGCTGTGTGCTCTCTCAAGTAGCAGCCTCTGTACTCCACAGTGTTGGGGTGCCGCAGCTTCTGTAGGAACTTCACCTCTTTGATAATATCCTGCCACTTCTGCAGCAGGAACAAGAGAACAATGCAAACGGGTCACGTGTCTATCCAGCATCAAGCTCTTGGCATGCTCGAGGGCCTGACGGGCCCAGCATTCACTTCGCTACTTTGCTCTTTCTGCAAGCAAGCCTAAATGCACTGCCAGAGCGCGTTTAAATGGCCCTCAATTTCTCACCTCGTTAGACTGCTTGCCACTGTAGGACATCTTCTTAATGGCCACCACCTCATTGGTGCGGATGTCGTGGGCCTGCAACAGAATAGGAGAGCATACAGAGAGCATGGGTCAGGTCTATTCGTGGCAGTATCTTCTTCTACGGCTACACGCATACAGACATGACTGAACTGCTGTCTCAAAAAGCGTCTTGTCCCTGCACCAAGCGGAGTGTTTCCCAAATGCGCTGACCTAAAACACGTGTGGGCGGGGCCTATGTTACTGCATCGGCCGTACTTACGAAGTACACGGCGCCGAAGCTGCCATGGCCTATCTCGCGCAGGTCGGTGAAGAGTTTCTCTGGGTCCTCCCTGTAGAAGAGCTCAGCCACCTCCGGGTCCTTCAAACTCCCTGCCCGCACATTCGACGACGGCATGGCCAGCGCCTTCACACAAACGGAGAGAGAGCAGGGGAGAGAGGGACAGAGAGAAACGCACGATGAAAACACTTAAAAGCAAAAGCACTATTGTTAGACAGTCATGCATAACCGGACAAGTAGACAGCTCAGAACGACAGCCGACAAAACCTCTCTCACGACCAATTCAGAACAGCACAAACTGTTCCCTTAAAGGAGAATACAATGAATTTCCCAAAATTCCTGCACGATTTATTCGGGGAGATGTAAACAGAGTCTCAAGAGTGTTGATGTGAAGGAGATCCCTGTAGAGATGCTTACTCTGTGGTCGGAACCCGGGGTCGCCTTGTCCACAACACAAATAGAACCCACTATAGAAAACCTGTGATGAGTAACGGACACCTGAGGCAAACCTGAAATAAGTTCTCTATTAGAGGGCTATTTGGGTCCTGCATGTGCCTGTCCTCCACGAACAGCTTTTAAAAATGTGTAACAGGCCAAAACAGAGGCATTGGGATGCGGCGGACGCTAGGTTCCCATCACCCCGACAAGTCTGTAAGCCTCTCTGAGGCTAGATATTTCAGATCCAAAAAACCTGAATGAATGTTCCCATCTTAACTACAGAATTCCAGACTGATACGATTGGTATTCCCGTTTAATCCGTTAACCCTCTACAACAGGGGAAAAAGCTCCCAGCCACATACTCTCCTGCAGAACTAGCTTGTAATTCTCCTGCCAGCTGTAGAATCTAGGATATAGCACCACTTCCACATGTGCTGCTTTGGTAATCGGGGGGAAAAGGGACCAGGCCTATATTCCCACCAACAAATGATGAATAATTGATTCCTACAACCAATAATAGAAACAGTGAATCCAGTCATCCACATCAAACAAGACACTGCCAAACACACGAGGATGGCCGCACAGGCGCTACGTCAAGCTTAGCATCCGGCTTGAGACGGATCGCCATCAAAGGGATGCTAGGGCGGTTCGGTGGCAGGACGGCTTGGCTGCTCATTAGATGGGGCAGGTCTGGTCTCTTTGGGTCATAACGGTATGCACGGCACATCTAAACGTTTAACCACAACCGAATTAACTGACTCCATCTTTCAGTACCACACAGCGGGTGGGGCAGAGCTTCCCAAGGCCTATAGGTTTGTACTGTGAACCAGATGTGTGCAAGCTCACAGGACAAGACCAAGGCAGGCACCCCCCCCCACCACGTACCAGTGCAAACCAATCTTATGGTACCGGACTTCGGAGATGACTACCTTAAGGGAAACCCCATTAATGTTTCAAAATTGCATAATCTGCATAACTACACAGCTAAACCACAAACAGAGTCATTCAGAGCAGCGGCTAGACAGGCGACGCTCCATCCTAAAGAAACTCGGCAGATTCAGAACTGTCACAGTGGTGGTGAATGGAACCAGACGTCCACCTCTAACAGCTCCCTCACAGAAAGCGGAAATTACATGACATGCTGGAACAGGAAGGGGCCATCCCAAACTGTCCCCACAAAGTTGGGAGCATGGAATGGTCCAGAGTCTCTTGGTCTGCTGAAGCATTAAGAGTTCCTCTCACTGGAACTAAGGGGCGGAGCCTAACTCCTGAACACCAACCCCACACCATAATCCCCCCTCCACCAAACTATACACTCGGCACAGTGCAGTCAGACAAGTACCGCTCTCCTGGTACTGCCAAACCCAAACTCGTCCGTTGGATTACCAGATGGAGAAGCGTGATTGGTCACTCCAGAGAACACGCCTCCACTGCTCTAGAGTTCAGTGGCGGCACAACTGCGTTCGACGCTCTGCACTGCACTTGGTGATGTGAGGCTTGGATGCAGCTGCTCAGCCATGGGAACCCATTCCATGAAGCTCTACACACTGTTCCTGAGCTGATCTGAAGGACACATGAAGTTTGGAGGTCTGTAGTGATGGACTCTGCAGAAAGTTGGTGACCTCTGTGACCTATGACCCTCAGCATTCGCTGGCCCCTCTCGCTCATGCCTAGCTACTTGGTTTTAAAAACCCTGTGGTCATGGAAGTAATGGGAACACCTGAATTCAATGATTTAGACGGGGCAGTGAATACGACAAGCAATGCAGTGTATTCCTGTCAGATTTCCCGATATTTATAGACGCGTGTAGGTTAACTAGTGGTTTAAATAATAAATAAAATGGCTGTGTGTGTGTCGTAGAACCTGGTTCCCATTACCACCCCTGTGAAGAACATCCGAATGACTCCGTTTACATCCCAGAGACCAGAACAATTCTTAAATTCTGGGGAAAATGGTGGACCTGCCCTTTAATAATACAGTAACAGAGCTAAGCCTGCCAACTGAGCCATGAAGCTCAATAGGTAACCAGATGTCAGTGGTGAGGTGAATCTGCACAGCTGCAAAACAACATTAGTGATGTACTGGATGAATATAAACACTATTAGATGTTATATAAACGTGGTCTTCATAAAAGAAACAAGAAATAACATCCAAAAACGATTAAGCTCAATGATGCGTGGATGGATCCTGTCAAGGTTCAGAAAAAAAAGGGAAGCCAAAAAAACGCTAACAACCAAATTAACCGCATATAACAACGATTTTGAACCCAAAAATGCGTCACGAAGCACTTATAATACACCTATTAACCAAAAAAACACCCAAATTCAGCTTTTTAATTCGAGGAAATGCGCAGCGCAGTCGTTCCGTTTGCGCTAGCTACCATAAAACTGAGGCCAGCTAGCGCTTTGCTTAGCTAGCTAGCTAGCACAATCTCACCCAACAGTAACGGCCCTTTTGCAGCCGAATGGTGGAAAAATGGCCTATAAAAGTTATTATATGTCAGTTAAGAGGTTATAAACTGGCTTTCTGGTCCTGCTGAACTACTAAAGTTCGCGTACCGCACGAACACAACAAACGGGAAAACCGCTAGGTTAGCTTCTCGCTCGAATTTCCCGTTCCACCTTAAATGGTGCAGCAGTTACATTCTGGCACCTGAGGCGTCAGAATGTAACTGCTGCACCATTTAAGGTGGACCGGAGAATTGGAATCTGAAGCTAGAGAATAGGAAGCCAAATCTCTGCATATTGAATCGCCGCAGCTCCTCAAATCTCAGGAGGTTGAAATATGTCTTTTTTTAAGTTGTTAAAAATAGGGTTTGTCTGTATACACCATTTTAGAGGTGATATGTGTATGAGCATTTTCATCTTTACACCGTAACGTCTCGTTCTCACCGTGGTTTACAGGCTCCACCGTAGCTAGCTGATGCTAGCTAGCTGGCTAACGCTCCGGCCTGGCGAGCAAAATCTGGTCCCTTCTTCCTTTTCTCCGTCTTCTCTCAACACCAGCTAGCCACTTTTGAAGGGGCAGCCATGGATGTCCGTCATTTGATGCAGAATGCAAGCTGGCAGGTTGATTTACTGGGGTTTTATTCAGACTGTAACGCGGCGCTGGTCGGGTTTCTCACTGGCCATCAGCTGATCATCAATGAAAAACGGCTGAACCGCTTCAGAGCGCCCGGCGTCCCTCCGCTCCAGCTGCCATCCTCGACACTTTTGCTCATTACGTTGGTGTCATTCGCTTAATTTGCTTCTGGCCGACACCTGCATCTCCATTACTGTCTTCTCTCTCTGTTTCAGTCCGCTTTTTGTGTGTGTGATGGCGGAACGGGGCGGGAGCCGAGCGGAAAACGGAAAGCGGAGCTCCGAGCGTCTCAGCGTCGGTGCGAATCGGTTCCCTTGAACCGGTGCTTTGTTCGGTGAATCGGAGGAACCGATTCAGCTGGCACACGTTTTTTACACACATTTTTATACATTAGTAAACATATATTTGGTATCTCTATTATCTCCCTCTCTTTCTCTCTCTCTTTCTCTCTCTCTCTCTCTCTCTCTCTCTCTCTCTCTCTCTCTCTCTCTCTCACTATATGAAGGACTATATGGTTTGGTTATATACATATATATAAAACCAATCAGGTTAAAAAAAAAATCTGTCAGGCATTATTTGCCTGGTTTGGTTGGTTGATCCTTCCTACCTTGCTGGTCCACCTTGTAGATGGACAGTCAGAGACAATAGCTCATCTGCTGCTGCAGTGCGATGTGGTCATCCTCTAGTCCTTCATCAGTTGGCACAGGGCGCTGCCCACAAGACACTGTTGTCTGAATAGAGTTGGTTGGTGGACGATTCAGCCCAGTTGTGGCAATGTGGTGTTCAAACGCCCCAGAAACACTGCTGTGTCTGATCCACTATACACAGATAGTAAGCGGATGTGGGCCACATCTGGCAAAGGTACAGCACTGCTGGGCCACTGTCAAATCTGCTGTGAGCCAAAAGTGCCCCTCGCATTTACCACATGAATTTGGCTCACCTGTCCCAAATCAGATCCAGTCCACCTCTGGCACCCATGTGGCAAGTGTGCCAGATGAAAACAGGGAAGGTGGGAAAGGTCATTGTTCAGCTGCTTAACCCACAGATCAGTTTCGTTCAGTCTTCTTGACGTGGTATTCTACAGATGTAGCACTGGTATGCCTCAGGGTGGCGCTGTAACATATTGTTCCCTGATAGTATAGCACAGGGCACCTCTGAAGAACCTTAATCTGAAAACTTCCCAAATGTTTGGTGGAAGGAATGAATTGTGACTCATCTATCAGACGTAAGATACAGCAGTGGGCTTTAGGCGCAAGAAACACATCCCTTGGTGCTACGTGTTATGGCCCGACGCCATACTGAGAGACAGACTTCTGTATGTGTAGCTCAATAAATATTGATCATATCAGTCTAAATTTATCATCAGTTATTGATCCTGGTCACCTTTATCTTCCTGCCCAACAGCACCACACTCCCACACCTCCTTCTGGGTGCAGCTGTTCCTCTGATGATTTGTGGTTGTGTTTCACCAAGGCGTATTCCTTGTATGTATTACCAAATTAAACTACATCAACAAACTATAAACAAGATTTCAGCTGCTTGTTAAAGGAGCATCAGTACTACTATAGCAAGTGGGTTAGTGGGCAGCTGACATGGGGACCCCCTAGATCCAACAGGTTATTCCGCACACTGTCCACAACCCACAGAATAACATTGACAGTGATTGTAGATATAAGGAGGTGGGTTTATTGACATTTCTATTGGAGGATGTACATCCCACAATGCATCAGTGACATTAAAGCAGTCCTGGAACCTCATTTGCGTGCACCCATAAACACAATGTATCCTTATGTCCATGTTAAAGCCAGAGGAGTCATTTTGGGCACTCACATAGCATGCACTGCTTTTTTAAAATGACAAAAATAAATCTATAGCCAGATAGATTCAGTAATGAGTCGACTCGTTTGAACATGGGTATGAGAATGAAGTCGAAAAGCTAGTAAATTAATTCTTAAAATTAGTCTCACGCTCTAAATGTGTTTTATACGGAGACGATGGTAATAAAGTTCATTTCGAACCGTTTACGAATCGTTCATTCATTGAGACGCGGACTCGATGGAATCGGTTCGTTAACTGAATCGATCTTCTCCTCTCGGGTTTCCTCAGCGGGTCTGTGTCAGAGCGCTGTCCGGCGCAGGTCGCCCCCTGCAGGCCGTGGGGGACGGGGAGTCTCTGGTTTCAGCTGTTGTTAGAGGTCTCAGCTTCTCTGAGGCAAAATTGCAGCGCGACCGTGAAATCCGGTTTCACTCCAGCCTGGAAGAACAGTTTCAGCAGAGCAGCCCAGAGAGGAGGTGCACTGCAGAATACACAGCACAGAGCAGTATGAATTCTATGCTGCCTAATGATGGTCTGGTGCTGACTTAGCTGGTCAGCAAGGACATGCTAGCTAACCAGCATATCAGCATCCTAAACCCAACACATGCTGGTCTATGGTTGTGGGTCTCCCAGTTGTGGCTCCACTCTAGCATGCTGTAACCACAGTGCCTTGATAAACTGTTAGATGATGTTATTTTACTAAATTGATACTTTATACTTTGCTTTTAAGAGAAAATAGAGAGAGAGGAACTCATTCAAAAGTGAATATGTACCAAAATGAAAAAAGCAAGACCTCCACCCTTCTGTTTTCATGTAGCACAGAGCCTCTAAGGTGACGTGGTAACTACACTGCCAAAAGTATTCGCTCATCTACCTTCACACCCATATGAACCTGAGTGACCTCCCATCCTTAATCCATGGGGTTTAATATGATGCTCCACCCTTTACAGCTACAACAGCTCCAGCTCTTCTGGGAAGGCCTTCCACAAGGGTTAGGAATGTGGTTATGGGAATTTCTGACCATTCTTCCAGAAGCTCATTTGTGAGGTCAGACCCTGATGTTGGACGAGAAGGCCTGGCTCTCAGTCTCCGCTCTAATCCATCCCAAAGGAGTTCTATCGGGTGGAGGTCAGGACTCTGTGCAGGCCAGTCCAGTTCCTCCGCACCAAACTCGCTCATCCATGTCTTTATGGAGCTTGCTCTGTGTACTGGTGTGCTGTCATGCTGGAACAGGAACGGGCCGTCCCCAAACTGTCCCCACAAAGTTGGGAGCATGGAATGGTCCAGAGTCTCTTGGTCTGCTGAAGCATTAAGAGTTCCTCTCACTGGAACTAAGGGGCGGAGCCCAACTCCTGAACACCACCCCCACACCATAATCCCCCCTCCACCAAACTCTACACTCGGCACAGTGCAGTCAGACCAGCACCGTTCTCCTGGTACCGCCAAACCCAGACTCGTCCATCGGATCACCAGATGGAGAAGCGTGATTGGTCATTCCAGAGAACACGCCTCCACTGCTCTAGAGTCCAGGGGCGGAGCTTTACACCACTGCGTTCCACGCTCTGCACTGCGCTTGGTGATGTGAGGCTGGGATGCAGCTGCTCGCCATGGAAACCCATTCCATGAAGCTCTACACACTGTTCCTGAGCTGATCTGAAGGACACATGAAGTTTGGAGATCTGTAGTGATGGACTGCAGAAAGTTGGCGACCTCTGTGACCTATGACCCTCAGCACCCGCTGACCCCGTCTGTCGTTTCACATGGCCTACCACTATTACAGTATCACTGAGCTCCTGAGAGCGACCCGTTCTCTCACTAATGCCTGTAGGAGCAGCCTGCATGTCTAGGTGCTTGGGTTTACACACCTGTTGCCATGGAAGTGACTGGAACACCTGAATGAATTGATTTGGATGGGGGAGTGAATACTTTTGGCAATATAGTGTATGTGTTGTGGTTTAAGTTAGTAGAAGACTTGTGAAACATGATGACAGCAGCAGGAGTCAACATCGCCAACACCGCTGGAGTAGCAGGCAGGGCAGCGCTAACCACACAACTCTACCTGATGGTAGACAGACAACAGCACAACCCCACAGCCCAGCACAACAGCCCAGCACAACAGCCCAGCACAACAGCCCAGCACAACAGCCCAGCACAGCAGCCCAGCACAGCAGCCCAGCACAGCAGCCCACCACAACAGCCCAGCACAACAGCCCAGCACAACAGCCCAGCACAGCAGCTCCAAACAGCCACAAACAGCATGCCCAGCACAACAGACCCAGCACACAGCAGCCCAAAGCAGCCCAGCACAGCACAACAGCCCAGCACAACAGCCCAGCACAACAGCCCAGCACAACAGCCCAGCACAACAGCCCAGCACAGCAGCCCAGCACAGCAGCCCAGCACAGCAGCCCACCACAACAGCCCAGCACAACAGCCCAGCACAACAGCCCAGCACAGCAGCCCAGCACAACAGCCCAGCACAACAGCCCAGCACAGCAGCCCAGCACAACAGCCCAGCACAGCAGGCCAGCACAGCAGGCCAGCACAACAGCCCAGCACAGCAGCCCAGCACAACAGCCCAGCCCAGCAGCTCAGCACAACAGCCCAGCACAACAGCCCAGCACAGCAGCCCAGCACAACAGCCCAGCACAACAGCCCAGCACAGCAGCCCAGCACAGCAGCCCAGCACAGCAGCCCAGCACAGCAGCCCAGCACAGCAGCCCAGCACAGCAGTCCAGCACAGCAGCCCACCACAATAGCCCAGCACACCAACTTTTTATTTTTGTAATTTAGATTTCTGGAATATGATTTTTGTTGTTTGGAAATTAGATTTGAATTTTGTTGAATGTAATGTTTTGTTTACCTTTTTTTGTAATTTTGTTTTCTGTAATATAATTATTTAGTTTGAAATGTTTTATTTATTTTTGTAATTTTGTTTTCTGGAATGCACTTTTTTGATAATTAGTTTTAATTTTATTAATGTTGTTTTATGGGATGTTCATTTGTTTTGCATGTCTCGGCCAGTGTACTTAGTCCTTGGCTATGTTGATTTTGTGTTGTCTGTTGTACTGCACAGTGGGAAGCAGTGTATCTGTGACATCACTACATTCTATGGTGGGCTGTATCCAAACAGTGTAATAACCAGCGCTGTTTCCACTGTAGGGTCTTGGGGTCTTTCCAGTTCCTCTAACCAGGGAGAACTTCACTGTAAGGGTAGATCACAGATACACAGTAGGTCTGGGTAATGTTCCTGACATGGCCACTGAGCTGTGCTCCTCCTTCCTCTGTATTGTTTACGCCACCTAGTGGCTAAAAGCCTAACTACTCTGAAGACCGGATTATAACATGACTGCTGAAAGTAATAAAATCAGGCCTGTATTTAATGTCAGTATATGGGCATGATGTACAAACACAAACAACTAAAATATAAACAATATATGATTATAAACACCAGCCATAAATAATAATCTACGGGTCTCTCCCAGTGCTGCCAAAATCCTGCCCCTAATCCGGCCTCTGCGTTTATTGCACATGAAATCCTCTTGGTCTCGGTTCCACTGCTCATCAGCCGCATTTGGCAGAAGGAACAGCATGTCCAGCTCGTCCTCCTGCCCAGAGGAACGTGCCGGCGTTTTAAAGTAGAACCTATGGTCATCCGGTTCTCCCAGATTTCCTTAGAACATTCCAGAGAAGAGGAACCCTGTTTCAACACATACCGCTCACTCCACCGTTCCTAAGGTCAATGTCTGAACGTGACCATTTAGCCACACCCACTGATAGACAGGGTGGAGGCTGAATAGGTAGACTCCATCCATTTAAACTCTCTAACTCCACCACCTCCACTCCGGCTACAACTGCTTGTGCATCTAGAAGGAATCAAACTTGTGAAACTTGTGGTGTGTAGGTTTGACGTCGTGAGGTATGAAAAAGATTCAAGTAACCGCACGTGTGAGGTAAGCAGGGACGAGCCTTATCTCTGTACCTGACCCAACAGCCACCATTACAGACCTCCAGCGAGCAGTGGTGTCCTCCATGAGTCATCCTGTTAGTGCAGCACCATCGGCAGACGGCTGCACCACGCAGGACTACATGCACACAGACCGTTACCACGACTGTCCTTAACACCACGTCACCGTCACCAAAGACTGCAGTGGTGTCGTACCAGACTGTCATGGAGCACCATCTGCAGGAACTGTGTGAGGATGTTCAAGCTGCATGGGATGGATTATCACAGGACTCCATCAGGAACCTCTACAGCTCCATACCGAGACGTCTGGCGTGTTGGGTTAGCGAACACGGCGGCCCGACGCCATACTGAGAGACAGACTTCTGTATGTGTAGCTCAATAAATATTGATCATATCAGTCTAAATTTATCATCAGTTATTGATCCTGGTACCCTTTATCTTCCTTCCCAACATTCTTTTTTATCCATAGGTATGTATATGGGGTTGCCAGATTGGTAGGAATGATGCACAGTCCTAACATGGATCGTTCCAGCTGACATTCACCTCCTAACCTCCTTCATCACTTTCTACACAAACACAGTTTATTACCAACCTGCTCTCCATCCTCCCCACTGTTCCCTCCTAACCCGCCCCTCCCCATGCCATCCCCGCCCACGCCCCAACTCTCTCTTCCTTTCCTCTGTCCTTTATGTAACCTTTTTTGGCATCGCTGCTCGAACACAAAATAATAACCAGCTCTGTATTAAGTTCTTCTTGGCCAAAGCTGAGGATTAAAGCTCTTATGCAAACAGATTTGTGGCTTTAAAAGAAGGTGGAGTCCTGCGTTTACATAACCGCGCGACGGTTCAGGGGTTAAGGTCAACACACGCCTGAGAGGTCAGATCAGAGGAGATTTACGCGGGCGCGATAGTGATAATGTCATCAACACAGCAGCATCCACATGATATTTAGCCTCTAGCGCTAATCCGTTTAGCATGGCCGTACGGTGCTGGGCTTTACAGCAGCATGGTCGGCCTAACGAGGCCTCGTTTACTCTCATTAGCATACCGTTAGCATACAGTTTTCTATGTGGGGAACTTTACTGAGTAGAGTTAGATCGTTACGCAGCCTCATACAGGGTTCACAGAAGCTAGGCTATGCTAACTCAGATAATCACTCAGTACGGTTTTTAGAAACCTAAATTTTACAGTATGTTTTTTTAAATTTTGTGTATAAAATTGTATGTAAAGCTGTATAAACTGTAAATTATATATATAATATACAGATTGTATCTGAAAAATAAAAGTCCAGCTGTTATTTGAAGTACTATAACAGTAATGAAAAACTACGTAGTAATAATAATAAATAATAAAACAATAACATAATAATAATAATAAAAATAATACGATTTTTTTTACAGTATTATTCTGTTTATGTACAAAATATTTTAAAAAATATGTACAAATTATAAATGATAAACTATGTACAAATTCATGTAAAATGAGAATTATCTGCAAATTAACATGCTGGACATTTTATAAAGGTTTATGTTAGTACTAACAATTTGATGATCTTTATCAAATGTTATCTTTGTCATTTTAAAACAAAGCTGATTAGTTCATAAATAAATAAATAAATGTAAACATAACATTAACATAAAGTGACTTTTGCAACAGCTACCAAACACAAACTGTAACATAAAAGTTACATCTCCTATTTTAAAGTCCGACTTTTTATTTGTCCGGCCTGAGCTTGGGTTCCTTACTTTGTCCAACCTGAGCTTGGGTTCCTTACTTTGTCCAACCTGAGCTTGGGTTCCTTACTTTGTCCGACCTGAGCTTGGGTTCCTTACTTTGTCTGTCCTGAGCTTGGGTTCCTTACTTTGTCTGTCCTGAGCTTGGGTTCCTTACTTTGTCCGACCTGAGCTTGGGTTCCTTGCTTTGTCTGTCCTGAGCTTGGGTTCCTTGCTTTGTCCGACCTGAGCTTGGGTTCCCTGCTTTGTCTGTCCTGAGCTTGGGTTCCGTGCTTTGTCTGTCCTGAGCTTGGGTTCCTTACTTTGTCCGACCTGAGCTTGGGTTCCTTACTTTGTCCAACCTGAGCTTGGGTTCCTTACTTTGTCCGACCTGAGCTTGGGTTCCTTTCTTTGTCTGTCCTGAGCTTGGGTTCCTTTCTTTGTCTGTCCTGAGCTTGGGTTCCTTACTTTGTCTGGCCTGAGCTTGGGTTCCTTACTTTGTCTGGCCTGAGCTTGGGTTCCTTACTTTTCCGGCCTGAGCTTGGGTTCCTTGCTTTGTCTGACCTAAGCTTGGGTTCTGTACTTTGTCTGACCTGAGCTAGGGTTCCTTACTTTGTCCGACCTGAGCTTGGGTTCCTTTCTTTGTCTGTCCTGAGTTTGGGTTCCTTACTTTGTCTGGCCTGAGCTTGGGTTCCTTACTTTGTCTGGCCTGAGCTTGGGTTCCTTTCTTTGTCTGTCCTGAGCTTGGGTTCCTTACTTTGTCTGGCCTGAGCTTGGGTTCCTTACTTTGTCCAACCTGAGCTTGGGTTCCTTACTTTGTCCGACCTGAGCTTGGGTTCCTTTCTTTGTCTGTCCTGAGCTTGGGTTCCTTACTTTGTCTGGCCTGAGCTTGGGTTCCTTACTTTGTCTGGCCTGAGCTTGGGTTCCTTACTTTTCCGGCCTGAGCTTGGGTTCCTTGCTTTGTCTGACCTAAGCTTGGGTTCTGTACTTTGTCTGACCTGAGCTAGGGTTCCTTACTTTGTCCGACCTGAGCTTGGGTTCCTTTCTTTGTCTGTCCTGAGCTTGGGTTCCTTTCTTTGTCCGGCCTGAGCTTGGGTTCCTTACTTTGTCCGACCTGAGCTTGGGTTCCGTGCTTTGTCCGGCCTGAGCTTGGGTTCCTTACTTTGTCTGGCCTGAGCTTGGGTTCCTTACTTTGTCCAACCTGAGCTTGGGTTCCTTACTTTGTCCGACCTGAGCTTGGGTTCCTTTCTTTGTCTGTCCTGAGCTTGGGTTCCTTACTTTGTCTGGCCTGAGCTTGGGTTCCTTACTTTGTCTGGCCTGAGCTTGGGTTCCTTACTTTTCCGGCCTGAGCTTGGGTTCCTTGCTTTGTCTGACCTAAGCTTGGGTTCTGTACTTTGTCTGACCTGAGCTAGGGTTCCTTACTTTGTCCGACCTGAGCTTGGGTTCCTTACTTTGTCCGACCTGAGCTTGGGTTCCTTACTTTGTCCGACCTGAGCTTGGGTTCCTTACTTTGTCCGACCTGAGCTTGGGTTCCTTCCTTTTCGGCCTGAGCTTGGGTTCCTTGCTTTGTCTGACCTGAGCTTGGGTTCCTTCTTTGTCTGACCTGAGCTTGGGTTCCTTACTTTTCCGGCCTGAGCTTGGGTTCCTTTCTTTGTCCGACCTGAGCTTGGGTTCCTTGCTTTGTCTGTCCTGAGCTTGGGTTCCTTGCTTTGTCTGTCCTGAGCTTGGGTTTCTTACTTTTCCGGCCTGAGCTTGGGTTCCTTTCTTTGTCCGGCCTGAGCTTGGGTTCCTTACTTTGTCCGGCCTGAGCTTGGGTTCCGTGCTTTGTCCGGCCTGAGCTTGGGTTCCTTTCTTTGTCCGGCCTGAGCTTGGGTTCCTTGCTTTGTCTGTCCTGAGCTTGGGTTCCTTGCTTTGTCTGTCCTGAGCTTGGGTTCCTTGCTTTGTCTGTCCTGAGCTTGGGTTCCTTACTTTGTCCGGCCTGAGCTTGGGTTCCTTACTTTGTCTGACCTGAGCTTGGGTTCCTTGCTTTGTCTGACCTGAGCTTGGGTTCCTTACTTTGTCTGACCTGAGCTTGGGTTCCTTACTTTTCCGGCCTGAGCTTGGGTTCCTTTCTTTGTCTGTCCTGAGCTTGGGTTCCTTACTTTGTCTGGCCTGAGCTTGGGTTCCTTACTTTGTCTGGCCTGAGCTTGGGTTCCTTTCTTTGTCTGTCCTGAGCTTGGGTTCCTTACTTTGTCTGGCCTGAGCTTGGGTTCCTTACTTTGTCCAACCTGAGCTTGGGTTCCTTACTTTGTCCGACCTGAGCTTGGGTTCCTTTCTTTGTCTGTCCTGAGCTTGGGTTCCTTACTTTGTCTGGCCTGAGCTTGGGTTCCTTACTTTGTCTGGCCTGAGCTTGGGTTTACCTTACTGTTTTTCTCCGGCCTGAGCTTGGGTTCCTTGCTTTGTCTGACCTAAGCTTGGGTTCTGTACTTTGTCTGACCTGAGCTAGGGTTCCTTACTTTGTCCGACCTGAGCTTGGGTTCCTTTCTTTGTCTGTCCTGAGTTTGGGTTCCTTACTTTGTCTGGCCTGAGCTTGGGTTCCTTACTTTGTCCGGCCTGAGCTTGGGTTCCGTGCTTTGTCCGACCTGAGCTTGGGTTCCTTACTTTTCTGGCCTGAGCTTGGGTTCCTTACTTTGTCCGGCCTGAGCTTGGGTTCCGTGCTTTGTCCGACCTGAGCTTGGGTTCCTTACTTTGTCTGGCCTGAGCTTGGGTTCCTTACTTTGTCCGGCCTGAGCTTGGGTTCCTTACTTTTCCGGCCTGAGCTTGGGTTCCTTACTTTTCCGGCCTGAGCTTGGGTTCCTTGCTTTGTCTGACCTAAGCTTGGGTTCTGTACTTTGTCTGACCTGAGCTAGGGTTCCTTACTTTGTCCGACCTGAGCTTGGGTTCCTTACTTTGTCCGACCTGAGCTTGGGTTCCTTACTTTGTCCGACCTGAGCTTGGGTTCCTTACTTTGTCCGACCTGAGCTTGGGTTCCTTCCTTTTCGGCCTGAGCTTGGGTTCCTTGCTTTGTCTGACCTGAGCTTGGGTTCCTTCTTTGTCTGACCTGAGCTTGGGTTCTTTGTTTTGTCCGGCCTGAGCTTGGGTTCCTTTCTTTGTCTGACCTGAGCTTGGGTTCCTTGCTTTGTCTGACCTGAGCTTGGGTTCCTTGCTTTGTCCGGCCTGAGCTTGGGTTCCTTACTTTTCCGGCCTGAGCTTGGGTTCCTTACTTTGTCGGACCTGAGCTTGGGTTCCTTACTTTTCCAGCCTGAGCTTGGGTTCCTTACTTTGTCCGACCTGAGCTTGGGTTCCTTACTTTTCCAGCCTGAGCTTGGGTTCCTTACTTTTCCGGCCTGAGCTTGGGTTCCTTGCCTTGTCTGACCTGCTCTCAGGTTTCTTTTGGGGGTTGGCTCAGGGAATGAAACCAGCGGCCCTGTGGTCACAAGCCTGGTACCCTGACCTCCATCCCACTACTGCCCGCTAAACCACTATGCACCTGCGTCCTGGCTCACCTCCATGTTACCCACAGGAAGTACTGGTGATTTTACCTGGAGTTACAGTTTTAGTCTGAAAGCTGTGTAGGTGTTTCCACCAAATCGTTCAGCCCTAAGCAGGGGTGCACAGAACCAGGAGCAGCTACCGAGGTCAAGACTCGAGGTCTAACGCTGATGCTTGTATGGTCTACTGTGATTTACCGCTGATAGGCAGTAGGCGGAGCATATACAGAGCAGGATATTAAATAATGAGCAAGCGTTTATGTTTCTACATGTGTCCTAATCCCGGATGCCATGGCATGCGTTAGCACGCTGTATAGAAACAGTGGAATTACTCCGTAATCCTATTCTGTTTACTCCACTGACCCACGCTGAGGTGAAAGCACACGGTGTCTGTGTGTCTCGGGACCGAGCGGAGGTTATATGACTTTGCTGTGCCTTATTAAATCCCACAGTAAAATAAATACACCAGTGGGGTGTTTACCTAACAGCGTGTGACCCAACAGTAAAGTAGACCCGGCGCTAATGGGCTGCAGGGAGCTGAGACCATTAAACCACTTCCCTCTGTAATAATCAAACCAGACTCAGAGGGGAGCTCCACCCAGAGTTCCAGAATTCCTGCCAGTGTTTAAGATGGATGCAGAGATGGTTTGGTGTGAGATGGTTCGGATGTTCTTTATAGTGGTGGTGATGGTAACCAGGGTTCTCTATGTCTAGAACACACATATATACACTTTAATGGCTATCTAGAACCACCAGTGAACCTACACGTGTCTTCTGAGTGTGTATGGAATGTTGGTGATGAAAATCTGGAAAACCTGGAAATACTAAGTTCCTTTGGGGGACTATTTGACCTCACAGCGCCCTGCAGCATGTATCCCTCCACCATGAATGGAATTTAAGGCGGAGATCTTCTCCACACTATCATAAACAGCGTCTCAGACATCAGGCAGCGTATTCAGAACCACCTCATGTAGGAACTTCCTGTGAGGGAGCTTTTAGAGGGGGACGTCTGGTTACCTTCACCGCCACTGGGAACGGATATTTTGAGGAGTCTATGGAAAGCCCCTTTAACAACCCCGCATTTGTCTCGGATTTGGACCAACAGGTCCTGCTATTTTTGACCCATTCAAGCTGAGATGCTGAAGGGGACTGATGATGTCATCATGACCACTCCCCCTCCTGCTGCTCCTCTCTTTAGCTGCTCACTCTATACAAACAGCTCACACGCTCTCGGCCGGTCAGAGCGAGCAGGAAGGACTGTCCACTCGTTTATGTTCCCAGAGGGCGAGAGAGAGCACTCTGGAGAGAGAGGGGTGGAAAGACCTCAGATCCTCTGAATAGAGGTGAGTAGAATTCAGCATGTCTCAGTAGTAAGGGGAACTACACCACTTTTTTAGAATTCCTACTTAGAGACACTCACCGAGTCTAAGCTGTACACAGTGGTGGTGATGGACATAGAGGTGTCTTTCCTGACCACTTCACACCAAACCAGTCTGATGATCATGTGCATCATGCATCAATTTTGAAATATCAGTGGAGTTCCCCTTTAAGTGATCAGGGATGCACTGATGTGGAAATCGATCCTGATATTTTCCATGTGCATATTTATCTGTACTGATCAAACATAGGGTTTGGGCTACATCGCCCCAGATTAACAGAGAAATATTATAATATTATAATCAATATTTCTGCAGCAAAATGTCTAAAATTGTAGATATTTATTTATTCTTCTTTCTTTTATTTATTTTATTTACTTCTTGATTTATTTTTACGTTTGGTATTGATTTGATTTTATTTGTTTATGTCTATTTTGTTTGTTTGTTGTTTATGAATGAATGCTATGAATCTGCCAGTATCCGTTCAGTTCCAGTCTGGCTGCAGACCCCTCACAGCGACAGTGCTGGCCCGTTTCACTGTTATGCAGTAACTGTTGGTCCCCCTTGTTCTGACAGTGACACGGACCCAGAGCCAGGCACCCAAGTGCTGCACAGTCCTCCAGCTCAGCACCATCTTCCTCACGGACATGACTGCCTGCATCTTCATACGGGGAGGGAAGATCGTACGTATCCCAGACTTCCTGCAGTATTCCAGTATCTTTAATATCCGGAGGGATTTATAAGAGCTACATTACTGTGACACCCAGAATACTGAATATCTATCTATCTATCTATCTATCTATCTATCTATCTATCTATCTATCTATCTATCTATCTATCTATCTATCTATCTGTCTATCTGTCCGTCTATATATCTGTCTGTCTGTCTGTCTATCTATCTGTCTATCTATCTATCTATCTATCTATCTATCTATCTATCTATCTATCTATCTATCTATCTATCTATCTGTCTAGCTGTCCGTCTATATATCTGTCTGTCTGTCTGTCTGTCTGTCTATCTATCTATCTATCTATCTATCTATCTATCTATCTGTCTGTCTGTCTGTCTGTCTGTCTGTCTGTCTGTCTGTCTGTCTATCTATCTATCTATCTATCTATCTATCTGTCCGTCTATATATCTATCTGTCTGTCTGTCTATCTGTCTGTCTGTCTGTCTGTCTGTCTGTCTGTCCATCTGTCTGTCTGTTTGTCTGTCTGTCTGTCTGTCTGTCTGTCTATCTATCTGTATAGTGAGTAAGACAGATCCTGACGGAGCTCTCAGGGCTAGTTCGATTGTAAAGTGAAATGATCTGATGTCTCTACCTCTCTGTGTTGGTGTGTTTCAGGACAGACAGCTGGCGGATGATGAGATTGAAGGTAAATAATAACTTTACTCTCCTTTACTGAAATAGAATCATTACATACATACCTTTCATATGATGATGAAATATGGTGTGCTTTTGAGCATTATAATAATTGACAGTTATATTATTTGTTTTGCGTCTTTGATCTGTTATAGACAGGGTTTTTGCACCTTCTGGAAACTGTCGTGGTTCGTTCCAGTAAGGCTGTAACAGGTTTTCTCAGTCGACTTGGTACATTTCTCACATCATGAGTTACATTGGCATCACCCTACTAACTTAACTACCTGCAAAAGCACCTACTTCGCCCAGAATGCTCTGTTTTTGCCTCAATAGTAAATATTTACATTGACCAAATTGTCAGCGCCATCAGAATGTCAGGTCTGTGTGTCATTGCTGATGAACAAGGCAGTCAGAATACTTAGTCATGTTGTCAGAGAAGCAGTGTACACAGTTTTGATGGAAACTAGCAAAATACAGACTTACACAGAGCACAGAGTTACACAGGGCTGTATGTGGGAGACTGACAGCAAGAGATCACCCTGAAATTAAATTTATACAGTGATATTATTTTAGTTTGTTGTTCAGACTGCAATTTGTTGACATAAAAATCAGATAGAAATTCGGGAAAGACAGACGACTGTTTGGCAGCACTGTACACGGCCTTGTCTTTCCATGGTGAGACTTTGTGACACTACGGTAATTTGTGTCTATATCTGTTTGTCCACTAAAGGTTTGTGAGATGACCTCTGACCTATGTTTGAGAGCTATTTGACCATTGGGTGATCTAAACCTTCGCAAATTCCCTTCTGAAAGCCCAGATTTACCTGAGAACAATTAAGGATAATCAGTTAAGGATACATTACCCAAATTTACCAAAAAAGTTTCATAGAAATGCACAGATTATGAGATTATGAGATAATGCTGATGTTCAGCACTTCTACATGTAATGACCTAGGCAATGGCCTAAAGCCTAAATGTTTTGGAGGGTAAGACAATTCAGCAGACAGTCAGTAGAACACATTTTGATAAATATGACATAAGCATTTGATAATGCAAAAAACAGAAGACTGTTGTACAAGAGCATTTGCATGAATGTACAAAAGCATTTGCAAAATGTGAAACACGATGAGAAATGCTCGTATGATGTGCACAAGTGACCGCGAGACGTGGAGACCGAATGAACAGTTTTGAGAATTTCGATTCTGATCTGAGAAATGAACCAAACCGACTGAGAAAAACTGTAAATGGTGCTGTAAAGGAACAAATAAC